>CM025780.1:7471920-7509759 GCA_014636745.2 Centella asiatica | reverse complement strand
CCCGAAGCTAGAAAATTTTAAGGGATATAAACTCTTAAGTTAGGGACTTAAGTAAAACATATTGCAAACCATGTATTGCATTAGTATTCATATCAAAATCTATGTTAAGTTAAACATTGCTCCCGTACTAACGTAGGCTATGTTTACTTGTTGATGACTTCGAGACGAGATAATAGAGGTAAAGCGCCCTTTGTTGTTAGCTCTGACGAGAAGCATGTCCCTGATTACACCCCTTCTGACTACCTAAGACATCCAGACATTCCCCCGCCCCTATCACAGATGATGTTAAGGCCCTGAAAGAGCCATCTCATAAGCAACTTCTTGTTGTTGTGCCTACACCACATGATGATGCTGGCCCTTTGATCCGCCGTAAGCGCCTACACCCTAATGTTATCCGCGAATCACCACCACCCCCTGGCGCCCGATGGCGTGTAACTCCTCGCAAGAGGGTAACAAAGGCAATGCAGGTGGTATATTTCGAGATTCCTCTGATCTTTGGCAAAGATTTGGAAGATGACGAGGACCCCACTGAGCTAGTGGATGCCAATGAGCCTAATGATCCAGAGAGTGTCAATGCCCCCACTGATCCATTTGAGAGGTCAGACTCCTCAGTTCGCATGAGGAGTCATTCACCTCCCCGTTACCGGTTGGGTACTCCACCGCAGTCACCATCTCGGACGGGATCTTATTCTGTTTCAGAGCATACTGTACCTATTGCTCCAGCTTCACCACCAATAGAGCAACCAGATCCACCACCTGCCATGCTGCCATTACCACTAGTGATTCTACTAGATGCACCGCCAGTCATCCCACCCGCCGCACCACCTCCAGAGGTTCCTATGCCCATGTTATTCCCAGACGGATTCTACCTCTACCTCCAGCGTAAAGTTCGCCTGATACAGGTAGAGATGGCAACACGTAACAATTGACTGATGCGTCACACCATTTCACATTAAAGGACCAGCCGATTCCTTGACATTTGGAGGGTCTCGTACCAGGACGTGTCTTTCACCCTCAGAGAGGCACTAACCAAAATATTGATCTCAGTGAGAGACTACTTCAAGCTCCTGCACCCCACTGTAGCAGACCGAGATCAGCTGATGCACGACCTTGTGGAGAAGGCCAAGGAGAAGTGCCGCTATGCTCGCAGAATGATGGAGGAATTAGATCTCAAGGCCTTGTATTAAATATATTTTGTACCGCTAGCAATCACAAATTTAGCCATATATTTTGCACTTAAGCTTTAGAGCTGATTTTTTTTTCTTTTGTTATGATAATTATGGTGGCCATAAGCATATTTTGGCATGGCTCCCATAGTTATCAATCAAAACTTTGCTAGTATTGAAGTGAATTGTAAATTTCCACTATTGTACCCCTTTTGATATTATTAACATTATGGGAATTTCATCCTTAAAGATCTTACGAGTTATGCACGATTATTTACAGATGCATTTAATTGTTATATTATGAGTTTCATATGAGCCACATAAAATTCTCTTACGAAGGAAGAATGAAATAAGGAAAAAGGGCTATGGACAATAATTATTTCTTTTCACATTTGTAGAAAATGTCTCCAGTACGAAGACCACGAACTAACTGAGCCAGGAACACCAATGCCAACTGTAATGCGGATAACCAAGGTGACCAAGGAAGCATCAACCCAAATGACAACCGAGAAAACAACAACAACAACGAAAATCAAGATAACCCCATCACCCTATTGATGAACATGATAAGGGAAGCAGCCCAACAAAATAACAACCCACCGCATCCATCGCAAGTACAACCTAAGAGGGTAACATTCAAGGACTTCAAGAATAGTTTCCCGCCTACTTTCAATGGTAAAGGAGGCCCCACTATTGCTCAAACATGGGTCAAAGAGGTTGAGAAGGCCTTCTGAATTTCTGGAGTGAGTGAAGACCTCAAAATTGAGTACGCCACCTACCTACTCAAAAGAGAAACATATTACTAGTAGGAAGCCACTGAACGGTTAGAACTAGTCAAGAAGCTAGCTACCATAGGAGGGGAAGCAATTGATCAAGACTTCACATAGGAAAAATTCAAAGAGATCTTCAACAGCCAATATTTCCCGATCAGCGTTGCTGATGACCTTGAAAAGCAGTTCCTAGAGTTGAAACAGGGGTACATGACGGTGGAGGAATACGAAAGAAAATTTAATGAGCTCCAGAGGTAAGCTCCACATATGGTGGATACTGAGAGGAGAAAACCAAGAAGGTTCGAATACGGTTTGAACCCATGGCTCCACAAAAAAATTATTGTCCTATGTCTAAGCACGTATGCAGAAGTCGTCTAGAAGACGAAAGTAGCCGAGAGAAGTGGCAAAACACTTCGAGAATTCAATTGGGAGAACTAGAAAGATGGGAAGAAAAAGGGAAACAACAACAACCACCAAAACCACCGAGAAAATGGTGGAGGAAACGAGAGACCACAATCCAATTTTGTAGTGGTAAACCAAGAGGAGGGAAATAACCAAAATGACCACAAGAAGAAAGGGAGCTTCAGCAACAATGGCGGAGGAGACAACAAGAAGAAAGGCACTGTTTGTACAAATTGTGGAAAGAATCATGGGACGTCCCCATGTTTGAGGGCACGAACACATGCTACAAATGCCACCAGCCTAGGCATATCTCACCGAAAAACCCAAATCAGACACTCGCCGTTGCCCAACTACAATACTATCCTCAGCAGCAGTCGCAGCCGCAACAGCAAGCTAAACCCCAAGGCATCAGTCGCACTCTGGCGACAGTCAAAACATGCTAAACTTGTGGGGTAGAGGGCCACATTTCCATAACCTGCCCACAGAAGAAAGGCGGAGGAAAGCCGCTATTGTCCAGGGCTAGCAATGTATTAGCCCGTCCCTAAGCTAGGACCTACAACATAACCGTCTAGGATACACTGCTGTCCGACGACGTAGTGACTGGTACGCTACTGGTCAACTCAGTTCAAGTTCACACATTATTTGATTATGGTGCAACCAAGTCATTTATAACCAAACGATTGCTTAAAGATCTTAATATAACCCCTAGATGCCTAGAAATACCTTTAGAGGTTATAGTAGCTAATTAACCAAGAGGTCCTCACTATTCAAAACATACTATTTGACTGCAATGTGAAGATAGGCAAGCATAACCTACCTGCGAATTTAATACTCTTCCCTTTAGGAGAGTTCGACATGATATTAGGCATGGATTGGTTATATAAGTACCAAGCTAGTATAAACTATAAGAGGAAGAAGGTTTCCTTAAGAACACTTTCAAACAATAAAGTGTTATTTCACAGAAGCAAGACTACCAAACTGTCTCACTTACTTACCATGATAAAAGCTAAGAGAATGATACGTATAGGATGCAAAGCATTCTTGGCTTATGCGTATGATGCTGAAAAGGAAACACCGAGGTTAGAAAATATTCCCATTGTGAGGGAATTCGAAGATGTATTTTCAGAAGAGCTTTCGGGATTACCGCCAAACGGACAAGTAGAGTTTGGGATCAAGCTAGTACCAGGGACTGCTCCGATTTCCACGGCTCCATATAGGATGGCACCTTCTGAGTTGAAAGAACTTATGGTGCAATTGTAAGAACTGTGGAAATTCTAATGCACCTAGGAAACATTACTAGAAGTGTGAAAATCTCAACCATCTTGCTTATAAGTGTAAAAATATCCCTAGGAACATGCATGCTAGAAACTTACCTTCTAATAAAAGGAAAGAGTTAATTGTTATGAACCACTCAAATGTTCAAAAGGTTAAAAACAGTTATCTAAAATCTCCTCTAAAATTAAGGCAAAAATATGATGCACCTAAAAGAAAGAAAGTTATTTTTTCTAAGCAGTGGGTGACAAAGAAAGATAAAACTGAAAAACCCTTAACAACTGGAAAATTAAACTATCCACTAACAGCAGCAGCTCACAAGTAAGTCTTGAAATTTCTTCTAACATGTCTAAAAATGATTGTGTTAAAACTATTAAGGAAATGGCTTGTGAGATAAAAGAAATTTATGACACCCTAAGGAGTGTTGTAGCTGAGACTGAGAGAGTGCATAAAATAAATGAACATTTGACTGCTAGAAATACTCTTTTAGAATCAGAACTCTCTAGACTTGAGAGTCTTGAAAAAGAACTCTCAAGGACTAAAAATCTCCCTGATTGTGCTGTTAAAAGAGAGGAACGGACCTCCAATCTTTTGAGTCAAGAAAGGGAAGTCATAAAGAAATGGAATGAGTCTAGCAAAAAACTAGATGATCAATTAAACTGTCAGAAATCTGATCCCAAGTCTGGTTTAGGCTATGCAGAGACTCTAATAAAGCAACCTCCTATTGAGGTTGAAAATGCCGCTAGCTTTGGAAAAAGGCCATACAACCTATCAAATTTGTAAAGGCTGTAACAAAGTTAGAAAAAGGGAATGTTTTCCCAATGAGTGAAGCTTCCACATGTGGTGGGAAAGGCAAGAAACTTGTTCTTTCCAAAACACTCAAACCCCCAGTCAAGCAAGAACTAGACTGTGCATCAATGGATACACAGTTATCAGGGGATAAGAGGGCATCAGGCCATCGTAGTCCTTCAAGGGATAAAGGCCTGTTAGGGGATAGTAAAAGGAATAGAAATGGGAAGTTAGGTGTAAACAAAGCTAGTAATTACATCTCTATTCATGAAGCCCCTAGGAAAGTGTGCTGGAATTGTGGTAGCAATAATCATCTATATTTTCAGTGTGAAGGAAAACCACAGATTCTTTATGGCACAATATTATATACTGATGATTTACCAACTACTCAAGTATGCACCCCTAAGGGTAAAAATAAGAAATTAGTTGTTAAATCAGACATGTATAATGTAGCTCCTAAAAAGGAGAAAGTCTTTGATTTGCCAAAACCAAAAGTCACACATAATGAAAAAGTTGTTTTACCATTAACTGTGACTAAACCTAGAGGACCCAAAGCCACTTGGGTACCAAAAACAAATTAAATGTTCTTTGTGTGTAGGGAAAATTCAAAAGCAGTCAAATCTGGTTTCTATACAGCGGCTGCTCAAGGCATATGATAGGAAACAAAGCCCTGCTCACAGAGTTCCAAGAAAAGGTTGGTCCAATGATTTCTTTTGGTGATAACAACAAAGGATTAACTTTTGGTTATGGCAAAG
Organism: Centella asiatica; assembly: GCA_014636745.2. Lineage (NCBI taxonomy): Eukaryota > Viridiplantae > Streptophyta > Magnoliopsida > Apiales > Apiaceae > Centella > Centella asiatica. The sequence goes on along the minus strand of CM025780.1, from coordinate 7,504,605 downwards.
CAGCAAATGGGGATGTCTTATTTGAAAATGTAGCAGTAGTTGATGGGCTTAAGCACAACTTATTAAGCATAAGTCAACTATGTGACAAGGGACACATCATTTCTTTTAAAGGGGATCAGTGCTTGATCTCAAATGAAGATGATGGGAAGCTGGTCTTATCAAGAATAAGGAAAGGAGATCTCTACATTGCTGATTTCAACTCAGTAAGTGGAGAATCATGCTTCTATGGCAAGGCAACCCTTGATGAGAGCAGACTGTGGTATAAGAACCTCTCTCACCTGAACTACAAAGCTATCAATGATTTGGTGAAGAGAGAGTTGGTAACTGGAATACCTCAAGTGGAATTCATTCAAGAAGGATTATGTTCAGCTTGTCAACAAGGGAAGCAACGGAAATCATCCTTTGTTAGCAAGGAAGCCACAATGATCAAGGATCCAATTCAATTGCTTCATATGGATCTCTTTGGCCCTGTCAATATAATGTCAGTGTCAAAGAAAAGATTTGCAATGGTTACTGTGGATGACTACACCAGATACACTTGGGTTAAGTTTCAAAATGCTAAATCAGAAGTACCTCAACAAATCATTGACCATATAAAGAAAGTGGAAACTGAGTCAGGGTCAGTGGTTAGAATATTGAGGACAGATACTGAAACTAAATTCAATAATGTAGCTGTTGATGGATTCTGTGTGGAGAAAGGCATCAATCATACATTTTCTGCCCCAAGGACTCCTCAACAGAATGGTGTAGTGGAGAGGAAAAATAGAACCCTGATAGAAGTTGCTAGAACAATGGTAGCAGAGGCAAGAATTCCTACTTATTTTTGGGTTGAGGCAATTTCCATTGCTTGTTTCACTCAAAATAGGTCTTTGATCAACAAGGCTCACAACAAAACACCATACGAGCTAATAACAGGGAGAAAACCAAACATCAAGTTCCTACATGTATTTGGATGCAAATGCTTTGTATTAAGAACCTTTGGTGAGAACTTAGGGAAATTTGATCCAAAGGCTGATGAAGCAATTTTCTTAGGTTACTCCCTGACATCTAAGGCCTTCAGGGTTTATAACAAGAGACTCCAGGTAGTGATGGAGTCTATAAATGTAGCTTTTGATGATCAAGAGATTTCTGGACTTGAAGACCCTGGTTTTCATGAAGAACTCAGTTTTGAAAATGAATATGATTCTGATTATCAAGAGAATGAAGCTGATGAGTGCAGACAAATGGAGAATTTAACCATCCCTGATGTCAATCCAAAAATAATAGAAGCCCCTTCAACAGATAAAGTTAATATCCTAGACAACAGGTTAGGGAATACTCTATCAGGGGATTATCCATCAGGGGATAACTTTAACCCTGATTTAAGCACAAACTCAGGGGGAGTTTTCTCAGAAACTTGGAGCACAGACTTAGGGGGAGGAAATGATAATCAAGAAAGCTTATCAAGTTACATCTCTAATCCCAAATGGTCTAAGAGTCACACATCAGAATTAATTATTGGTGATCCAAACAAGAAAGTACAAACCAGAAAAGCAACATCTAATGAATGCCTATATGTTTGTTTTCTTTCACAATTAGAGCCAAAGAAATTTGAAGAAGCCATTCAAGATGCAGATTGGATAATAGCTATGCAAGAAGAGCTGAATCAATTTGAAAAAAATAAAGTATGGAAGTTGGTGTCTAAACCTAAAGATAGAATTATAATAGATACCAAGTGGGTATTCAGAAACAAGATGGATGAAGCTGGAATTGTTATAAGAAACAAAGCAAGACTGGTTGCAAAGGGTTATCTTCAAGAGGAAGGGATTGACTTTGATGAAACTTTTGCACCAGTAGCCAGACTTGAGGCTATAAGAATCTTCTTAGCCTATGCAACACATTCAAACTTCAAAGTTTATCAAATGGATGTGAAAATTGCTTTTCTAAATGGGAAATTGGAACATGAGGTGCATGTCCAACAACCTCCAGGGTTTGAAAGTTCAAAATTCCCAAATCATGTCTACAAACTAGAAAAAGCACTTTATGGACTGAAGCAAGCTCCTAGGACTTGGTATGACACACTATCTAAGTTTCTTGTGGAAAACAAGTTCACAAAAGGTATCATTGACAAGACATTGTTCTTTAGACAACATCAAGGTCATCTGATCCTGGTTCAAATATATGTTAATGATATTAACTTTGGATCCACTGACACTAGACTGTGTTAAAAGTTCTCCAAGCTCATGAAAAGCCAGTATGAAATGAGCTTAATGGGTGAATTGTCTTATTTCTTGGGACTGCAGATAAAATAAGTCACTGATGGGATTTATATCCATCAAACAAAGTATGCCAAAGAGCTTCTCAAGAAATTTGACATGGAGGACTCAAAAGTAGCAAAGACACCAATGGCTACAACAACCAAGATTCACCCTGATAAGAATGGAAAGAAAGTAGATCTGAAGACTTATAAGGGCATGATTGGATCATTGTTGTATCTAACAGCAAGTAGGCCTGACATTATGTTTGCAACATGTCTTTGTGCAAGATATCAAGCTGATCCAAAGGAGTCTCATCTCATTGCAGTGAAAAGAATCTTGAGATATATCAAGGGCACTACAGAGTTGGGACTGTGGTATCCAAAGGAGTCTGGATTTGAATTACTGGGATATTTTGATGCTGACTTTGGAGGATGCAGAATTGACAGAAAAAGTATAATAGGGAGCTGTCAGTTTTTAGGAGGAAGGCTTGTATCTTGGTTCAGCAAAAAGCAGCACTCAATTTCAACATCAACTGCTGAAGCCGAATATATTGCAGCTGCAAGTTGGTGTGCACAAATCCTATGGATGAAAAATCAGTTAATCAACTATGGACTAAATTTCAATTAAATTCCAATAAGGTGTGATAACACTAGTGCCATTGCCATTGTTGAAAATCCTGTGCAACATTCTGGAACCAAACATATAGAGATCAGATATCACTTTATCAGGAAACATGTCATGAATGGAACCATTGAACTATAGTTTGTACCAATAAACAAGCAGCTGACAGACATATTCACCAAGGCTCTTGATGAAGCCACCTTTTCCAATCTTGTGGGAGGGCTGGGTATGGTGAATTATGCAAAATGAAATTTAATATTCTTGCTAAAAACTTGTCAGAAAAGTTGTTGGAACAACTCAAACTATCAAAGGCCCAAGTTCTGGTACTCCTAACTCATCTCATGAATTCCTGATAAAATTAAATGATATATGTCTATGTATGTTAAAGTAAATATGTACATATATTTGTTTGTTTTTCTTGTGTTTCTTTGTTTTTGTCTGACACATCAGGGTCAGGGTATTCGACTCGCGCATCAGGGTCAGGGTATTCTACTCACACATCAGGGTCAGCGTATCCGATATGTGCATCAAGGTCAGGGTATTCGATCTGTGCATCAGGGTCAGGGTATGTATATACAATGAACATCAGGGTCAGGTAAAAGGTTTTTGACTGTGTCAGGGGATTGTGTCAAATCTATGATAATAATTCATCAAAGAATTCTTTAGTCCCTGATGACGTTTCACCACAGAATTGATACGACACCCTGATAGCGTGTTTTCAGGAGCGGTTTTCAAATGTCAAAAGGCAGGTATTTATACTCTCTCTCTCTCTTTCTTTCTAAAATACCTCAAAACATTTAATCTGACTCTGATATTCACTCGAGCTTTCTTTCTCTCTCTTTCTCTCTCTATCTCTCTCTCTCTCATATTCACAGAAACCCTAGAACTTCAAATCTCCAACAACATCAATGGCACCCAGTAATGTCCAACAACTTCCAAGGAATCTGGTGGTTCCATCCACAAATTATGTGCGTTTCTCTGACATTGATGAGGTAAATGATTGCTTCAAGCCGATGATGAACTATTTACTCAACTCTGAGTATAGTCGAGCAATATTTACCAATGAAGAAATGTCTGGTGAAGCCATCTCTCAACTGTGGACAAGTGTAAAGTTCATGTACTCCACAACAAAGCCTGAAATGGTAAAGGGAATCTCATTCAAAAAATTTTCCAAAAAGGGCAAGATAACCCCCTTAAGGATTAATTCTGCACTTGGACTACCTACCCAAGATCTTGTGGAAGTACCATCTGATGCTGATCTACTCGATTTCTTGAGGGAACTGGGCTACAACGCTGCTCCCAGTACAATGTTAAAGTTCAAGGACCTTAAGCGGGTCAATGTAAAGTAAGAGATTTCCTATCTCTTCGACACCATCACAAAGGTGTTATTAGGTAAGTGTTCTAACTTTGAGGTAATAACCTCATTAACCTTAAAAATAGCTTTTGCTATGATTAAAAATATACATATAAATATAGGAAAATTAATTTTTGATGATCTTGTAAATAAACTAGGTAGTTTTAACTCTAGAAAATCAAAGATCTACTATGCTAGATTTTTATCTATGATCATTAAAGATCAAATAACTAACCTTTCTTTTGAAAATGATATTTTTATACAGACTTACAAACAAACAAAGAAATTGTTTGTAGAAATAATAAAGAAATCGTATACCTTAGAGCCATTTGCACTCCCGTCGCATATGGATCAGGTATCTCGAACTATTCCTTCTACTTCTCAACCTACTACTTCTCCTTCAACTACTATGGCAGAGATCACAACCACTTCTCTGCCTAACCCAGTAGTACAACCAGTTTCAACACAACCACTCTCATTAACCCAACCCTTAGTCTCCCAAAAGACTAAGGGTACCAAAAGAAAATCCTCTGAAGAAACCGTAACAATTGAGGGGGAGCAAGGAGAGAGAGTGATTGCCTATAGGAGATTGAAGAAGAAGAAGGTGGCCATGAGTGTTACCCAACAGCCAGACCAGGCAATATCCTCTCAAAAAGACACTACTTTTGATAAGGAATTAAACACATTTCTAACTAGTTCCTCTCAAAAGGAATTTGTTACTGAAAATAGTCCCCAACTAGGGACACAGTTGAGTGAGGCACATACACTGACCATAGCCCCTGATGAAACTAACATCAGGGTCTCTGAGAGCCACTTGCAGATAACTAACACAGTGAGTGCACACACAACTTCTTTTGATGGATCACCTCCTCATTTAGTGATCCGGCCAACATTCCCTTCTACACCTCTTCCTTCTTTTTCTAATCCTCAAATTTCTTCAGATATCATGACACAAACATTAAGTGTTATGAGATCAGATTCTCCAATTTCTCAATTCATGGAGGAGCCAACACTCCCTGACACAGTGATTGAAAGTCAACACACTCAAATGGTTGATTCATTTTTAATTGATTCATTCACTGATGATCAGACAAGGGACATAAACACACCTATATATACTAATGCAATAACTCTTTATGTCCCCCCACCTGTATATTCCTCTCCCATTGTACATATAACACAAACATCTTCTCCTTCTCTTATCACTTCTGTGGAACCAAAAACTATAATAATAATACACTTGAACTGGCCACAGTTGATGAACTCACAGCCCATAAGAGCCCTACTAAGACAATTTTGAGTGAGGATGTGAGAATACTTAGTGAAGAGAGGCAAAGTCAATCCCCTGAGAGGACTTTGGCAAAAGGAGAGTTTGAGAGTTCTGCCTTAGAAGGCAAAGAAAAAGGAGAGTCTACAAGAGATGCCTTAGAAGGCAAAGAAAAAGGAGAGATTGAGGGAAATAAGGATGATATCCTTATAAATAAAGAAAATAGAGAAAATTTTGATACTAATATCGTAAATACCGCATCCTCTTCTGATAGGGATGAAGATGACACTCCTATGGATGATCTTTTACCAATCCTAGGAGTTGATTTATTTCTTCAAAAAAATGAGATGACAGAGACAATAAGGTTGCTCAAACAGGAGCTATCCAGGACTACAGATCCAGTTTTGTCAAAGATGCTCAAATCACAAATAATGATTAGGCAATCTGTGGATGTTGAAAATCAGAAACTATATACACACTTTACACAAAAAATCAAAAATGTACAGCAAGTTTTTGACTCTCTTGTTACCAACCAGACCTTGCTAAGAATGAAGAAACAAGCTGACAATGTTGACAAAAAGCTTGCTGAATTCTCCACCAAAATGGCAAGCATGGAAACTCTGCAACTGTCAATGGCTGACACTCTACAACAAATTCTTCAAGTCACATCCCGACTCTCGAGTTCCACTGATGATGTTGTCAAAAAGGGGGAGAAATCTTCAGGACCATCATCGTCAAGGGTTGTTACAGAGAAAATATCAAGCGTCCAACCATCAGGGGATGCGACTACTCCTGCTCCAAAACCCAAGGATAAAGGCAAAGGAATCCTGATTAAGGAACCAAAGAAGAAATCAAATACTCAATCAGGGCCTAAGCTACTTGGAGATGCCATGAAGACAGCCCACTTTCCAACACTTGTTGAAGTTGTAATTGATGGGAAAGTGGACCTTGTCTTTCCTCAAGATAAGAAGCTTGTGGAAGCTGATGCACTATATGCACAACAACTTCAAGTAGAGGAAGAAAGGGAAATGGTAAAGGAGAAAGAAGAGGAAGAAAGGAAGAAGAAGAGTGTCAGGCCAAGACCCTCCAGGAAACCTCAGCCAAAGAAATCTCAACCTCCCAAGGGTGCATCAGGGGATCAAGACAAAGAAAAACCTAAATCCCCTGATGCCACCAAGCCCAAGTCATCTGAAGCCAAGGATCAAGCACCTTCTCCTATAACTATAACATACGAACCACCCACACTAGCTGAATCCCTGAAAGATGAAAGGCTCAAGAATCTGACAATTGTGTTCTCAATAAAAAGCATAAATGTCAAGGTCAACAACAAAAGGGAAAAGTTAATCACTGTTCAACTAAAAAGTGGGTCGTAGTTCACGGTCACTATGGACTGGTTTAGGAGAATGGATGCTGAGCAGTTGGGATTGATCCTGAATCTAATTTCAAAATCATCAGGGCTAAACAAAGACTTAAAGGGGATGATTGAAAGGCTGAGGAAAGTCATCAACGATGAAAAAAGCCTGCCCACAACTTTGGAGAGACCATTAAAGCTATTTTATAGATCCACTGATGGGCAGGAGAAAAGTATAAGGATAAGAGATGTTGATGGGCTTGACTTGGATGAAGCGATGCATGTCCTAAACCAAATTGCTTATCATACGAATGAACATGTCATCCAATTCAGAATCCTGCTATTACAAAGAGTGTTGAAGGAGATTGAAGAAACCAGAGCTGATAATGGGAATACAACAATAGTAAAGGATGTGCCACCAGTAAAAGGATTCAAAGAGTATCCTAAAATGATCACAAACCTCATGGGTGTAGAATTCAAAAATGCAAAAGGGGAGATCATCACCTTTCACTGATCATAACTTGCTGCAGCTAATGTGCCAAAAATCAAATGAGTCCTTGAAGCTTTGGAATCAAGCAGCAATGTCAACATTGACAACTTCAGAAGACTTCTTCAAAAGGAGCTGGAACAACTTTTAGTAGGAAGAGGAGACAACAGACTCAGGATTCCCGATCAAAATCCAGATCAAAGGAGACAAGGCCTTGGAAGTGACTCTCAACCTATTGAATCAAGTCATCCATTGCCCTATGTTTCAGCTAAATGAAAAAAAGGATCCTGATGTCTAAGAGTGTATATTTCTGTAATAGTTATAGGGAATACTTGTACAATTATTTTCTTAGTACATACAAATATAATAGAATAGTTCAACACAATTTTTTTTCTATTGCTAGTGTATAGTTTTTGTTTTAACATCATCATCAGTGCATCAAGTAAATTTATGGTTATCAAAATGATAATCATAAATAGGGGGAGATTGTTAGAGATAAATAATGATGATGATGTTTAAAGAATAAATTGTGCATCTATAAATACTTAAGGTATTTTATAAACCTTAATATATTTGCACAAGTTTTGAATCCACTGATGATCAGTTTAGTCATTAGGGGATGAACTGCACTTCACTAGACAAGTCATCAGTTGGAACTTCTAAAGGACTTGATAGTGAAAAGGAATGTCTATTGTTACTCAAAAACAAGTTAGTATTTCGCACATCAGACATTCCAAATGAATTCAACAAAGCTTCAGTGATTAAAACCATCAGGGGAATCCATCAGGGGAACCCATCAGGGGATGACAAAGGCAGACCAACTTATTAGGGGAACGTGTCAAGGTATGGCAGTGGCAAGCCAAACTCATTAGGGGGAACGCATCAGGGCATGACAGTGACATGCTAACCTGTCAGGGGAAATCATCAGGGTGTGACGGTGTCAAGCTAACCCGTCAGGGGGAATGCTTAGCACTGCATCAGTGGAAGCCATCAGAGTATGCCTTAAGTCTTAACGTCAGGGGGTCAAGAAGCACTTGGATAGATCAAGTGAAGTTTGAAGCACTGATCGAGTTCTTAGACAAGACTCGTCATCAGGGGATCCAGAAGCACTGATCAAGTTCACATCAGGACTTGCCATCAATGGATAGTTATGACTGCATACACTTGTCATTAGGTCTTACATGCAAATCAATGAAGCTTGTTATGGAAGCAAGAGATATAAATTGGAAAGATATCTCTTGAAGTGTGGTGGTCCAATGACAACTCTCGATCATTAAATGCACGCAGATCAGGGGAAGAAAAGAGAAGCAACAAAAGCAACAACAGTCTGACACATCATTCCAAAATGACATCGATGTGACATATATGCGGCTAAGTTGAAAAGAGAAACTCATCCAAGCACGTGGGTTCAACTATTGATCTTCTATATATGCAAAAGAGTTCTCATTACACAGATTATCAATCCAACGGATCAACCAACACATTGAAGCACACAAACACTAGAGAGAAGCTTTATAATATATCTTGAGAGAAATATTCAAAGAAAGAGTGAAGCTAGTGAGTGTGAATTTGTAGCTGTAATTCATTACAGAATTTGTAGATGACTAATCACATTTGTGATTAACTAGATTTCCAAAAAAACCTCAAGTTTTAATACAACTATTTTAACTTGAAATCTTGGGTGTTTATTTTTAAAAGTCATTAAAGTTTTTCTAATATTATAGTTATTTCCATTCTTGCTTAACAAAGTATTTTAAGAAAGTTTTTCTGATATTATAGTTATTTCCATTCTTGCTTAACAAAGTATTTTAAGATGGAAATTTTTTTGAGCATTTGTATTCATGCCCCCCACCACCTTCTACAGATACTTGAGCCTATTTTGTTCTAACACAAGTGGATTTAGGTCCTCTAGGTTCAGTCACAGTTAATGGTAAAATAGCTTTTACATTACTGATGACTTTTGGTTTAGGCAGAAAACACACTTTCTCCTTTTTAGGAGCTTCACTATAAGCTTTAGATTTATCAACAAATTTCTTTTCTTTACCCTTAAGGGTGCATGCTTGAACAATTGGTAAATCATCAGCATATAATATTGTGCCAGTCAAAATCTGTGGTTTCTTCTTCCATTGAAAATAGAGGTGATTATTAGTACCATAGTTCCAGCACATTTTTCTAGGGGCTTCCTGAATAAAGGTATAATTATTGGCTTTGTTCGCACCTAGTTCGCCATTCCTATTCTTTTTCTTATCCACTAAAAGACCTTTATCTCTTGAAGGGCTTTGACGGCCTGATGCACTCGTATTCCCTGATAATTGTGTATCAACTGATGCATAGTCTTGCACCTTCTTGAAAGGGGCTTTGAATGCTTTGGCAAGAGCATATTTCTTGTCACTTCCACCACTTGTGGAAGCTTCACTCATTGGTAAAACATTCTCTTTCTTTAGCTTTGTTATAGCCTTTATAAACTTGATAGGTTGTATAGGTCTTTTACCAAAGCTAGCTGCATTTTCAACCTCAATAGCAGGTTGCTTCACTTGAGTCTCCTCATAGCCCAAACTAGATTTATGATCGGATCTTTTACTTTTAATTGATCATCTAGTTTCTTTCTTGACTCCTTCTACCTCTTTATGACCTCTCTTTCTTCTCGTAAAAGCTTGGAGGTCCATTATTCTCTCTTTATAGCACAGTCAACGAGGTTCCTAGTTTTAGAAAGTTCTTTTTCAAGATTCTCAAGTCTAGAAAGTTCTGATTCTAACAAAGTATTTCTAATAGTCAATTGTTCATTGATTTTATGTACTCTCTCATTCTCAGCTACAACATTCCTTAAAGTTTCATAAAGATTTCTTATCTCACAAGTCATTTCCTTAACAGTTTTGAAACAATCTGTTTTGGACATGTTAAGGAAATTTTGACGCTTACTTGTGAGTTGTTGTTGTTAGTGGATGAGGCCATCAGGGCTAGGTTGACATATTCCTTAGTATCTTCTTCTTCTGAGTCAGCCCAGTCCTTTCCCTCTACAATATAAGCTTTTCCCTTCTTGTGGACATTAAGAAGGTCAACGTATTTTTTCTTGTAATCCACCACAGCCTCCTTCTCTTTTGACTCACTTAAATTTTTGGTCTTGCGGCACTTATTAGCAAAGTGGTCCAACTCATTTCATTTGTAGCACTTTATTCTAGATTCGTCAATAAAGTTTCCTATGCTACCAGGTTTCCTTGTTGAAAATATCTTTATTCTAGTTGACTTTTGGAATTTCAGTTTGGAAAACCATTTTGCAAGGAAGACCATTATTTCATCCATTTCCTCTAACTCTTTAGGGGTGTACTCAGTTCCCTTGGAGTCAGCTTCATTGTCCCCTCTTTCTTCAGCATCTCTTAGTTTCTGTTGCATCAAAACATTCTGTCCTACTTCCTTTTTTTTTCTTGGCAACCATGAGGACTACAGATCTAAGCTTTCTAGTATCCCCTGACATTTTAGATCTTTGTTGAACCTCCATTTCATATGTCTTTAGGGTACCATAGAGCCTATCCAAGTCTAAGAGATTCATGTACTTGGATTCCCTTGTTAGGAATTATACTATTTGATGATGAAGTATAAATACTTAGAATTGTTAGATTTTGTAATTGTACAAATACCCGCAGTAGTGTTCTATCAGAGACTACCATAAAAAACTGCAGGTATGCAATAGAGACTACAAAGACTGCATTTGGAGAGTTCAACAAAAGTCAAAATTAGTCAAGCAAAATTTTTTCATCAGAGACTATGTTTTTGTTCATCGGAGACTAAGTTTTTGTTCATCGAAGACTAAGCCTTTCAAGGACTAAGTGTTTGTTCATCAGAGACTAATGTTGAAGCTACCAGAGACTAAGGCAAAGACACTTTAATGCATTAAAGTAGTCTTAAGAAGATTTGACTGTTGCCAAAGTTATTTAGCTAACGCCAAACTCAACATTACTCAACGCCAAAGTCATTTTGACTGTCGCCAAAGTCATTTTCCTATCGCCAAAGTCATTTTCCTATCACCAAAGTCATTTTGACTGTCGCTAAAGTCATTTGCCTATCGCCAAAGTCGTCGGGCAAATCAACAACAACGCCAAAATCAAAATGACTATCGCCAAAGTCGTTGGACAAATCAACAACATCGCCAAACTCAAAATGACTATCGCCAAAGTCATTGGGAAAATTTATATTGCTGAAGACAAGTACTCGGGCATCAGGGGATAAATATCTACTGACAAACAAAATAGCTCGTCAAGGGATAAATATCCACTGATGAACAAAACAGTTCCTCAAGGGATAAATAATAGGAATGGTAAGGAGGGAATTAACAAATATACTAATTATACTCCTGTTACTAATGCACCTAGGAAACATTGCTGGAAGTGTGGAAATCCCAACCACCTTGCTTATAAGTGTAAAAATATCCCTAGGAAAATGCATGCTAGAAACTTACCTTCTGATAAAAGGAAAGAGTTAATTGTTAAGAACCACTCAAATGATCAAAAGGTTAAAATTAGTTATCTGAAATCTCCTTTAAAGTTAAGGAAAAAATCTGATGCACCTAACGCTCAGAAGAAAGTTATTTCTTCTAAGAAGTGGGTGATAAAGAACGATAACACTGGAAAACCCTTAACAACTGCTAAATTAAACTTTGAAAATGTCAATGGACCCAAGCAAGTTTGGGTTCCTAAATTAACTTAGTTGTTTACTGTGTGTAGCGTGTAAAGAAACAGATTTGGTTCTTGGATAGTGGTTTTTCAAGATACAGAGACAAGACCCTGCTAACACAATATAAGGAAAAAGTTGGCCCAAGTGTTTCTTTTGGAGATGAAAGCAAATGATATACCTTGGGATATGGCAAAGTCACAAATGGAAATGTCATCTTGGACAATGTAGCACTAGTTGATGGTCTTAAGCACAACTTTCATAGCATCAGCCAAGTGTGTGACAATGGTTACAATGTTGCTTTCAAGGATGAACATTGGTTGATAAGTAACATTAGTGATGGAAAAATAGCTCTATCTGGAGTTAAGAAAGGTAACCTTTACATAGTTGACTTTGGTTCATCAAATAAATATTGTTTGTCCCATGGAGTAATTTTAGAAAGGGGGGTTGAATACAATTACTAACTTTTCTTTGAATTAAACTGTTTAATACAGTTTAAAACTTAAGAATAGTTAAAACAACTTTACTGAAAAGATATAACATATGAAACAGTAAAGCAAATTGCAAGATATGAATATTAATATAAAATATGTATATTTATTGTAAATCAATTTGAATCTTTACAATTCTTTATGGTAGTGATTACCAGCTGCAGACAATATCTATTTAATATAACAACTGCACTATAGAAAAATGATTTCTAGCTTTTCTCAAGTTTATGAAAACTTGCTACCCTCAAGTTATGAAAAACTTTCTTCTTTTTGAGAAAATAAGAATACTTGTGTTTTTGTGTATCTCAGTGTGTGATATAATGTCTTAAGTTCATTATCTCAGCTGCTCTATGTCTCTATTTATAGACATAGCTCCCTTGTCCTCCAAGCTTCCACAGTGAGTTGCCTCCAAAAATATCTCTGATATTATTTGGTAATTGCAGCTCTGTCACATAACTTCTTCTTTTTGCATGACCTTCCTTGAATGTCAACTTGATATGTAACATCTCTGGTGTATCAACACACCAGCTCCTATTTTCCTCTTGGAGTTCCCATGATAAGTTATCTCTGCAGTGAATAACTTATCTCTATGAGTTTCCTGGTTTTTGATTAGACCAGCTTCCAAATTTTTCTCCATCAAATTTCTATAAGTTATCTTTGCAGTTTTCACACCAGCAGCTATATACGCATGTTATTCTATAAGTATGACTTATCTCCATATTTTACTTTATCAGTGTTCACACCTGCAGTGTATAACTTATCTCCTTGAAGCTTCTTTGGTAGCCAATTTTCTTCTTATTGGACCACCATCTATATTTTAATTCCACCGCCTTTAATCTTAAGTTAGTGAATTTGTGAACTCAGCCATGTGTCATCCCAGATGTCATTTCTACTCTCTAATTATTTTATCCTCTGACGAGCTATTTTGTTCATCAGTGGATATTTATCCCCTGCCGAGCTGTTTTGTTCATCAGTGGATATTTATCCCCTAATGCTCGAGTACCTGTCTTCAGTGATAGACATTTTTCCGATGACTTTGGTGACAGTTATTTTTGAGTTTGGCGATGTTTGTTGATTTGCTCGATGACTTTGGCAATAGTCATTTTGAGTTTGGCATTGTTGTTGATTTGCCCGACGACTTTGGCGATAGGCCAATGACTTTGGCGACAATCAAAATAACTTTGGCATTAAGTAATGTTTGAGTTTGGCATTAGCCAAATAACTTTGGCGAAGGTCAAATCTTCTCAAGGCTACTTTAAGGCATTAAAGTGTCTTTGCCTAAGTCTCTGGTAGCTTCAACATTTGTCTCTGATGAACAAACACTTAGTCTCTGAAAGACTTAGTCTCCGATGAACAAAAAAGTTAGTGTTCGATGCGTGTACCTGCTATCTGTAATGGAACACTGTTGTGAGTACTTGTACAGTTACAAAATCTAATAATTCTAAGTGTTATATATCATCATCAAATGCTATAATTCCTAACAAATATCAGTTCACTTGCTTTTACAGTAGAGTATCAGTGGATGAAAGTTGGTCATGGCATAAGAAGCTTTCTCACCTGAATTTCAAGACAACTAACACTTTGGTGAAGAAAGAATTAGTGATAGGACTTCCACAACTGGAATTCACTCAAGATGGCTTATGTGGAGCTTGTCAAAAAGGGAAGCAAAAAAAGACTTCCTTTAGAAGCAAGGAGATTTCATCAATTACAAATCCAATACAACTAATTCACATGGATTTATTTGGACCTGTAAATATTATGTCTATCTCAAAGAAAAGATATGCCCTGGTGATAGTTGATGATTTCACCAAATACACGTGGGTAAAATTTCAGAATACCAAAGATGAAGCAGCTCAGTTGGTGATTGATCACATCAAGAAAGTGGAAACTGAATCTGGGCTAACTGTCAGAGTTCTAAGAACTGATAATGGAACAGAATTCAAGAACTCCAAAGTTGAATGTTTCTATGTGGACAAAGGAATATCTCACACATTTTCTGCTCCAAGAACCGCTCAACAAAATGGAGTAATTGAGAGGAAAAACAGAACTCTAATTGAAGTTGCAAGAACCATGCTTGAAGAAGCTAAGCTACCTACTTACTTCTGGGCTGAAGCAATTTCAACTGCATGCTTCACTTAAAATAGTACATTGATTAACAAAGCTCACAACAAAACTCCTTATGAGTTTATGACAGGTAGGAAACCTAATGTCAAATTCCTTCATGTATTTGGTGGCAGATGCTTTGTGCTAAAAAGTCAATGTGAGAATTTAGGAAAATTTGATCCCAAAGTTGATGAAGCAATTTTCCTAGGTTACTCTCTAACAAGCAAAACATATAGGGTCTACAACCTTAGACTGAGCATTGTAACGCAATCTATACATGTTGCATTTGATGATAAGAAAATAATAAGAATTGTAGATGAAGGAATTGCTTGAGGTTTTAAAGTTTGAAAATGAAGATGAGTCAGAAAATGCTAAAATTGACTCATCAGATGATGAAGCTAAACCCCAAGAAGCCACTCCACCAGTGGATATCCCTTCAACCACTGAGGGGGAGCAGTTAGTGGAAAATGAATAAGAGAATCTCTCAAACTCCATTCTAGAAATATCCACTGATTTAGGGGGAGTTTCACATGAAACTAAGAGCATTGAGCACCATGGAGAAAATTATAACCATCAAGCATCTTCTTCAAGAAGTTTACCTCAACAAATAAAATGGACGGGAACAAATTATAAGAGATCTAACTAAAGGTGTGTCAACAAGAAATGCTACTCAGAATGAATGCTTATACCTCAATTTTCTATCCAAGATTGAACCTAGAAAGGTTGAGGAAGCATTACAAGTTGCTGATTGGGTGATTTGTATGCAAGGTGAACTCAATCAGTTTGAAAGAAACAATGTCTAGAGACTAGTACCAAAACCAAAGAATAAATCAATCATTGGTACTAAATGGATCTTTAGAAACAAGCTGGATGAAGCTGGTACGATGACAAGGAAAAAGGTCAGACTAGTTACACAAGGTTACTCACAAGAAGAAGGAATTGATTATGATGAAACCATTGCACCAGTAGCTAGATTGGAAGCAATCATGATACTTCTTGCCTATGTTGTTCATGCAAATTTAGTGTACCAGATGGATGTAAAGAGTGCCTTTGTGAATGGGAAAATACAAGAAGAAGTGTATGTCCAGCAACCTCCTGGCTTTAAAGATCATTAATTTCCCAATCATGTTTACAAGTTAGACAAAAAACTCTATAGACTTAAACAAGCACTAACAACATGGTATGATACTCTATCTTAATTTTTAATTGAAAATAAATTCACTAGAGGTATCATAGATAAAACTTTATTTCATAAAAAATATGCTGGTGATTTAATACTTGTTCAAGCCTATGCTGATGATATTATCTTTGGTTCTACTAATGAGAGCTTATGCTCTAAGTTTTCTAAGCTTATGCAAAGTACATATGAGATGAACATGATGAGAGAATTAACTTTCTTTATGGGTTTACAGGTTAAACAAAGCACTAATGGAATTTTCATTAGTCAAACTAAATATTTAAAAGACCTTTTAAAGAAATTTAATTTACAAGATGCTGCAACTTCTAAAACTCCCATGGCAACAACCACTAAACTTGACAAAGACTCAACTGGTAAAAATGTTGATATTTCAAGTTATATAGGCATGATAGGCTCTCTTTTATATCTCACAGCAAATAGACCTGATATAATGTTTTCAACCTGTTTCTGTGCTAGATTCCAATAAGATCCTAAAGAATCTCATCTGATTGCAGTTAAAAGAATATTTATATATCTCAAAGGTACTCCAAATCTTGGAATTTGGTGTCCTAGAGATTCTGGATTTGATCTAATAGGTTATTCAGATGCAGATTATGCAGGTTGCAGATTAGACAGGAAAAGCACAAGAGGAAGTTGTCAATTTGTTGAAAATAAATTAGTATCATGGTTTAGTAAGAAACAACATTCTATGTCAACCTCAACAGCTGAAGCAAAATACATTGCTGCTTGAAGTTGTTGTGCTCAAATTTTATGGATGAAAATTCAACTAATGGACTATGGTATAGTATATAATCAAATTCCTATTTATTATGACAACACCAGTGCTATTTCCATTATAGAAAATCATGTGCAACACTTTAGAACAAAGCACATAGACATCAAATACCACTTCATCAAAGAACATGTGATGAATGATATAGTGGAACTTCATTTTGTTCCCACAAAGAAGCAGCTTGCAGACATTTTCACCAAACCATTGGATGAAGACACCTTTAATAGGTTAGTAAGTGAGCTAGATATGCTCAACTTTGGTGAATAAGATTCTTTGAAAATTTTGTGCAAATCTGAATTGTAGCAGTAGTAAATTTGTTTTCTGATGAGTTAGTTACCAGAGACTAATTAACAGCTGAATGAAGCAGTCGTTGGTATGCTCAACTTTGGTGAATAAGATTCTTTGAAAATTTTGTGCAAATCTGAATTGCAGCAGTAGTAAATTTGTTTTCTGATGACTTAGTTACCAGAGACTAATTAACAACTGAATGAAGCAGTCGATATTATCCTTTGACAAAATTAATTGTTCATAAAGATAATAACACTGTGAAACATTAGTCAATAATTTTATTTATTAAAGGATAATTATTAACTGATGATAATTCAGCAGTAGCCAATTATCCCCAAATAGTTTAACTGTCATTGGATAATTAACTCCTATATATACAGTAGAGAAACTTTTATACTATGCAGGATTCCCTATGTTTATTATTCATCATCTATTTGAAGATCTTGTCATAGCTGATTCAGGTATTTCTTAACTCTCTATTACTTTATTCTTTAGTTCTTCTAATTATGCTATAATGAAGGATGTTAGTAATGATCCAACTCCTTCTACTCAAGTAGCAAAACCCTCTAAAAACAAGTCTATATCAAAAGTTACCTCCTATATCTCTCAAAAGATAAAGATTGAAAAAAGAAAACAACCATAACCAGCGATGACTGAGGGGGAGGGTAAGCATTTAGAGGAAGTTATGAGGAAGAAATAAGGAACAATGAGAACCATTGGAGACTGCTTAATATTCTCTCAAAAGGATATTAAGTTCTAAAAGGAAAAAGCACATCTCTAGGTGCGACCTCTCAAAAGGATGTATCTATTGAAAATAGTCCACCTCCAAGGACACAGGTATTTGAGTCTACAATGATCACATCTATTAGTGAT
The DNA here is from genome assembly GCA_014636745.2 of Centella asiatica. Classification (NCBI taxonomy): domain Eukaryota; kingdom Viridiplantae; phylum Streptophyta; class Magnoliopsida; order Apiales; family Apiaceae; genus Centella; species Centella asiatica. Next base: position 7,486,898 of record CM025780.1, on the reverse strand, counting down.
CAACCTGTCACTAAATGCACACACAGGGTCTCAAATTGATGCTTCTCTTTTCTCTATTTAGGAGGAGTAGCCAATATTCAAAGTCTACCCTTATTAATTCTTCTTCTCTATTTGACATTTCTTTAGAAGCAATGAAAAATTTCTTAATTCCATTGGTTTCAGATTCTTTGATATTTCAATCATCAAAGGAGCCAATTCTTGAAGTTGAAACATAAATAACAACTCTCAACTCATTAGTGGATAATACAATTGTATTTTATCCAAAATCCATTATTACAAAACACTTATTTCTAATTTTCTACACCACTCTAGGTTACTTACAACAGGAAGATTTTATATTTAGTGAGCCTGAGAAAATTGAAAATGATAGTCAGACCTTGAGTCTGGAAAAAGGTGAGGAAAAAGAAATTAAAGTTAAATTTTCCTTTTGTGAAAGTAAGTGTGAGAGGTTGACTTGTAAAAGTCAGGCGAAAGGAGAGGGTGTGAGTTGGGATGAGATCCTTAACGGTTTCCCCTGATGGGTTGTTCCTTTGATGTCATCCCCTAATAGGTTCCAATGACGGGTTCATCCCCTGACTGGTTCCCCTGATGAGGTCATCCTTTAACGTAGTATTTTATGCTTCCCCTGATGGGTTCCCCTAACGGGTTTTTCATTGATGCCTTATTAAAATACTTGCACGCTTTATCATTGATACTTTGTTGGCTTTTCCTAGAGTGTTTGATGTGCGGAATACTTGAATGTTTAAGTAACAACAGACATCCTCTAACACTATCAAGTCCTTTTGAAGTATTCACTGATGACTTGCCTAGTGCAGTTTAGTCCATCCCCGGATGATTGGGTTGTCCATCAGTGGATGCAAAACCTGTGCAAATATGCTAAGGTTTGTAGAATACATTGAGTATTTACAAACACACATTTATTCCTTTAAAATAGAATTATCTTCATCAACATTTATATTTAACATGAAATCTACACTCCTGAGGAACTGGAGGCTATTGATGAAGTCATGAACTTTTTGGCAAGAAGATTCAAGAAATTGAGGTTCATGAAGCACTAGGAAAGAAGCTTGTCCAATATGGTACTATTGACATATCAAAGATCAAATGCTTCAACTGTCAAGAAATCGGACACTTTGCCAATGAATGCAAAAGACAAAAGTCTCCTAGACAAACTAAATAAGTGAAGAAAGAAGATGACTACTACAAGAAGAAATACTTTGAAGTCATCAACAAGAAGAAAAAAGCATTCATTGAAGAAGGAAAGAACTGGGCGGATTCAGACCAATCAGACGATGAGGAATTCATTAATCTTGCACTAATGGAAATATCATCTGATGGGACAACATTAAGATCCAACAACCAGCCTTAGGGCACTCGGCTAAAACCTAATCTTTCTAAAATGTCTATGTCAGATTGTAAAGAAACTATAAAAGAATGTCTACTGAAATTTACAATCTATATGCTACACTAAGGACTTCAATAAGGGAAAATGAAAGGATTCAAAAAGCTAATGATCTGTTAGTAGCTAGGAATGCCTTATTGGAGACTAAACTAATTAAGTTAGAAGACGTTAGAGAGGAGTGCATGAAAACAAAAGAGAACCTTGTTGTTTCACAAGAAATTGAAAAATGGCTCAGGGCCAAACTGAAAGAAGAGCAAGATCTTATAAAAGAGTGGACCAATTCCTCAAAATTTTTGAAGGAAACAATTAAGAAATATAGTACTAGTCAGACTGAAGGATTAGGCTATAACAAGGTCCAAGAAAAGTAGTGAGTAATTGAGGAGTTACCAATCACTGGAACTATTGAAGCTAGCTCTAATATAAGTACTCCAGTAACCACTGACCCCACTTTTAAAAAGATAAAATTTGTCAAACCAGTATCTACTGAGGAAAAGACTAAAAAGAAAGATGTCAAGAATTTGCTAAAACAGAAAGTGAGTCAGTCAAAAGATAAAAAGTTAAAACAAAATATAACTGACTCAATGGACAATAAGCTAAAAAAGAACATAAATGGTAAGGAGGGGATTAACAAATTCACTAATTATTCTCCTATCATTAATGCTCCTAGGAAACACTGTTAGAAGTGTGGGAACCCCAACCGCCTTGTTTTCAAGTATCAAAATGCTCCTAGGAACATGCATACGAGAAACATACACTCTGATAAAAAGAAGAATATAATTGTTAAAAACCAAGTGCATGCTAAATAGGTTAAAAACAGTTATGAAAACCCTCCTCAGAAGTTAAAGGTACAGCTTGAAGCACCTAAGGATAAGAAGAAAGTAATTTCTTCTATGTAGTGGGTGAAAAAGGATACTAAATCTAAAAAACCTTTAACTGCTACTAAATTAAATTGTGCAAATAACAATGGACCCAAGTAGGTTTGGGTTCCAAAACTAACTTAGTTATTTATTTTGTGTCGGCCATCAACAAATAAGTTTGGTTCTTGAATAGTGGCTATTCAAGACATATAACTGGTGATAAAAGCCTGCTAACACAATATGAGGAGAGAGCTGTCCCAAGAGTTTCCTTTGGAGATGACAACAAAGGATATACATTGGGATATGACAAAGTCACAAATGTAAATGTCATAGTGGATAGTGTAACACTAGTTGATGGTATGAAGCACAACTTGATTATTATCAACCACTTGTGTGACAGAGGTTACAATGTTACTTTCAATTATGAATTATGCTTGATAAGTAATAGCAAAAATAGAAAAATAGCTCTAACAGGAGTTAGAAAGGTAACCTGTACATAGATGACTTTGGTTCATCATGTAGAGATCAATCTACATGTTTTTACAGTAAAGCATCAGTAGATGAAAGTTGGTCATGGCACAAGAAACTTTCTCACCTAAACTTCAAGACAATCAACACTCTATTGAAGAAAGGATTAGTGACAGATATTCCATAATTGGAATTCACACAAGATGGTCTATGTGGAGCTTGCCAGAAAGGGAAGCTGAAGAAGACTTTCTTCAAAAGCAAAGAGATACCATCAATTACAAGTCCAATACAATTACTGGACATGGATCTATTTAGACCTGTAAACATTTTGTCTATCTCAGAGAAAAGTTATGCACTGGTGATAATTGATGATTTCACCAGATACATATGGGTCAAATTCTAACATAAGAATGAGATAGCCAAGTTGGTTAGTGATCACATCAAGAAAGTAGAAACAGAATCTCGGTTGTCTATCAGAGGTCTTAGGAGTGATAATGGAACAGAATTCAAGAACTCCCTAGTTGAAAGTTTATGCGTAGACAAAGGAATATCTCACACATATTCTGCTCCAAGAAACCCTCAACAAAATGGAGTAGTTGAGAGGAAAAATAGAACTCTAATTGAAGCTGCCAAAACAATGTTTGAACAATCAAAGTTACCTACCTACTTTTGGGCTGAAGCAATTTCAACTGCATGCTTCACTCAAAATAGGACCTTGATAAACAAAACTCACAAGAAGACTCTTTTTGAGCTAATGATAGTGTTAAGGTTAAACACTGATGATGATAGTTTAGTAATAAGTTGTGCAAATTGTAAATACTCGAGGTGTTGTATAAACCTTGAAATAAGCACAAGTTTTGCATCCGCTGAAGATAATAATATCCATCAGTGGATGATTTAGTTCTTCACAAGACAAGTCAGAAAATGGAACATTTGAAGGGCTTGGCTTCGTGGAGAAGAATGTCTGATGTTACTTAAACAGTCAAAGTATTCCGCACATCAGATATTCTAAGAAAAGAGTTACATTGATTTCAAACCATCAGGGGAACCCATCAGGGTGAACCCGTCAGGGGAACCAGTCAGGGGGAACCCGTCAGGGGGAGCTCGTCAGGGGAACCAGTCAGGGGAACCTATCAGGGGATGACGAAGGCAGACCAACCCATCAGGGGGACACTTCAAGATATGTCAGTGTTAGGCCAATTCATCAGGGTAACCTGTCGGGGGGGATTGGTCAAACATGACATCAGTGGAAGCCATGAATGTATGCAGTCAGTCATAACCATCAGGATCAAGAAGCACTGAGTAAATATCAAGTGAAGAACGAAGCCCTGATCCAGTCCAACATGCATCGGGGGGTCCAGAAGCACTGATCAAGATCCATCAGGGTTGACCATTAGTGGATCGTTATGACTGCATACATACGTCATCAGCATATACACGAAAATCAATGTAACTTGAATAGAAGCAAGAGATATCAACTGGAAAGATATTTCTTGAAGTCTGTATCCATCCAATGAAAACTCTTGCGCATTAAATGCATACAGATCAGGGGAAGAAAAAGAAGCAACAAAGCATGCATCAGTCTGACACATTAGGCAGTGATGTGACATACTTGCGGCTAAGTTGAAAAAGGCAGCACATCTCAAGCACGTGATTTTCAACCACTGATTTACATATATAAAGAAGGAGTTTTCATTGTTAAACGAGATACAAGACGAGACAAATAGAAGCACACAAAAACACTAGGAAGCTCTGTAATATTTCTTGAGAGATTTATTGTCAGAGAGAAATCTTTGTAGCTAGTGAGTGTGAGAAGCTGTGAATTTCATTCACAGAAATTGTAGCTGTAATTCACATTTGTGATATTACAGATTTCCAGAAAAACGCCAAGTTATAATACAATTATTTTAACTTGAATCTGAGTGTTATTATTTTACTGTTTTTCTGTTATCTTGCTATTTCTGGAAGGAGCTATCAAAGTTCAACAGAGCGAAAAAGTTTTGAGTGTTTTTTTTCCCCCCCCCCCCCCCCCCCCCCCATCCCTTTCTACAAACACTTGAGCTTATTTTGCTCTAACAATTGGTATCAGAGCCACTTAGCAAATTACACGTGTTAATAACGATCTATCAAGCCTTGATGGCCTCTTCCACAGACAGCAATAGCTCACAGGTAAGTCTCGAAGTTTCCTCTAACATGTCTAAATCTAATTCTATTAAAACTGTTAAGGAAATGGCCTGTGAGATAAAGGATCTCTATGACACCCTAAGGAGTGTTGTGACTGAAACTGAAAGAGTGCAGAAAATAAACGATCAGTTGACTGCAAGAAACAACTTTTTAGAAACAGAGCTCTCTAGACTTGAGAATCTTGAAAAGGAACTCTCAAGGACTAAAATTCTTCTTGACTGTGCTATAAAAAGAGAGGAATGGACCTCAAATCTTCTTAGTCAAGAAAGGGAAGTCATTAAGAGATGGAATGAGTCTAGCAAAAAACTGGAGGATCGTTTGAGAAGTCAGAAATCTGATCCAAAATCTGGTTTAGGCTACGAGGAGACTCTAGTGCAGCAACCTCCCATTGAGGTTGAAAATGCAGCTAGCTTGTAAAGGCAGCAACCAAGTTAGAAAAAGGGAATGCTTTCCCAAATAGTGAAGCTTCCACTAGTTGTGGGAGAGACAAGAAAAATATTCTTGTCAAAGCACTCAAACTTCCAGTTAGAAAACAACTCGACTGTGCATCAGTGGATTCACAGTCATCAGGGGGAAAGAGTGCATCAGGCCATTGTAGCCCTTCAAGGGAAAAAGGTCTGTCAGGGGAAGGTAAAAAGAATAGAAATGGTAAGCTAGGTATCTACAACTGTGACTAAACCAAGAGGACCCAAAACCAATTGGGTACCAAAAACAATTTAAATGTTTTTTTGTGTGCAGGGAAAAGCAAAAGCAGTCAAATCTGGTTTCTAGATAGTGGCTGCTCAAGGCACGTGACAGGAAACAAAACCCTGCTCACAGAATTCCAAGAAAAGGCTGGTCCAGTAATTTCATTTGGTGATAACAGCAAAGGACTAACTCTTGGTTATGGCAAAGCAGCAAGTGGGAATGTCTCATTTGAAAATGTAGCACTGGTTGATGGGCTCAAGCACAATTTGCTAAGCATAAGTCAACTATGTGATAAAGGATTCATCACTTCATTCAAAGGAGATCAGTGCCTAATCTCAAACGAAAGTGATGGGAAGCTGGTTTTGTCAGGGGTAAGAAAAGGAGATCTCTATATTGCTGATTTTAATTCAGTAAATGGAGAATCATGCTTCTACAGCAAGGCAACTCTTGATGAAAGCAGACTATGGCACAAGAAGCTCTCTCACCTGAACTTCAAGTCAATCAATGATCTAGTGAAGAGAGAGTTGGTGACTGGACTACCCCAAATGGAGTTTATCCAAGAAGGATTATGTTCAGCTTGTCAACAAGGGAAGCAAAGGAAATCATCCTTTGTCAGCAAGGAAGCCACCATGATCAAGGATCCAATTCAATTGCTACATATGGATCTTTTTGGCCCTGTCAACATTATGTCAGTGTCAAAGAAAAGGTTTGCAATGGTCATTGTAGATGACTACACCAGATACACATGGGTGAAGTTTCAGCACGCTAAATCAGAAGTGCCTCAACAAATTATTGACTACATCAAGAAAGTGGAAACAGAATCAGGGTCAGTGGTCAGAATGTTGAGGACAGATAATGGAACTGAATTCAAGAATGCAGCTGTTGAGGGATTTTGTGTGGAGAAAGGCATAAATCATACATTTTCTGCTCCAAGGACTCCTCAACAGAATGGTGTAGTAGAAAGGAAAAATAGAACCCTGATAGAAGCTGCTAGGTCAATGCTAGCAGAGGCAAAGATTCCCACCTATATTTGGGCTGAAGCAATTTCCACTGCTTGCTTTACTCAAAATAGATCTCTAATCAGCAAGGCTCACAACAAGACACCATATGAGCTAATGACAGGGAGAAAGCCAAGCATCAAGTTTCTTCATGTTTTTGGATGCAAATGTTTTGTTCTGAGGAATTTTGGTGAGAACTTAGGAAAATTTGATCCTAAAGCTGATGAAGCAATTTTCCTAGGTTATTCTCTGTCATCCAAGGCCTTCAGGGTTTACAACAAAAGACTTCAAGTGGTGATGGAGTCTATAAATGTAGCTTTTGATGATCAATAGATTTCTGGACTTGAAGACCCTGGTTTTCATGAAGAACTAAAATTTGAAAATGAATATAAAGATGATTATCAAGAGACTGAAGCCGATGTGCGCAGACAAATGGATAACTTATCCATTCCTGATGTCAATCCACATTTTGTAGAAGCCCAATCATCAGATAGAGTCAATCTTCTGGACAACAGATCAGGAGATACTTCATCAAGGGATCATTCATCAGGACATGCAACATCAGGGGATAACTTGAACCTTGAATTATCCACTAATTCAGGGGGAGAGTTTACAGAAGCTGGGAGCACAGACTTAGGGGGAGGAAATGATAGTCAAGCAAGCTCATCAAGACACATTTCTAATCCTAAATGGGCTAGGAGTCACACATCAGATCTGATTGTTGGTGACCCAAGCAAGAAAGTGCAAATCAGGAGGGCAACATCTAATGAATGCCTATATGCTTGCTTTCTTTCTCAAATTGAACCAAAGAAGTTAGAAGAAGCTATTCAAGATGCAGATTGGATCTTGGCCATGCAGGAAGAGCTAAATCAATTTGAGAGAAACCAAGTATGGAAGCTTGTACCTAAACCTAAAGACAGAATCATAATAGGTACCAAATGGGTATTCAGAAATAAGATGGATGAAGCTGGCATTGTTGTAAGAAACAAAGCAAGACTGGTGGCAAAAGGATATCTTCAAGAAGAAGGGATTGACTTTGACGAGACCTTTGCACCAGTAGCCAGACTTGAGGCTATAAGAATTTTCTTAGCCTATGCAGCACATTCGAATTTTAAAGTCTATCAAATGGATGTGAAAAGTGCTTTTCTAAATGGAAAGTTGGAGCAGGAGGTGTATGTCCAACAACCTCCAGGATTTGAATGCTCAAAGTTTCCAAATCATGTCTACAAACTGGAAAAGGCACTTTATGGACTGAAGCAAGCACCTAGAGCTTGGTATGATACACTGTCAAAGTTTTTGGTGGAAAACAAATTTTCAAGAGGTATCATTGACAAAACATTATTCTTCAGACAACACCAAGGTCATCTGATTTTGGTTCAAATTTATGTTGATGATATTATTTTTGGATCCACTGACACAAGACTGTGTGAAAAGTTCTCCAAACTCATGCAAAGCAAGTATGAAATGAGCTTGATGGGTGAGTTGTCTTATTTCTTGGGATTGCAAGTGAAGCAAGTCACTGATGGAATTTACATTCATCAGACTAAATATGCCATAGAGCTTCTCAAGAAATTTGATATGGAGGACTCCAAAGTAGCAAAGACACCTATGGCCACTGCAACTAAAATTGACCCTGATAAGAATGGAAAGAAAGTAGACCTGAAGACTTACAGGGGAATGATTGGATCTTTGTTGTATCTAACAGCAAGCAGGCCAGACATAATGTTTGCAACGTGTCTTTGTGCAAGATATCAAGCTGATCCAAAGGAATCTCATCTCATTGTAGTGAAGAGGATCTTGAGATACATCAAAGGCACTACCGAGTTGGGATTTTGGTATCCAAAGGAATCAGGATTTGAATTGCTAGGATATTCTGATGCTGACTTTGGAGGATGCAGGATTGACAGAAAGAGTACAACAGGAAGTTGTCAATTTCTGGGAGAAAGGCTTGTATCTTGGTTCAACAAGAAGCAGAATTCAATATCTACATCTACTGCAGAAGCTGAATACATCGCAGCTGGAAGTTGTTGTGCACAAATTCTATGGATGAAAAATCAGCTGATGGATTATGGCCTGAACTATACCAAAATTCCAATAAGGTGTGATAACACAAGTGCCATTGCCATTACTAAAAATCCAGTACAACATTCCAGAACCAAGCATATAGATATCATATATCATTTTATCAGGGAGCATGTCATGAATGGAAATATTGAACTACAATTTGTACCATCCAACAAGCAGCTGACAGATATATTCACCAAAGCTCTTGATGAAGCCACTTTCTCAAATCTTGTGGGAGAGCTGGGCATGGTGAATTATTCGTCAGGGTCAGGGTCAAACTCCTAAGTTCTGGTATTTCTAACTCATTTCATACGTTTCTGATAAAAACAATTGATATGTGATTATATATGTTTGGTTTATGTAAATATGTACTTGTATATACTATGTTTTTGTTTGTTTGGTGTTTCTCTTTTTGAACTGATGCATCAGGGTCAGGGCCTCCAATAGGACGCATCAGGGTCAGGGTGTCCAACTCGTACGTCAGGGTCAGGGTGTCCGACTTGCACGTCAGGATCAGGGTGTCCGACTCACGCGTCAAGGTCAGGGTGTCCGACTTATGCATCAGGGTCAGGGTATGTAAATATGGTAAACTTCAGGGTAAGTTTAAATGTTTTAACCACTTCGGGAATCACGCTCAGTTAAGTAATGACAACTCATCATTAAGCTCTTACCTCACTGATGATGTGTCATCACTGAAACTGAACTGACACCCTGATAGCGTGTTTAAAGGAGCAGTTTTCAAACGTCTACAGGCGGGTATTAATACTCTATCTCTCCTACTTGTTAAAACTCCTTAACACATTTAATCTTTCTCTGATATTTGCTTGAGTTTTTGTTTCTATTTCTCTCTCTCTCTTTTCGCAGAAACCCTAGTTCTTCAAAGCTATCAAGCATCAATGGCACACCAAGAAATTCCAAGGAACCTGACAGTCCCACCTACAAACTATGTGGGCTTCTCTGATATTAACGAGGTAAATGACTGCTTTAAACCTATGATGAATTATCTACTCACTTCTGAGTATAAGAAAGCAATCTTTACCGATGACGAAATATCGGGGGAGGCATTGTCTCAACTTTGGACAAGCGCCAAGTTCATGTACTCCACCACACGCACTGATGTGGTCAAGGGAATCTCATTCAGAGTTTCTTCTGAGAAAGGGAAAATAACCCCATCCAGAATTAACTCTGCTTTGGGACTACCTACTCAAGACCTGGTGGAAGTACCCAATGATGCGGAACTCCTGGATTTCTTGAGGGAACTAGGCTATAACGCTGCTCCCAACGCAGTGTTAAAGTTCAAGGACCTCAAGAGGGTGAACGTGAAGAGAGAGATTTCTTATCTTTTCGACACCATCACTAAGGTGTTCTCAGGTAAGTGTTCTAATTTTGAAGTCATTACTTCTTTAACTTTAAAAATAACATACGCAATAATCAAAAATGTAAATATAAATATAGGTAAAATAATTTTTGATGACCTTGTAAATAAATTAGGTAATTTTAATAATAGGAAAACTGAAGTATACTATTCTAGATTTTTGTTTATGATTATTAAAGATCATATTTTTAACTTTTCTTTTGAGAATGATATACCTGTACGGATATACAAGCAAACAAAGAAATTGTTTGCAGAAATAATAAAGAAGTCCTATACAGCCGAACCATTTGCACTTCCACAGCATATGGTACAGGTAGTAAATTCTTCTCCTTCCACTTCTCACACTGTACATTCTTCACCTTCATCTACTATGGCAGAGAAAAAAACCACCTCTCTGCCTACCCAAGTAGAACAACCAATTTCTTCACAACCACTCTCAATAGCTCAACCCACAGTCTCCCAAAAGACTGTTGGGATTAAAAGAAAACCCAGTGAAGTTACCACATCAACTGAGGGGGAGCAAGGAGAGAGAGTGATTGGCTACAGGAGAAGATTGAAGAAGAAGAAGGGAGCCACGAGTGTTACCCAAAAGCCTGACCTGGCAGTATCCTCTCAAAAGGATGCTGCTTTTGATAAGGAATTAAACATATTTCTAACTAGTTCCTTTCAAAAGGAATTAGTTTTTGAAAATAGTCCTCAACCAAGGACACAGATGAGTGAGGCACATACACTGACCATAGACACTGATGAACTTACCATCAAGGTCTCTGAGAGCCACTTGCAGAAATCTGACACAGTGAGTGCACACACCACTCAAGATGTTGTAGCTCAGAAGCTTCTCAATAAGATCCACATGAGTCATAAGCATTCTTCTACAGCATCTTTTGATGAATCACCTCATCGTTCAGTGATTCAGCCAACACTCCCATCTACACCACTTCTTTCTTTCTCTGTTCCTCAAATTTCTTCAGATATAATGACACAAACATTAAGTGTCATACAATCAGATTCTCCACATTCTCAATTCGTGGAGGAGCCAACACTCTCTGACACAGTGTTTGATAGTCACCATTCTCACATGGTGGACTCATTTTTACTTGATACAAACACTGATGATCAATCAGGGGACATAAACCCCACTGTACATACTACAGCAATAACACTTTATGTACCCCCAATTGTATATACTTCCTATACAGAAACATACACTTCTCCAATTGTACATACACATCCTTCTTCTAATCCTTCTCCTATCACTGTTGTGGAACCAGAACCTGTACATACCTTACTTGAACTGACCACAATAGCTGATCTCCAAGCCAATAGGAGCCCTTCTAGGACAATTTTGAGTGAGGCTGAGAGAATATATAGTGAAAAGAGGCAAAGTCAAACCCCTTAGAGGACTTTGGCAAAAGGAGAGGAAGAGAGTACTGCCTTAGTAGGCAATGAAAAAGGAGAGGATATGAGTGATGCCTTAGAAGGTACAGAAAAAGGAGAGGATGAGAGAGATAAGGATGAGATCCTTGTAAATAAAGAACAGAGAGAAAACACTGATACTGTAGATATTACTTCTTCTTCTACAAGTGATGAAGATGATGCTCCACAAGATGATTTTTCCCAGTTCATCGGAGCTGATTTATACTTTAGACAGAACCAAATGTCTGATACTGTACAGTTATTGAAGCAGGAGTTAGCCAGGACTACTGATCCAGTTTTGATCAAAGTGTTAAAATCACAGATCATGATTGGTCAGTCCATAGATATAGAAAATCAAAAAATGTATACACATTTTTCCACAAAGTTACAGAATATACAACAAGTTGTCGACTCCTTGGTCACCAACCAGACTCTACCCCGGATGAAGAAACAAGTTGACAATGTTGAACACAAGCTTACTGATCTTTCTACTCAAATGAACAACATGGATACTCTGCAATAATCCATGGCTGATACAATGCAACAACTTCTTCAAGTTACATCCCGACTTTTAACTCCCACTGATGATGCTGTCAAAAAGGGGGAGAATTAAACCAAGCAATTGTCAGGGGATGTTGCTGAGAAATCAAGTCAACCATCAGGGGATGTGACTACTCCTGTTCTTGCTTCAAATCCCAAGGACAAAGGCAAAGGCGTCCTGATTGAGGAACCCAAGAAGAAATCTCAAACTCAGTCAGGGCCTAAGCTACTTGGAAATGCCATGAAGACAGCCCACTTTCCAAAACCTGTTGAAGTTGTAATTGATGGGAAAGTGGAGCTGGTCTATCCCCCAGGACAAAAAGCTGGTAGAAGCTGATGCACTCTATGCACAGCAACTTCAAGAAGAAGAAGAAAGGGAAATGGCAAAGGAACAGGAGGAAGAAATGAAGAAAAAGAAGATTGTCAGGCCAAGGACCTCCAGGAAACCTCAGCCCAGAAGATTACATAACCCTAGAAGTGCATCAGGGGATAAAAATCAAGATAAGTCTAATGACCCTGATGCCACTTCAAAGAAGTCAGAAGATGCCAAGGACAAAGCACCATTTCCTGATACCAAAGAATATGGTCCACCCACACTAGCTGAATTTCTCAAAGAAGAAAGGCGCAAAAACCTGACATTTATGTTCTCAATAAAAAGCATAGATGTCGGGTTCAACAATAGAAGAAATCAGCTGCTAACAATTCAATTAAAGAATGGGTCAGAATTCAATGTGGCAATGGACTAGTTCAGGAGAATGGATGCTGAGCAATTAGGACTGGTTTTAAACCTGATTCCAAGATCTTCTCAGGCTAATAAAGACTTAAGGGGGATAATCGACAGGCTGAGGAGTGCCATCAACAATGAAAGAAGCTTGCCCACAGCATTGGAAAGTCCACTAAAGCTATTTTATAAATCCACTGATGGGCGGGAGAAGAGTATAAGGATTAAAGAGGTTGATGGCCTAAGCCTGGAGGAAGCGATGCATGTTCTGAATCAAATTGCAAATCACAAGAACGAACATGTCATCAAATTCAGAGTCCTGCTGATTCAGAGAGTATTGAAGGAGATCGAAGAAACTAGAGCTGATGATAGGAACACTACAATAAGGGATGTGCCACCAGTAAAAGAATTCAAAGTTTATCCTAAAATGATTACAAGCCCCATGGGAGTTCAATTCAAAAATAAAAAGGGGGAGATCATTACCTTTTACTGGTCACAACTTGTTGCAGCCAATATTCAAGAAATCAAGACTGTCCTTGAATCTTTGGAATCAAGCAGAAATGTCAACATAGTCAATTTCAGAAAGCTTCTTCAGAGGGAATTAGAGCAGCTGGAGGCAGGAGGAGAAGACAACAGACTCAGAATTCCTGATCAAAATCCTGAACAAAGAAGACAAGGCCTTGGTAGTGACTCCCAACCGATTGAATCAAGTCATCCATTGCCATTTGTCTCAGCTAAAAGGAAAAGGGATTCTGATGTCTAAATACTAAATTCTTTTTGTAATAGATGTAGGTTAAACTTGTACAGAAATTCTTTTAGTAGTTTATTCATTATTCTTTCTTAAATTTTATTTATTTTATTAGTTTTGACACCATCATCAGTGTATCTAGAGATTTATGATTATCAAATTGATAAACATAAATAGGGGGAGATTGTTAAGGTTAAACACTGATGATGATAGTTTAGTAATAAGTTGTGCAAATTGTAAATACTCGAGGTGTTGTATAAACCTTGAAATAAGCACAAGTTTTGCATCCGCTGATGATAATAATATCCATCAGTGGATGATTTAGTTCTTCACAAGACAAGTCAGAAAATGGAACATTTGAAGGGCTTGGCTTCGTGGAGAAGAATGTCTGATGTTACTTAAACAGTCAAAGTATTCCGCACATCAGATATTCTAAGAAAAGAGTTACATCGATTTCAAACCATCAGGGGAACCCATCAGGGTGAACCCGTCAGGGGGAGCCAATCAGGGTGAACCCGTCAGGGGGAGCAAGTTAGGGGGAACCCGTCAGGGGAAGCTCGTCAGGGGAACCAGTCAGGGGGAACCCGTCAGGGGGAGCTCGTCAGGGGAACCAGTCAGGGGAACCTATTAGGGGATGACGAAGGCAGACCAACCCATCAGGGGGACACTTCAAGATATGTCAGTGTCAGGCCAATTCATCAGGGTAACCTGTCGGGGGGGATTGGTCAAACATGACATCAGTGGAAGCCATGAATGTATGCAGTCAGTCATAACCATCAGGATCAAGAAGCGCTGAGTAAATCTCAAGTGAAGAATGAAGCCCTGATCCAGTCAAACATGCATCAGGGGGTCCAGAAGCACTGATCAAGATCCATTAGGGTTGACCATCAGTGGATCGTTATGACAGCATACATACGTCATCAGCATATACACGAAAATCAATGTAACTTGAATAGAAGCAAGAGATATCAATTGGAAAGATATTTCTTGAAGTCTGTATCCATCCAATGAGAACTCTTGCGCATTAAATGCATACAGATCAGGGGAAAAAAAAGAAGCAACAAAGCATGCATCAGTCTGACACATTAGGCAGTGATGTGACATACTTGCGGCTAAGTTGAAAAAGGCAGCACGTCTCAAGCACGTGATTTTCAACCACTGATTTACATATATAAAGAAGGAGTTTTCATTGTTAAACGAGATACAAGACGAGACAAATAGAAACACACAAAAACACTAGGAAGCTCTGTAATATTTCTTGAGAGATTTATTGTGAGAGAGAAATCTTTGTAGCTAGTGAGTGTGAGAAGCTGTGAATTTCATTCACAGACATTGTAGCTGTAATTCACATTTGTGATATTACAGATTTCCAGAAAAACGCCAAGTTATAATACAATTATTTTAACTTGAATCTGAGTGTTATTATTTTACTGTTTTTCTGTTATCTTGCTATTTCTGGAAGGAGCTATCAAAGTTCAACAGAGCGAAAAAGTTTTGAGTGTTTGTATTCATCCCCCC
>CM025780.1:7445950-7471820 GCA_014636745.2 Centella asiatica | reverse complement strand
CCCCCCCCCCTTTCTACAAACACTTGAGCTTATTTTGCTCTAACAGATAGGCATGAAACCAACAGTCAATTTTTTTCATGTATTTCGTGGCAAATGCTTTGTGTCTGAGTAATCAAGGTGATAACCTAGAAAAATTTGAATCTAAAACTAATGAAACAATTTTTCTATCTTACTCATTGACAAGCAAAACATATAAAGTTTACAACCTTAAGCTTCATATAGTAATGGAACCTATCCATGTTGTATTTGATGATCAGAAGATAACATGAATGCAAGATGAAGGAAATCATGAAACCTTAAGGTTTGAGATTGAAGATGAACTATATATTCTGGACTCTTTAGGTTATGTAGATGAACTATATATTTTGGACTTTTTAAATGATGAAGTTGAACCCCATGAAGCCACATTGCTAGTGGACAACTTAATATCTACTGAGGAGGTCTTATCAAAGGATAATGCAGCATCAATGGATAATACTTCATTAGAAGATACTGCATTAGCAGATAATCCACTGTCAGTGAATAATGAATCAGATGATAGTTCAAACTCAAATCTAGAAATACCCACTGATTCGGGGGGAGCTTCTCATGAAGCTAAGAGCACTATACACCATGGAGAACAAGGAACAAATGAAGCTTCTTTTTCAAGAAGATTACCTCCACAGATAAAATAGACAAGAGATCATACTATGGAGCAGATCATAGGAGATCCAACTGAGAGTGTTAAAACCAGAAGTGCTACTTACAATGAATGTCTCTATCTCAACTTTCTATCAAAGATAGAACTAAGAAAGTTGAAGAGGCATTGAAGGATGTTGATTGGGTGATTGTTATGCAAGAGGAACTCAATTAGTTTGTCAGAAATAAGGTCTGGAGACTAGTGCCAACATCAAGGAACAAATCAATTATTGGTACTACATGAGTCTTCAGAAATAAGCTAGATGAAACTGCACCTGTGACAAGAAATAAGGTCAAACTGGTTGCAAAATGTTACTCACAAGAAGAAGGGATTAGCTATGATGAAACCTTTACACAAGTAGCAAGATTGGAAGTAATCATGATATTCTTTGTATATGCTACTCATGCAAACTTCAAAGTGTACCAGATGGATGTAAAGAGTGTTTTCTTGAATGGGAAATTACAAGAAAAGGTGAATGTCCAACAACCTCATGGTTTTGAAGATCAAAAATTTTCCAATCATGTTTACAGGTTAGACAAAGCGCTTTATGGACTTAAATAGACACTAAAAAAAATGGTATGATACTTTATCTCAAGTTTTACTTAAAAATAATTTCACAAGATTTATGAACCCTTTTTCATAGAAAATATGATGGTGATATAATACTTGTTTAAGTCTATGTAGATGATATCATATTTGGGTCTACAAATGAGAAGTTGTGTTCTAAATTCTCAAAAGTGATGAAAAGTATATATGAGATGAGCATGATGGGTGAATTAAACTTCATTTTAGGTCTATAGGTAAAACAGACCGATGATGGTATTTTTATCGATCAATCAAAATACATAAAAGATCTTTTAAAGAAATCTAATTTTGAAGATGTTTCAATTGCTAAAACACCCATGGCTATATCCACTAAACTTGATACTTATTTAAAAGGAAAGAAAGTTGATATATCAAGTTATAGAGGGATGATAGACTCGCTTTTATATCTTACTGCCAGTAGACCAGATATAATGTTTTCTACATGTTTATGTGCTAGATTTCAAGCTAATCCTAAAGAGTTTCATTTGATTGCAGTAAAAAGGATATTCAGACATCTTAAGGGTACTCCAAATCTTAGATTTTGGTATCCTAAAGAATTTGGATTTAAACTAATAGGCATTCAGATGCAGATTATGTAGGTTACATAATAGACTGGAAAAACACAACAGGAAGCTGTCAATTTCTTAGAGGCAAACTTGTATCTTGGTTTAGTAAGAAACAACATTTTCTGTCAAACTCAAAAGCTGAAGCTGAATACATTGTTGCTAGGAATTGTTGTGCTCAGATCTTATGGATGAGAATTAACTAATGTACTATGGTATGGTGTATAAACAAATTCCAATTTATTGTGATAATACTAGTGTTATTGTCATTACAAAAAATCTTGTGCAACACTCTGGGAAAAAACACGTAGATACCATATATCACTTCATCAGAGAACATGTTATGAATGGTACAGTGAAATTGTACTTTGTTCCCACACAGAAACAGCTTGCAAACATATTCACCAAACCATTGGATGAAGTCACCTTCACAAGTTTGATAAGTGAGTTAGGCATGCTTAATTTTGGTGAATAAAACTTAGAAAATATTGTGAAGGTTAAATAGAAGGAGTAAATAGTTGTCCTCTAATAATATAACTGATCAGTGGTAAATTATCAGCTGATAAAAGTAGCAGTAGATAATTACCCTTTGACAGTATAACTGATTAGTGGATAATAATTATCAACTGATAAAAGAAGAAGTAGATAACTATCACCTGATGTCCATCAGTGGATAATTATCCATTGAAAAAATAAGTAGATACTATTATACACTGATAGAATAATTGATCAATAGATATTTTTAGTCTAATGGAGCATCAGAAGATAATTTACACTTTAGAGGATAATTATCGATCGATGATCAAAAGCAGCATCAGAAGATAATTTACTTTTTGGATGATAATTATCGATTGATGAACAAAAGTTGCATCGGAAGATAATTTTACTCCTAAGAGGATAAGTATCGACTGATGACAAAAGCAACAACGATTAATTTATCCCCTGATGATTTATTCATCATTGGATAATTATTTGCTGAAAGCAAGGCGGTTAATTTATCCTCTGATAATTTACTTATTAGTGGATAATAACCTATTGGCAGTAGATTAAAACATTATTTGCTGATGACTCAGCATCATCAGTGAATAAAATTTTAATTTCTGAGTTAGCGGATTTTTATTTCTTTTAATACAAACACTGACCAACCTCTAGTTCTTCTTCTATTTTGACCACAATAAAGGAGGTTAGTAATGACCCAACTCTTTCTACCTAAGTCGCACAACCCTTAAAATCCAAATCAACAAAGAAAGTCACCTCCTCTGTCTCTCAAAAGAGAAAGGTTCTAAAAAGAAAACAACCTACCACTGCAACGACTGAGGTGCAGGGTGAACAATTTGATGGAGCCATAAAGAAGCAAAAGAGAACAGTGAGAACCCTTGGAGACCGCTCAATATCTTCTCAAAAAGATATTTAGTCTATAAGGAAAAACATATCTCTAGGTGCATCCTCTCAAAAGGATGTATCTATTGAAAATAGTCTACCTTCAAGAACACTGGTCTTTGAGCCTACACAAAACACATCTATAAAGATCTTTGAAAGGAAGAACAAAAGACAGACTCTGATCAATGATCAACTTGACACTAAGAGTGCACACACAAAGTCTCATGTTGATGTTCCTCTTTCTCCTATTCAAGAGGAGCAACATCCTCTCAACTCTAAACTTATTCCTTCTTCTTCACCTAATATTTCGTAAGATGCAATGGAGATCTCTCATACTCCATTGATTTCAGATTTTCAAATAGTTCCATCATTGGATAAGCTATTTTTTGCAGCTGAAACATAACAGCTGGTGACTGAAGCGCCAGAGGTAACTCTCATCTCGTTAGTGGATAATACAATTCTTGTTTCTACAATATCCATTGATGCATAAATCTCTCTAAATACTTCCATCACCCTCTAGGTCACCCACAACTGATAGGTTTAATATATATGGTGAGCTTGAGAGAATAACTAGTGAGTGTCAGGTTTCAAACCTGGAAAAAGGTGAGGAATAGGTCTTAGTTACACTTTTAAAAAAAATCAGAGAGTGGGAGGCTAAACTTAGAGAGTCAGCCAAAAGGAGAGGCAGTGAACCAGGATAAGATCCTTGAAGAAAATAACAAAGAGAAAAGTTCATTTTCTGCAGGTGAATTCTTACAACCTATTTCACTTACCTTTGTAGCTCAGATATCCTATGATCCAATTGATAATCCTACATTAGAGGATACTGAGGGAAGAACTCAACCAGGGGTTGCAACACTCCAAATGTTTGCTGACATGTCTAATTAGGACTTTGAAGAACTTTATGGTCTTCAACAACATCAAGACAGACTGTCAACATTCAAAACTAGAACTGCAGTTGAACCTGAAGCTCTACCTGAAGAGCAGAATATGGATGCTTGGTTGGATGCAAGCTTCACAAATACATTGGATGAGGCAGCTGCACAACTCAGACATGATTATCTAACCACGCTAGGGTCAAGTGCAGTTGAGCTTACTCCATAACATTTCTTTAAGGCATTGACCAACACTAAAAAGAGAAACATGAAGGTCCAACACTTCATGGGCACTAGTCTCAAAACTGAATTCAAGAGTGTCAAGGACAAGATGGAGTTGGAGGTAGAGAAGATGCGTAAATGCAATGAAGGTCTTCTTCTAGGAGGGTGCTCTACTCAATTGAGCATAAGTTATTTGACAAATCCAACACTGAGAAGAGGCTTCAAATGCTAGAGACTACTGTTTAGTTCATCTTGGTCTCACAAAGTTAAATATCAAAGGACATTCAAGAACTCAAACAACTATTTTTCCTGGCCTACCCTGAACTGCCTATTCTTTCCTCTCCAAGTACAAATGTTGATGTCAAAAGGGGTGGGGGAGGGGGGGTGGGGGGGAGAGGGGAGGTGGGGAGAGTGAGGAGGGGGGAGAGGGGGGGGGGGAGGAGACGGTAGAATAGTCAACGGGATGTTCAAGCTATAACAGATTTATAGGGGAAAGTAGTTGATATGGACATTGAAAGCATATTAATCATATTTTAGAAAAGTAAGCTGAAAGATTATTTCAGAAAAGGAAAATCAGACACTAAGGTTTTAAACTTTGAGTCTTAATTTAGGTATAATTGTAATTCATGTAAAAGTTGTACAAAAGTTTCAATTCTAAGTAGTTTTCATTGTTTTTGTGTTTCGACATCATCATAGCTAATAGGGAAAGCTGTGAAATAGGGGCGGGAATAGAAGAAGTCAATCGAAAGAAGGTGAAGGCAGGCAAGTCACTCTCGACCGATTGCAACGGATACTTCAAGATGGCTCATGATGCCCAGATTGACCGCTTTCTTTCCTTGTGCGAAGGTGGATTCTAAGGTAATTTAGTCGAAATCAAGCAGCTTTGTTCCAAATAAATAGGGTGAGTTTGGAAAGAATATGAGTGGTCTCCGTCCTCTCCTAGCAACCTTGATTTATGCTTATCACATTGATAATCATAAATAGGGGGAGATTGTTAGGTTTATAGCATTCAATGATGATGTATATACTTAGAATTGTTAATTTTTCAATTGTACAATAGCTGCTGATATAGCATAAGCATCAACAAATAAGTTTTTGAAACTGAATTTTTCTAAGTATTATCCTCTGATGAGTTATTTGTTCATCAGCGAATAATAGTTAGGTCTAGTGGATATTTATCCTCCGACGATGTAATTTTTTCATTAGAGGATAAATTATCCAAGTAGTCCGTCAGAGGATAAATCTGTTCCTCGGTGGATATTTTTTCTATGGAGTATAATCTGCATCTAAGGATAAATGGTCATCAGATGATAATTTGTTCATCAAAAGATAAATGACCATCGGCAGATAAGCTCATCATCGGATGAACGTCTATCAGTAGATAAGCTCAACAACAGATAAAGATTTATCAATAGATATTGAAGATCGTGTTTGACTGGAAGTTGAAGTCCTAATCCAAATAGGATTTGAAGTTGTAATCAAGAATCCGATCAAGATCCTATACAGAATCAAATTTGTTAACAAGGTTGGTCAGCTGATTTGAATGAAATTAGGATTGTTGAGGCTTATATATATTCAAATTCATATTAGATAAAATTTATTATCACAATTAGGTAATTATTATTACAATAACGATACAAGAGAGATTTCAATTGTAATAAAGCGGCAAACTTTTTGAATTTGAGAAGTAAGTTATTACAACTTGAAAAGCTAAAAATTAATTTCTAGATTTGTAGCTGTGCTTCGTGAATAGATTTCAGTAGTTGGTATTACGTTTACCGGATTGTAAGTTCAAATTCAATATCAATTAAAGTGATTATTTATTGATTGATATAATTTGTTTTAATTAAAATTTTGCATTATAAGTTACAAGTTATGTCTAAGATTTTTACAGAGTTTCAAGGCAAGTTGGTATTTGTATTCAACAACCCCTTCTACAAATACTTATCAGGGAACAACAAATGAGTCTTAGGAAGTATTTTTTTGTGTTGATGTAAGCTTTGGTAGAGAAGAATGAGTTAAAGAATTTGTTTTGCAAGTCACTTCTACAAGATTTGTTATAAGCAGTTTGAACCCATTCTACTAAAATGATAATAACTTACTCTAGAAAAAAGAGATCCATGTGATTCTTGGTCTATTAGAAACTAGGCTTGTGTAGCTTTTCAATCATATATGACATGATATTCTTTGAAGTTACTAGGTTATGTACATAGCATTCTTAGAAAGGGACTTGTTCAATATTTGTGCAGTACCAGATTTTTTGTCAGACTGTTTTTGTGGCACCCCGGAAAAATCTCCCAAGCCGGGCCCCGGACACTGTTAGCGATTTGGGTGACAGTCCCCGAGATCCCCAGGCTGGAACCCCGGGCTGCACCAGAAAGCTACAACACAACAGTAAAATAAATAACACAGCCAAGCCTTAACAACATACCTGTGGGAAATATATTCCCAAAATACATTATTACAAAATCTTAAGGTCCACAACATCTTACAAAACCTCAAAGCTTGAAAATAAACAAGCTGCAGCGGAAACAAAACTCTAGATGGCTCATAAGGCCTTACAACTTAATCATACTTATGCCATTCTCTCCTCTCCTTCCTTAGGCGACTCAGCCTTCACAACATATCCTGAAAAACATTCATAGCATTCCACATGAGCGTTTACGCTCAGCAAGTATATAATCATAAGCAAAAGGAATCAGATATAAGCTTTAATATTCATTGAGGTTGGACGAAGTAATGCCAAAACCTCTTGATAAAACAATAAACATAAATCATCCAGGGTGCCCGAGTGATATCAAGGGTTAACCCTCTTTCAACAAATAAACCTTGATTCGCCCTCTCTTCATCAGATAATGCATCACCTGACCAGATTGATCATTATCTGACTTCCATACATAATCAAATTTCATCCCAGCTGGTCAGCATGGTCGTTTGATTCATCATTTGACATACGTAGTCCTTCGCAGAAAGCATATGGTCTGTGGAAAGAATCACATTACCGATGCCTTGCTTCAGTCTATCATTCTTTATCATCATTGTCCAGAATACCAGGCGAAAGTATTCAACAGCCCCTTAACTTTCCATATGGATCTATCTTCTTGTAAACATTTTTTCAATTTTTGAATAGCCTGGACGTGCTAATCAATTAAAAGCAGCAACTGCCAACAACACATATTAGCATGCTTAACAATTAAAAGACAGTGATCATCACAGGCGGAACTATATATATCCATACAGAAGTTACTTGGGTGTGCATACAAGTCCATGACTTGCAACACCCAAACATCATCTTAATCATCATTTGGTGTGCTAGGAAATTTATACAGCTAGCAACCACCCAAAAACACATAACTCAATTATCAACATCTTTTCACGTACATCGGATTCAATGATCGTACGTTACTTAATCATAAAAGAATTCATCATCATGCATAGACATTAACATCATTCATTTACGTTAATCGAATCAATGATTATACGTAATCCATAAGAAAGAAGTGGAATGAATATATACTTGCCTTGATCCTTAGCTAAATTCACTATATCGGTTGAAAAAGGTTTCTGCATAACATTATTATGGGTATATCATGAGAAATCCATACTTTAAAGATGGCTATTCATAAAGAAAATGGTTATCAGGGCATGAGGTTGCCCATCGGGGAAAAAATTTCACTCGTCAGAGACTATTTAACTCATCAGAGACTGATGACGTCATCTTAACCCTATCGAAGACTAAGGGTGACGTCATCGGAGACTAATTAATTCCTCAGGGATTGATGACGTCATCTTAACCCTATCGGAGACTAAGGGTGACGTCATCGGGGACTAATTTCTCATCAGAGACTGATGACGTCATCTTAACCCTATCGGAGACTAAGGGTGACGTCATCGGAGACTAGTTATTCCTTCATCAGAGACTAATTATCTCATCAGGGACTGATGACGTCATCTTAACTCATCGGAGACTAAGGCTGACGTCATCATCAGAGACTAACATATACACAGTCGGGGACTAATGCTGACGTCATCAGAGACTAACATCAACACAGTCGAAGACTAATGCTGATGTCATCAGAGACTAACATCAACACAGTTAGGGACTAATGCTGATGTCATCAGAGACTATCAACATAGTCAAGGACTAACTATATCTCATCAAAGACTAAGAACGTCTCATCAGAGACTAACAACATCTCATCAGAGACTAAGTACGTCTCATCAGAGACTAAGTTGGACCTCGTCTCAGATGCAGGGTCGTCTTCCTCATTTCTCCAAGGGTGGTGATCTCAACCACAACTCCATAAATCAACTCTCAACATGCTTTAAGCTATGAGCAACACTTCTAGACCCAAAAGAATATAATCCTTTCTTTTCTTTCTTAAAGACTTGCTCCTACAACTAAACTTCTCGAATACCAAGCAAAAAGAAAGGCAACTGAGAACTTAAAATTCTTACCTCCTGGGTTGACGAAAGAAATCAAAGCTTGCTTGAAAGTGGTTGTCCAAAAGAGAGAACTTGAAACTAAACGGAGATGGTAGGTTTAAAGAAGAACTTTGGAAAAGGAAATCTTTAGAAAAGAGACTGAAATGTTCCTCCGAATGAGGTATTTATAGTAGGCTGAGATTAAGTATTGAAATAAAATGATTGGTTACTCTGGACGGTAAAACGGCTGCTCATCATGATTTTTAGCAACTAAACATCGAAATAAGCCTGTTGTCCTTCATGCACATACGTTTAATCCACTCGATGACACACAAGCAGCTTATTAATCAAATTAACATACGTACAAAATGACGTCATCATTGATCATCCTTGCAACCGAAAAAAAAATCAAACAACAATAACCCCTTTAATGGGTCCAAAAATATTCATACCACCAAAAGCGTCATATAATAACCATATTCATATTAATAATAACATAAAACAAAATTAAAATAAGTGAATAAATTATGTATAGATAAACAAATTTTCCAGGTCGTCACAGTTTTCATTTTGCAATAACTTCCTCTAAAAATAGGTTATGGAATGATTCATTTTTTGTTTGAAACAGATTTCCAACCATATAGGCCATGCCTTCAAATTCAATCTGGTCTTGTGCACGAATCCCAATAAAATTAGCAGGTTTCTTGTTCTGAGGCAGATCTGGAACCTGAGTTTCTATTGACCATTACTCTCTCATTTCTTAACCAAATTGAATGCTTCAAGCTAATCGGGAAACCTTCAAGAGTGTAGTTTAATTTTGTATAAGTTTAATCTTCATATGAATGTTCTAGAATTAGTTATGGATTTTACAAGGAAGATAGGTCAACACACTTTTGACAGCACATGTCAAGCACATGCTTGTGGTGTCTTAACTACACTTAAAAACCCCTCCAGCCTTCTTCAACCCTCATATTTCAGACTTCATAGCAGGGCACGTCCATGAAAACTCTATAAACCTATTTTATTCATAAAATCACATAAATTCAACGGCTACTATTCGCGGTAGGCCCCAGTTCAACATAACGTGTATTTTGGAGTCTACCCTTCCATCTGATCAATTTCTTGATTCCCTCCACCTTTTTCCATTGAGGTACCATCTACGGACTACTTTTGACTTGTCCTTGACATAGTATTGTTAAGTCATTAATAATTATGAATCATATATTTATTCATAAAATAAGAATAATGAATATGTATACCTGAATTGAGAAAAGTTATTGACGTTGATGTTCGTACAAACTCTTGACGGAAAAGGTCTTCTATTGTCTCTCTTAATAATTAGGATGAAATAATATTTGGGTGTAAAAAATATGAGACGACAACAGGGACTAAACCCTACCTCTATATATTTATAATAGTCTTTAGGGTTACAATTGTCCATCAAAATATATAACCCTAAGACCCATTATGAGATATAATAATTGAGTATTAATTATTAATTTATGGGCCTAATATTACCAACCCATAAATTAATGTTATAAGTAAACAACCTCATAAATAGTATAGGCCACATAATTTAGATTATATAAAATAATCTAACAGTCTCCCACTTGGTCGTAATGTTATTTACATTTAAACATAATGTTTACATCTTAGTTTGGTCAAGCATTAATTTTATATCTACATCTTATTCAAATAAAAGCATTAAGGCAAACCAATATAATTATTTGTGTCACTATTAACACAAGATCCCTATTGATTATACGATGAACACTTTCAAAAGAACAAAGATTAGCATTAGTCATAATGGTATGAATAGAATTCACTTAATTGTAATATATTAAAATTCATTCATATGGTCCACACAAAAATGTTTGCTCAGAAATTCTCAAGGCGCGCAATGACAAGAATAACAAACCATAATCATAATGTGAAGTTCAAAATCTAATAATAAAAGAGCTCGAACGAATATTGTCTTACATAAAAATAAAGTACTAATCAAGTCTACTTACTAAACCCATGTTGGTAACATGCTCAACAAAACTTTTGGGTTGTAAACCTTTATTAAATGGATCTGCTAACATATCATGTGTACTAATATACTCAACAACAATACTTTGATCTTCAACTTTCTCTCTAACAAATAAGTACTTAGTGTCGAGATAAAATTCAGCACCGATGGAACTAGTATTGTTAGAAAAACTAACAGCTGAATTGTTGTCACAATAAAGTTTCAGTGGCCTCGAAATAGGATTCACAACTTTAAGTCTAGAAATAAGATTTCTCAATAATATGGTATGACAAGTAGCGTGATAGCAAGCCACATACTTAGACATCATAGTGGAAGTAGTCGTTAACTCCAGCTTGTGACTCCTCCAAGAAATAGCACCTCCTGAAAGCATAAATATGTATCCTGATGTAGATTTCTTGTCGTCTTTACACTTACCAAAATCAGAATCAGAATAACCAACAACTTCAAGATTATCTGTTTTTCTATATGTGAGCATAAAATCCTTAGTGCCTTGCAAGTAGCGTAAAACTTTCTTAGTTGTTTTCTAGTGATCCATGTATGGATTAGACTGATAACGTCCAAGCATTCCAGTTATAAATGCTATATCTGGGCATGTGCATACTTGAGCATACATAAGGCTCTCAACTACTGATGCATATGGAATAAGATTCATTCCATCACGTTCCAGTTGATTTTTGGGGCATTGATATAAACCAAAATTATCACCCTTAACAACAGGGGCAACACTAGGAGAACAATTTTGCATCTTGTATTTAGTAAGAACTTTATCAATATAAACTCTTTGTGACAATCCTAATATCCCATGAGACCTATCTCGATGAATTTCAATGCCTAAAACATAAGAGGCATCACCAAGATCTTTCATATTGAAATTTGTCAATAGAAAACATTTTGTCTCATACAACATGTCAATGATATTACTTGCTAATATGATATCATCAACATAAAAAACAAGTATAATAAATTTGCTCCCACTGATCTTTAACTATACGCATTGATCTACAACATTTTTCTGAAAATCAAATTTACCCATCACTTCATAAAACTTAAGGTATCATTGTCAAGAAGCATGTTTTAACTCATATATGGATTTTTTTTTTAACTTACATACCATGTGTTCCTTGCTTTTAACCATAAACCCTTCTGGTTGTGTCATATAGACATTTTCATGCAAGTTACCATTAAGGAATGCAGTCTTAACATTCATCTAATGTAACTTTAAATCATAATGAGCTACTAAAACCATAACTATCCTAAATGAATCTTTCCTTGATACTGGAGAAAAAGTTTCATTATAGTCCACACCTTCCTTCTGAGTGAAACCTTTTGCAACCAATCGAGCTTTGTATCTTTCAAAATTTTCCTTTTGGATCTAATTTTTTTTTTATAGACCCACTTGCAACCAACAGGTTATACACCTTGCGGCAATTCTGCAAGTTCCCAAACGTTATTTTGCTCCATTGATTTCAACTCATCATTCATAGCTTCAAGCCATTGAGTTGAATAAGCACTAGTAATGGCTTCATTATAAGAAATGGGATCATCAACTTTACTTGAGTCATACCAAATTTCATTAAGATAGGTTACAAAATCATCATAAACAATAGGCTTTATAGGTCTTTCAAACCTTCATAATGGCTGCACAATTTCGGAATTATCATTAGTGGCATGGGGTTCATAGTCAGGTGGTGGTTCAAGAATTGCATGGTTATCAACCATTTCATTAAGCGGTTGCCTTGCATCATCCTCTTGGATTACAGTATTAGGAATATAAGTATTGTATTCTTCAAGGTTAATTTTCCTTGGTTCACCACTCCCACTGAAATTGCCATTTTCTAGAAATTTTGCATACCTAGTCTCAACAATTCTAGTAGTATGCGAGGAACAGTAAAATGGAAAACCTTTAGAGATCTATGGATATCCAATTAAATAATAACTAATGGTTTTAGGATCAAGTTTACTCATTTGAGGATTAAAAATCTTAGCTTCTGCAGGACAACCCCACACACGAAAGTATTTTAGACTAGGTTTCCTACTTGTCCGAATTTCATAAGGTGTTTTAGGGACATACATACTAGGAACCCGATTTAAAATATGAACAGCTATTTTCAATGCCTCAGTCCATAAAAATTCTGGTAAACTAGAGTTACACAACATACTCCGTACCATATCCATAAAGGTACGGTTTCTTCTCTCAGCTACACCATTCTGTTGTGGTGTATTAGGCATCGAGTATTGAGTAACAATACCATTTTCTTCACAAAATAAGGAAAAAAGACCTTTTGTTTGTCCCAAATCAGAATGCTTACCATAATACTCTCCACCTCTATTTGATCTTACTATTTTAATTTTTTGCTTAAGTTGATTTTCAACCTCAACTTTAAAAACTTTAAACATATCAAGTGATTTAGATTTTTCTTTAATCAGGTATAGATAAGTGTAGCGAGAATGATCATCAATAAAATTAATGAAAAATTTGTCCACCAATTCCAGGAGAATAAGGTCCACTTATATCAGTGTGAACTATTTCATGAAGTGTTTGTCTCCTAGTGGCCCCCTTTTTATTTCCTTTCACAAATTTTCCTTTTATACATTCAACATAATGGTTAAAGTCAGAAAAATCAAGTGTATGAATTATTCCCTTATTTATAAGACGTTTCATTCTATCTTTTGAAATATGGCCTAATCGTTGATGCCATAATATAGAAGAATTTTCATTATCTTATTTTCTCTTGGTTCCACTAATTGGATTATTCTCATTCACATTCATCGTAATCAAAGATTCAGCAAAGACATTATCCAAAATTAACTTATAGAGTTTCCCCTCTAAAATACCAGAACCAACAACTTGAGAGTAACGATAAATAATAATTCTCTTATTTCCAAACGTAAATGTAAAACCATCATCATCAAGTTTCGATACAGAAACTAAATTATGGGTTATACTTGGAACATATAGAACATCATTTAAATACAAGGTGAAACTCTTCAAAAGTAACGGAAGAGTTCTTACAGCTTCAACTTGTACAATCTCTCTGTTGCCATTTCTAATGGTCCTTTCCCTTTTTTGGAGTACCTTCTTTGAAAGGAATCCCTGTAATGAATTAGTAACGTGAACCATGGAACCAGTGTCAACCCACCATGTATTAGAAGGAACATCAATATGAAAAGATTCATAAATAACATAACAGGAGGACATACCTTTCTTATCAAGTCATTCCCTAAATTTTGCACACTCCTTCTGAAAATGCCCATAATTCTTACAGAAGCGACATTTAGGACGAGCATTAGTGTTATTACTTGAAGATCCAGCCTTATTTGTATTATTTTCCTTATTCTTGGAACCTTTTCCATTCTCATGGAACTTCTTCTTATGGAATCCAGTGGTAGTTAAGTGAGCAACATCAGGTTTTTCAAATTTAAGCCTTTCTTCTTCTTGGACACACATGGCAATGAGCTCGCTCATCTTCCATTTCTCTTTCTGCGTATTATAGTTGATCTTAAAAGGACCAAACTGCACAGGAAGAGATGTCATGATGAAGTGAATGAGAAAACCCTCAGAAATCTCCATGTCCATGCCCTTTAACTTAGAGGCCATGTCGCTCATCATCATAATATGCTCATGAACACCACTAACTCCATCATATTTGCTTGTGAGCATCTTCAAAATAAGTGTGCAAACCCAAAATTCCAAATGAGTTTTGTTATATGATTAATTCATTTTGTGATTTATCTATTTTATGAATGGAGGTTCAATTTCTTTTATTTGTTATGAATAATGAAACTTCAATGGCAATGTGATGTCCAAAAGATTTTAAATGTATTTTGAGCTCAAATCTTTAAAAGATTATTTTATTCAAGTGTATGTGTATGTTTTCCTATGGGGAGAAGCAAACGGGTGTGAACGGGTTTTAGCTGCAGTACCCACTTTGAACCAAAGACTACTGTGGGACAAGCAGTAATTAATGTATCTCAAAGTTGTGCATGTGACCCGTCCAGTGCATATCATCTCCAACAGTGCACTAGAGTGGGCTATGATAGATGACCGACTGTCTAGTAACAGCCGTAACACCGCCTTTTCAAACCAATAACTTCTTTCTAAAGCTTGTTAATTCCTTTCACAGCCAACTACTGATATCAAATATCAAATAATCTAACGGCTCTTGTTGTTCAGCAAGTGATATATATATATATATATATATATATATATATATATATATATATATCGTGTTGGTACAACCCTAGCCCCACTGTAACGACCTGGAAAATTTGTTTATCTATAAATAATTTATTCACTCATTTTTGTTTTCTTATTAACGTGTATAGTTAATACATGATGTTTTTTTTAATATTTAAATATTTGTGGACACATTAAAGGGTTATAATTTGTTTGAAGGTTGATTATGAGGACAAACAAATTATGTTTATATTGCTTGAAGGAGTCAAGCATCCAGATCAGTAAATCTCTTGCTGAACAAAATGGCATACATAAGAATAACTACAACATGTGTACATATAATAGTTAGATTAGTAAGTTGCTTGTGTGTCATTAGTGGATTAAGCGTATGTGCATGAACGACAGTAGCTGCTTATTACATATATCAGCTGTTAAGAAATCATGATGAGTAGACGTTTTATTAACCAATGATTTTATCTCAAAGCTAAATTTCAGCCTGCTATAAATACCTCATTTGGAGGTAAAATTTTAATCTCTTTTCTAAAAATTTATCTTCCAAAGTTCTTCTTTAAACTTACCATCTTCATACAATTTCAAGTTCTTTCTTTTGGACGATTTCTTCCAGACAAGCTTTGAAGCTATTCCATCAAAGTCAAGAGGTAAGAATCTTAAGTTCTCCTCTGTTTTTCCTTTTTGCATGGCATCCGAGAGTAGTAGCTGTGTGTGCCAATTCTTCAGGAAAGAATAAAGCTTTTAAAAGAATATGTTGTTTTGTGTTTATGAAAAGAAGTTTACACACATCAGGTAGGATTTTATTACATCCTAGGTTTGAGTTTGTTCATTTATGGGCATCATTCTTGTTCCTGAAAGATTTTCTTTTATAACAGAGACAAGTTCTACGATCAGTCTCTTATGGGTTAATTAGTCTCCGATGATGATGTCAACATTAGTCTCTTATGGGTTAAGATGATGTCATCAGTCTTGTGACGGCCCCAAAATCCCTTACTAGATCAGGGCTTCGTCAAAAGAAGGAAAAGATAACCATACATCCATTCATAGTATAAATACTGGAAAAAGGTGATATGAAAGAGTTATTACAACCCAAGAATAATATAATTTCAGCGAAAGCTATTTCATCTCTACAAATTACAAATCAAAGATCATTACAACTTCTAATATCTTCCTTCCTTCCTCAGCGTTATTAAAAAGAGTAAATAACTTAGTAGTTGATCATTTTTTCTTTCCCCTTGTCAGAGGGTTCAGCCTTTGAATTGTGTCCTGCAAGACATTTAAGTTCAACAAGAGTAAGCGATTTATGCCCAGCAAGTATATAAACAATTTAGAGAAATAAATTCCAAAATATTTAAAGAAGTTCAACTCTGTTTGTGAGGCACAGTGAAACAATACTAATGCCTCAAAAATCTTGAAAGAAACTTTAGGATCACTGATGATAAACAGCATGTAATCCTCCTTGAAGAAAACAGGTATTCACCTGCATACAATCTTTACAAAAAAATATCCATCAAGGACTAAACCCATTGGATCTGCTAACCATACAGTACACAGCTGGCCCTACTGTGACCGCATGATCCCTCCATGTACGAACGTATGTAGTCACATAAAATTTCCTCTAGGTTAGGTGAAGAACAAATCAACACCTTACCTTTCCTCTAGCCAACCATGTGGCATAACTCATTTAAGGGACATATCATTCTCATTCATTTGCACAGATAAAAGATTTAATAATATTTGACAAATCAAAGCTCCTTTATATCCATGCACTTTTATTCATATCATGCTAGCGGAAATTAAAGCATAGCATGCTGATTCACAAGGAATTTTAACATAAAAGTCATAACCTCCTGCGCATGTCGAATCAATTGATCATGCGCTTAACTGGAATAAGCATAAGAGTGAGAATATACTTGCCTCGGTCCCTTGCACACAAACAATATCAATTTACTTGAGAGTGAAAGATTCTGTAAAATATACATAACCCAAAATAAATTTAGTACTTTAGTTAAAATATGAGAGAAAGTGCATATGTGATGTCCTTAAACTTTTAATGTTTTCAAAACTGCTATAAGAACTGTTTAGGGTAAATAAATAATTAAAACTTCATAAAATAATCTCAGGAAAATAATGCGTTTATAGTTTCAAAGACAAACTGCGCATCAAGGGATACTGACCATCAGTGGGTAAACTACCCGTCAGGGACTACTGATGACGTCATCAGGGACTAAACGTAGTCTGTCGGAGACTAAGGCTGACGTCATCAAAGACTATCCTTAGCCTGTCAGAGACTAACTTTAGAAGTTGTCTCAGGTATAGTGGTGTCTTCCCCACTTCTCTAAGGGTGGTGATCTCAACCATAACCACACTAAGGTCAAATCTCATCATCCTCTCAGTGATTCATAACATCTCCTAGGGTCTACAAGCCCTCCTAGACATAGTTTAAGGTTCAAAACTCAGGTTGAAGAAAATACTCAGGCTTGGTGTCGTAACTACTAACAATAAGGAATGTTTGGTAGTTAAAGGTTTGTCTACCAGGGGGTTGTCAACAATATTACACCCTTCTTGGATAGCTTTTCAAAATAAATGACATTAACTCCGGGTGTTAAAAACATGCCTCAAATCATACTTTTGGAAATAAATGAACAAGGTATTAAATGTGATATGTATGACAGAAACAAAGTGTAAGAAGTAGAGCAGGACTTTACTGAAATGCTCTTACCTCCTTGGCTGCAAGAAAGAGTTAAAAGCTCTAGTTGTTCTTCCAAAAAGGACAGTTGCTTGAGAGTAAGCTTGGATTTGATGGTATACTATATAGAAATTTATGAAAGTGGGGCTAGGGTTGTACCAACGTGATATATATATATATATATCACTTGTTGAACAACAAGGGCCGTCGGATTTATTTGATATAAGCCGTTGGCTGTGAAAGGAAAAGAAATGACTGGTGAGAAAAAGGGTGGTTGCAACGGCTACTAGTGTCCATCGGTCGTTTATCATAGCTCACTCTAGGGTACTGATGGAGGTGATGCACATTAAATGCTACTGTCTCCCCGTAGTCAAGTTTAAAAAAACAGGTACTGTAGCTAAACCTGTTCACACCCGGTGAGCCTTTTTCGAGTGAACACACACTTACGCAAGACAATCTTGAATATAATAATCTTTTAAATACTTGAGCTTCAAAATACATTTAAAATCTTTTGGACATCACATTGCCATTGAATTTTCATAAGAAAATATAATTTCATCTTTTATACCAATAAGAAATTAAACCTTCATGCAGAAAATAAAATAAATAAATCTCATAACAAAATTCATTGGCATTTTCGGGTTCTCACAAGTCTCTTATGGGTTAATTAGTCTCCGATGATGACATTAGCATTAGTCTCTTATGGGTTAAGATGACGTCATCAGTCTCTTATGCGTTAATTAGTCTCCAATGATGATGTCAACATTAGTCTCTTATGGGTTAATTAGTCTCCGATAATGACGTCAGTATTAGTCTCTTATGGGTTAAGATGATGTCATCAGTCTCTTATGGGTTAATTATCTCCGATGATGACGTCAGCATTAGTCACTTATGGGTTAAGATGATGTCATCAGTCTCTTATAGGTTAATTAGTCTCCAATGATGACGTCCGCATTAGTCTCTTATGGGTTAAGATGACGTCATCAGTCTCTTATAGGTTAATTAGTCTCTGATGATGACGTCAGCATTAGACTCTTATGGGTTAAGATGACATCATCAGTCTCTTATGGGTTAACTTTGAGGTTTTTTTTTGTAAAAGGTTGTAAACTTCTAAGTTTTGTACATGATGTATTTGAGAATATATTCTCATATGATTATTAAATGCTTGGCTGTGATGTATCTGTCGCTTTTGAGTTGTTGTTTTGTGTTTCCTGGCGGTGCCCGGGGTTCCAGCTTGGGGACCTTGGGGGTCTGTCACCCTTGTTGTTGATAGTGCCCGAGGCCTGGCTTTGGGGGATTTCCGGGGCCGCCACAGTTGGTATCAGAGCCAAGCACCAATTTTCGAGACATGTTCTCTATTGGAAAATAGAATTTGGGATTTAGTAGGACAAGGAAATGATTTTACGAAGAATAGGAAATAGATGTCTAGGCTGATTATCGGCTGTTTGTAGGTTGTTAGATTAAATGAAATATAAGGCTATGAGATAGGATAATTTACTTTGAATATATTGTACATCCTGTTACAGTATTAGTATGTATGTTAAATCCTTATTATAAATTTTAAGTTGATATTAATTTAAGCTATGTTTCCTTTATAGATGAACCCATTTACTCTAGGACATGTAGATAAGGGAAAGGCACCTATGATTAAAAGCTTAGAGAAGGAGCATACCCCTGGTAGACACCATCTTTTAAATTTCAACCGTGGGAGGTCAGGTGTATGTTGGCGAGTAACTCCTCGCAAAAAAGTGAATAAACCAACTCAAGTTTTTCGTTTTGAAATACCCCGAGGTTCTAATAAAAATGATGAAAACTCTGCAGATCCTGAAGGAAATAAACAGAACCCCACCAATCCATTTGAGGGCTCAAGTTTCTCAGTTCATATGAAGAGTCCTTCTTCACCCCATGATCAGATAGATTCTCCATCTTTAGGTCCTTCTCAAATTAGAGGTTCCCCTGCTGATAGGCACACACTACCTACGGTGTCAGCCACTCCACATGTTGTCTCTACCCCAGTTACCTTATCAAATGTTGCACCCGCAATACCACCACCAGAAAATCCAGTACCTTGCCATTCCCTAATGGATTCTGTTATTACCTTCAACGTAGAATCCGTATGACACAAGTAGAGTTGGCGATGCATAATACCACCATGATGCGTCAGTCGTTGGCTCATCAAAGGACTAGTAGACTGTTGGATCTTTGGAGAGTATCATTTTTGGATGTATCCTTAGTTCTCACGAAAACTCTAACAGAAGTTGTGATCTTAGTTAGTAATTATCTCAGGCTTGTGCAGCCCTCTATGGCAGATCGAGATCAATTGATGTATAACCTTATAGAGAAGGTTGAGGGAGCGTGTCGTTTTGCACGCAGAACAATGAGTGAACTTGATTCCCAACCCCTGTATCAGGCACTGGTAGTAGTCAATGTTGTTATGTTTTGTTGAATTTTGTAGCAAGGAAGCTTTGATGTACAAATTTGTTATAATGTAACTTTTGTTACTTAATATATATATATTTTGATGGCTTAATTTAGAATTTCCTTGTCATTTCATATATGTTATTCTTTAAAGAAGAAAAAGGGAATTTTCAATAGTAAGATTTTATTTTCTCAATTTATAGGAAATGGCCCCAAAAGGAAGACCCCGAACCCGTCAAACTACCAACCAAGCTGTTCAAGAAAACCCCAGTCTGAACAACAACCAAGAAAATAATAAGCAGGAGAATCCTATTGTCTTATTGGTAAATATGATTAAGGAAGCCTCCCAAAGTAACAATAACCAAGTGCTTCCACCGCAAGTTCAACCTAGAAGGATAACATTTAAAGATTTTACCAATAGTTGTCCACCTACTTTTAATGGTGATGGAGGTCCCACTGCCGCTCAAATTTGGATTAAGGAAATAGAAAAAGCTTTTCGTATTGCTGGAGTAACTGATGATTTTAAGACGGAATATGCTACATATGTACTGAAAGAAGAAGCTAGTTATTGGTGGGAAAATACCGAACGATTAGAAATGGAGATTGGCAAATAGGAATGAGCAAGCAGTTACTGAAGTTGATCAAGTTTTCACCTAGTCCCAGTTTAAAGAATTTTTCTATAACCAATATTTTCCAACCAGTGCTGCAGATGAGCTGGAAAAGCAATTTCTAGAATTAAGACAAGGAAACATGACTGTGGAAGAATATGAAAAGAAGTTTAATGAACTACAAAGATATGCTCCGCATTTGGTAGATACTGAGAGAAGAAAGACAAGAAGGTTTGAACCCATGGTTGCATGATAAGATTGCTATTTTATGTCTAAACAACTATACTGAAGTTGTTCAAAGGTCAAAGGTAGCAGAGAAGAGTGGCAAGCTACTTCGGGAATTTAATTGGGAGAAACGTAAGGAAGGAAAAAGGAAAGGGAGTTACTTTAATAACAATTTTAATCAAAGGATTGGAGGACAAGGAAAACCACAAACCAGTTTGGTTATGGTAAAACAAGAGGAAGGGAATATGCATAATAATAACAATAGGAAAAGGAATTTCAGTACAGACTTAAGTGAGAATAAAAGGAGGATTGTCATTTGTGGCAAATGTGGAAGGAACCAAGAAACTTCTAAGTGCCTAGTAGGAAATGATTTGTGTTTTAGATGTTATCGATCTGGTCATACTGCCATTAATTGCCCAAGCCAGGCACCAATCGTTTCCCAACCAAGGTTTCCTCCGCAACAATATCAACCACAATGTCCTAGTCGTGTAGTTGAAGCTGCGAGGAAATGCTTTAGTTGTGGTCAGGAAGGCCACAACTCCACTTCCTGCCCTCAAAAAAAGAGTTAGGGTAAACCCCCATTGACAGGACCTAGTATGGTAGCTAGCCGACCACAAGCTAGGACTTACAATATGACTGCACAGGACTCACTACTGTCTGAAAACATGGTTTCAGGTACGATATTGGTTAATTCAATTGAAGTGCATGCTTTATTTGATTCTGGTACGACTAGATCTTTCATATCTGAATGTCTTTTTAAGGACAGGAATTTTACTCCTGAATGTTTAGAAACACCTCTAGAAGTTGTAGTAGCTAATCAAGAGGTGTACATTGCCAAGAATGTACTACCTAATTGTAGTATAAGAATAGGAAAGCATGACTTCCTTACAAATTTAATACCTTTTCCATTGGGAGAGTTTGATCTAGTACTAGGCATGGATTGGCTACATCAACATCAAGCTGACATAGATTGCAGGAAAAAGAAGGTTTCCCTAAGAACACCCTCAAACAGTAGAGTGTTATTCCATGGATGTAAGTCTACTAAACCCTCCCATCTTCTTACAGTGATTCAAGCTAATAAAATGTTACGCAAGGGATGCAAAGCATTTTTAGCTTATGTTTATGACACAAGAATGGAAGTATTAAAAACTTCAGACATTCCCGTAGTGAAAGAATTTGGAGATGTGTTTCCTGAGGAATTACCAGGTGTACCCCCAGATAGGCAAGTTGAATTTAGAATTGAGCTAGTGCCAGGAACTGCTCCAATTTCCAAAGCTCCTTATAGGATGGCCCCTTCAGAATTAGAAGAACTCATGACATAGCTACAAGGGTTGTTAGACCAAGGATTTATTAGGCCAAGTGTTTCACCCTGGGAGCACCTATTTTATTTGTAAAGAAGAAAGATGGATCATTAAGGTTATGTATTGACTATCAGGAATTAAACAAGGTAACGGTGAAGAATCGATATCCCCTACCTAGGATTGATGATCTGTTCGACCAACTTAAAGGAGCAAAGTATTTTTCAAAGATTGACTTAAGATCAGGATATCATCAATTAAAGATTAAGGTTGAGGATGTCCCTAAGTCAGCTTTTAGAACTTGTTATGGTCATTATGAATTTGTGGTAATGCCTTTTGGACTCACCAATGCCCCTGCTATTTTTATGGATTTGATGGACCGAGTTTTCAAACCATATTTGGATAAGTTCATCATTGTATTTATAGATGACATTCTCATCTATTCTAAAACAAGAAAAGAACATGATGAACATTTGAGAATAACACTGGTGACATTGAGACAAGAAAAACTTTATGCCAAATTTTCAAAGTGTGAATTTTGGTTAAGAGAAGTGAAATTTTTAGGACATGTGATCAATGAATCTGAAATTTTGGTTGATCCCATAAAGGATGAAGCTATCATAAATTGGCCACAACCAAATACACCTACTGAAGTGCGAAGTTTTCTAGGGTTAGCAGGATACTATCGTCGATTCGTTCAAGATTTCTCTAAGATAGCAGTTCCATTAATGAATCTGACAAGGAAAACAGAAAAATATATTTGGACTCTAGCTTGTGAGAGAAGTTTTCATGAATTAAAGAAAAGATTAACCACCTCCCCAGTATTAAGTTTACCTGATAACAAAGGGGATTTTATGATCTACAGTGATGCCTCAATGAATGGATTAGGTGCTGTGCTAATGCAACATGACAGAGTTATTGCCTATGCATCTCGGCAACTCAAGGACTGCGAAAAACGTTACCCAACACATGACTTAGAGTTGGTTGCTATCATTTTCTCATTAAAGTTTTGGAGGCATTATTTGTATGGAGAGAAATGTGAGATTTACACTGACCACAAAAGTTTAAAGTACATTTTCACTCAAAAGGAATTGAACATGAGGCAAAGACGGTGGTTGGAGCTCAGTAAAGACTATGATTGTTCGATCAACTATCACCCTGGTAAAGCAAATGTTGTCGCTGATGCTCTAAGTAGATGTGAAAGGTTAAATGTGATGACAATTCAAGAAGAGGTAAGGATGGATTTGGAGAGGTTACAATTAAATGTTATCACAACTCAGCAAAGGGGAGAGATAGAGCAAGAGATTGGTGTAAAACCAAGTTTATTATCTATCATCAAAGAAGCTCAAGAAGAATATATAGAAGATAAGGAAATGTTACTAGAGAATGAGAAAGAAAATGTCGAATTCATGATGATGGATTGATGAGATTTGAAAATAGAATCTGGATTCCTAAAAAATTGGAATTAAAAAGAAGTCTACTACAGGAAGCTCACAACTCTAAGTTCTCGATACATCCAGGTGGAACAAAGATGTATCAAGATTTGAAACAAAATTTTTGGTGGCCTAACATGAAAAAGGAAATAGCTGGATGGGTAAATACATGTCTCACTTGTCAACAAGTTAAAGCAGAAAACCAAAAGCCTAGTGGTTTGTTGCAATCCTTGGATATCCCAGAATAGAAGTGGGAATACATCACGATGGATTTTGTGATTGGATTACCAGTAACTCAAAAGGGATTAAATACAATCTGGGTAGTAGTGGACAGATTGACTAAATCTGCACATTTTCTACCTATTAAGGATACCTATAAAATGGACGAATTAGTTAGATTGTATGTAAAAGAAATCCTTAGTCGTCATGGAGTGCCAGTTTCAATTATATCTGATCGTGATCCTCGTTTTACGTCTAGGTTCTGGCGAAGCTTTCAAGAGTATTTAGGAACAAGATTGGACATGAGTACTACTTTCCACCCGCAAACTGACGGGAAATCTGAAAGAACAATCCAAACCTTAGAAGATATGCTGAGAGCATGTTCTTTGGATTTTGGAGGACAATGGGATGAACATCTACCCCTCGTTGAGTTTGCTTATAATAATAGTTATCATACAAGCATAGAGATGGCTCCATTTGAAGCTTTGTATGGAAGAAAGTGTTGAACACCATTGTATTGGAATGAAGTTGGAGAAAGGAAGTTAGAAGGACCTAAAATAGTTCAACAAACTGAGAATGCAATCCGCACGATCCGAGCCAAAATAAGAGTAGCTCAAGATCGACAAAAGCAATATGCAAACCAACGTTGAAAGGATCAAACATTGGAAATATGAGGTTATGCCTTGCTTAAAGTCTCACCTTGGAAAGGCATGTTGTGCTTCGGGCAAAGAGGAAAACTAAGTCCCCATTTTATTGGACCTTTTGAAGTACTTCTCCACATTAGCGAAGTGGCTTATCAACTAGCACTACCCCCAGCTCTAGGTCATGTTCATGATGTTTTCCATGTCTCAATGCTACGACCTTATAGAGGGAATGATTCTGGCATTATTGACTACCAGCCCATTGAGCTATAACCAAATTTGCACTATGAAGAAACGCTAATAAAAATTTTGGATCGTCAAGTAAAGGTTTTGAGAAATAAAGAGATTGCATTTGTAAAAGTTTTATGGAGAAACCACAATGTTGAAGAAGCAACATGGGAACTAGAAGAAATGATGGTGCAAAAGTACCCTTAATTGTTTCACCAGTAAAGTTTCGAGGCAAAACTTATTGTAAAGAGGGGAGAATGTGACGATCTAGAAAATTTGTTTATCTATAAATAATTTATTCACTCATTTTTGTTTTCTTATTAACGTGTATAGTTAATACATGATGTTTTTTCTAATATTTAAATATTTGTGGACCCATTAAAGGGTTATAATTTGTTTGGAGGTTGATTATGAGGACAAACAAATTATGTTTATATTGCTTGAAGGAGTCAAGCATCCAGATCAGTAAACCTCTTATTGAACAGAATGACATATGTAAGAATGACTACAACATGTGTATGTATAATAGTTAGATTAGTAAGTTGCTTGTGTGTCATTAGTGGATTAAGCGTATGTGCATGAATGACAGCAGCTGCTTATTACATATATCAGCTGTTAAGAAATCATGATGAGTAGCTGTTTTATTAACCAATGATTTTATCTCAAAGCTAAATTTCAGCCTGCTATAAATACCTCATTTGGAGGTAAAATTTTAATCTCTTTTCTAAAAATTTGTCTTCCAAAGTTCTTCTTTAAACTTACCATCTTCATATAATTTCAAGTTCTTTCTTTTGGATGATTTCTTCCAGACAAGCTTTGAAGCTATTCCATCAAATTCAAGAGGCAAGAATCTTAAGTTCTCCTCTGTTTTTCCTTTTTGTATGGCATCCGAGTGTAATAGCTATGTGTGCCAAGTCTTTAGGAAAGAATAAAGCTTTTAAAAGAGTATGTTGTTTTGTGTTTATGAAAAGAAGTTTACACACAACAGGTAGGATTTTATTACATCCTAGGTTTGAGGTAGTTCATTTCTGGGCATCATTCTTGTTCCTGAAAGATTTTCTTTTATAACAGAGACAAGTTCTACGAACAGTCTCTTATGGGTTAATTAGTCTTTGATGATGACGTCAGCATTAGTCTCTTATGGGTTAAGATGACGTCATC
>CM025780.1:7387673-7434249 GCA_014636745.2 Centella asiatica | reverse complement strand
CAAGAAAAGTTAATTTCTTAAAGAACAAGTAACCGAAAAGAATTCAAAGAACTTGTATTCAACCGCCCCCCTTTCTACAAGTTCTCGGCTATCTCACTGGGAAAACAATCACTGTATCAGAGACAAGTCCTAACTTAGTCTCTGACGGGTTGGAGTCAGTCTCTGATGAGATATAATGTTAATCTCTGATGAGATATATTTGTAGTCTCCAATGAAGGAAAATTGTTAGTCTCTGACGAGGAAGTCCTTAGTCTTCAATGAAAAAAGTTTAAATTAGTCTCTTATGAAGTCATTCTTAGTCTCCGACAGGCTATGTTTAGTCCCTGATGACTTCATCAGTAGTCTCTGATGGCTAAAGATATTAGTCCCCGAGGAGTTTGGCGATAGCCAACTGAATTTAGCGTTGAACAACTTTTCTCCGAGGAGTTTGGCGCTGAACAAATTATCCACTAATGAAGTGCAGTGATGACTTACTAAGTTTGGAGATGAACAAATCATCCCCTGATAGCCAAGAGAGTTCGGTGATAGTCAAAGTTATCACCCGACGAGTTTGGCGGTGAGCAAATTATTCCCCTGATGGGTAAGTCATCCCCTGATGACTATCCCCTGATGAGTGAATGATACCCTGATGGCTAAGAGGCTATCCCCTGACGATCGAGAGACATCCCCTGACGGGTAGTTTACCCATTGATGTCCAGTCATCCCCTGATGACCAATGATCCCCTGAAGTGGAAGATTTTCTCCTGATGCGCAGTTTGTCTTTGAAACTATAAAAACATTATTTTCTTACATTATTTTATGACGTTTCAATTATTTATTTAACCTCAACGGTTCTTATGTCAGATTTGAAACATTAAAAGTTTAAGGACATCACCTATGCATTTTCTTTCATAATTCTTATCAAGGTATTAAATTTATCATGTTATATGCAAGTTCTTCAGAATCTTTCACTCATGAGTAAATTAAATTTGATTTTGTGCAAAGGACCAAGGAAAGTATATACATTCAATATGTTGCTTATTTCGATTTAACGCAGTATCATTTGATTCGATATGCGTGCAAGGCTTTGATTATATGTTTCAATTGCCTTTATGAATGAGAATGCTATGCTATAAATATTGCTAGCATGATATGAATGAAAGTGCATGGATATAACTGAGCTTTGATTATCAGTTATTTTTTAATCTTATATCTGTGCTAATGAATGAGAATGATATGTCCCTTAAATGGGTTATGTCACATGGTTGGCTAGAGGAAAGGAAAGGTGTTGATTTGTTCTTCACCTGACCTAGAAGAATTATAAGTGACTACGTACGTTCACACAAGGAGGGATCATGCGGTCACAATTAGGCCAGCTATGTACTGTATGGTTAGCAGATCCAACGGGTTTAGTCCCCGATGGATATTTTGAAAAAGGTTGTACACAGGTGAATACCTATCTTTCTTCAAGGAGGATTACACATTGTTTATCATCAGTGATCCTAAAGATTTTTTCAAAGATTTCTGAGGCATTAGTATTGTTTCACTGAGCCTCATAAACAGAATTGAACTTCCATCAATATTCCAGATTTATTTCTCTAAATTGTTTATATACTCGCTGGGCATAAATCGCTCATTCTTGTTGAACTTAATGTCTTGTAGGGCACGGTCCAAAGGCTGAACCCTCTGACAAGGGGAAGACAAAGATGATCGGCTACTGAGTTTTGTTAACCCTTTTGAGTATCAAAAAGGAAGGAAGGAAGGAAGATGTTTGAAGTGTGATGTTATGTATTATAATATAGAGATAGAATAGCTTCCACTGAGAATGTATTATTTTGGGTTGTAATAACTCTCTACTAATTCCTTTTATTAGTATTTATGCTATGAATGGATGTGAAGTTATCTTTCCTTCTTTTGATGAAGCCCTGGTTCGGTAAGGGATTTTGGGGTTGTCATAATAAGAGTACTCGCATGAGCTTTTGTAGAACCCTTAAATTGTTTCTCGACAGAAGTTAAGAACTCTTTTTGCATTTTCAGAGTCAGGAATGACTCCTCGAATAGCAACCGAAATAGAGTTCTTCATAATCATAAGGGACATGCGATTAGATCGCTCCCACTTTTCATAATCAGCCTTCTGCTCTGTAGCACTAATGGCTGTTGTTGGAGCGGGAGGAATCTTAACACGTAATCCATAATCCAAATCCATAACGCCGAGAACAATGTTTACTTGCTCTTTCCATGCAGAGAAATTAGTTCTGTTTAAAGATTCAGTACCAGAAAGATAATTATTGATAGTAGCAGGATTCAATGCTGAAATATGATTAAAATAATAAGAATGTTCATGTAAAACTAAAGAAATCCACGGTACAACAACAATTAAAAATAACCAACCATAGGACAAAAGTTAGTTATATAAATCTATTTAAAACACCCAGAAAATAGATTTAATGAGAAATCGGTGTACATTATTAATTTTTCTTTGGTCCAATTAATAACATACTAATGATAACTCCTTAACATAATGCAAACATACTTATTCACACATCACCTTTGGGCAGAAACGAAATAAATATGCAAATAATGCAAAATTCTATTTTATAAATACAACTCTAATTTTTCGTTGGGTCAAATTAAAATTGTGTTTTATTAAATATACGTCATGTGACTTTGTCTTATTTTAATTATCTCAATTAATAACCTTCCGTTGGGCCGATTATTAATCTTAA
This sequence comes from Centella asiatica, assembly GCA_014636745.2. Classification (NCBI taxonomy): domain Eukaryota; kingdom Viridiplantae; phylum Streptophyta; class Magnoliopsida; order Apiales; family Apiaceae; genus Centella; species Centella asiatica. The sequence continues at coordinate 7,431,544 of CM025780.1, read as the reverse complement.
TAATTAAAAAAAATCACAAATTTCACAATTTAATATACTCAATGATATATCAGAACTTAATGATATATTAATTAATATTGAATATAATATTAAAAGTAATCAATGAACAAAACCTTTGCAGCTCTAATAATTAAAACAACCAAATTCGGGTCATCAAGAACTTATCAATACACAAACAATCAAGTTATTTTAATAAAAGTAGAGTCTGTAGCAAGTATATTCACTGAACAAATAAGAGGGTATTTCAAAAATCCTAAGTAGCAGCAATCACTCAACACCCACTAATCATGCATGTATTATAATACACTCTGAAATCAAAATCCTATAATCAAGTTAACCCTCTACAGAGAAATAATGACGAACAATTCTGGCGGAGAAATAAATAACATAATTTTACCGGGAGATTGATACAGATAGTATCCGATCTTCGAGAATTACTAAATTTAATATATTCTACTTTATGAACAAATATAATTGGCGTTGATACCCCATGGTAGGCCATTAATAATTATGAATCATATATTTATTCATAAAGTAAAAATAATGAACATGTGTACCTGAATTGAGAGAATCCATTGACGTTGATGTTCGTACAAACTCTTGAGGGAAAAGGTCTTTTATTGCCTCTCTCAATAATTAGGGTGAAATAATATTTGGGTGTAAAAATTATGAGATGGCAACCGGGACCAAATCCTACCTCTATATATTTATAATAGCCTTTAGGGTTACAATTGTCCATCAAAATATATAACCCTAAGGCCCATTATGAGATATAATAATTGGGTATTAATTATTAACTTATGGGCCTAATATTACCAACCCATAAATTATTTATAAATTAATGCTATAAGTAAACAACCTCATAAATAGTATAGGCCACATAATTTAGATTATATAAAATAATCTAACAAGTATTGCTTGTATAATTATCCTACATAGCTTTATATAGTTAGTTTCTAACTTTGAAACTTATTATATGCAATTATAAGATTTATTGTATACTTGATTCTATGGTTTCACGCTTAATGTTTATTGGTTTCCTTTGTGTGTATAAGTTTCCAAAGCATCTAGGAAGGCCTCTAGTGTAATGTTGGTTCTTCCTAGATGGGTTTACATGGCATAATTTGCCCAAATTTCATCATATGGCAAAGGTGCATACTACGTGTTCCATGAAATGCTACTTGATGTTTTACCCTCTTTGACACTCTAAGATGACTCTAGAGTTGATATTGATTGTACTTGTATCCATTCATGTCTTGATTTATTGGGTTTGACATATATACACCTTATGGTAATTTGTTGTAAAAGTCATGAATGTGTTAGGGTGATTAGACTTGGAAGCTATAACTTGAGTATACCAACGGGGTATATCGGGTTGTCGTAAATAAACCTTCCATCCTCCACCCTTTGATCACGGGATGGTTAAACTATGTAAGGTGAGGAATTGATAGGCGATGAATCTATGATTCTTCCTTATCGGTAAGGACATCATACCTTGTCACTTTGCCTATCGGGGCTTAGTTTAAGATGTCCTAACAGTAATATTGGTGTGTTATTTGTGTGTTATACTATAAGGTAGGATCATCATTAACAAACCGGATATGTATTTCAATTATTTGCAAAGATATAACTATTGTGCCTTATGTGCTTTTCGGACTTGGTAATTTGATATGTTGTTGATAATCTCCTTCTTATATGTATATGAATCATAAATGTGATGTGCTTCTAGGTTACATACATACCATTATTCTCATGAATCCCGCATTTATTCCATTCACGATATTTATATCTTATTATTGTTATATCACCCCTACATAGCTTTGTTGACTATTTCAACAAGGAAACAAATATACAACAAAAACTAACTACAGGTCATCAAGGAATAACTATCCCCTGATGGGTTAAATTATCCAGTGATGGATAATTAGTCATCGAAGGATAATTATCCGCTGACGAGTTAATTATCCCCTAATGACTCAATATTTCCCCTGACACCTTTTTATCCTTGACACCTTTCATCCCCTGTTAGAACTAAATAAGCTAAAGTGTTTATAGAAAAGGGAGGGGAGGGGAGGGGGGTTGAATACAAACACTACAAACTTTTTGCTCTTTTAAAACTTACTTCACACAGGTTGGAATAGCTACCACAACCAGAAAAATTTTACCAAAATTAAGATGAACACACAATCATTCAAGTTAAAATAGTTGTATTATAACTTGATGTTTTTCTAAAAATCTGTTTAATCACAAAATGATTAACATCTACAATTTTGTAATAAATTACAGCTTCTCTTTTCTCACTCACTACCTACATATTTTCTTTGAAATATCTCTCTTCAGATCTATTACAAAACTTCCTTCTAGTGTTTGAGTGTTGTGGCTTGCTTGGTTTTTCGTGCAACAACTCTTTCTAAATATGTAGCAGATCAGTTGGTGAACCCACGTGCTAGATATGCTGATTTTTCAACATAGCTGTAGTATGTCACATCAAAGTCCTTTCGAAGTGGTGTGTCAGACTGCTGTTGGCTTTTGTTGCTTCTTTTTCATCCCCTGATCTGCATGCATTTAATGCTCGAAAGTTGTTATTGGATAACCAAACTTCAAGGAATATCTTCCCAGTTATACCCCTTGCTTCCGTGCCAAGTATCAATGTTTTGCTTGTTAGTCCTGATGATGAGTGGATTAGGTCATAATGATCCACTGATTATAAGCCCTGATGATGGCTTGATCAGTGCTTCTAGATCCCCTAATGGCAAGTTACTGATGACAACTTGATCAGTGCTTCACTATCCACTGATGTCAAGCCCTAATGGAGACTTGATCAGTGCTTCATTATCCACCGATGTCAAGCCCCGATGGAGACTTGATCAGTGCTTCATTATCCACCGATGTCAAGCTCTGATAAAAACTTGATCAGTGCTTCATTATCCACCGATGTCAAGCCCTGATGGAGACTTGATTAGTGCTTCATTATCCACTGACGTCAAGCCCTCATAGAGACTTGATTAGTGATTCATGATCCACTGATGTCATGACCTTCTTGTATCCACTTATGGGTTCCCCTGATGAGTTGATCCTTTGTCGTTACCAAACTTGTCAGGCAATTTAAGTCATTGCCAAACTTGTCAGGCAATTTAAGTCATTGCCAAACTCATCGGGCAATTTAAGTCATCACCAAACTCGTCGGGCAATTTAAATTATCGCCAAACTCGTCGGGTAATCAAAGTCAACGCGAGATACTTTATCTCCAAAGTGATTTTTAGCCATCGCCAAACTCGTCGGGAGATATGTTGTTCCCCTGATAGGTTCCCTTGACGAGGTCTTACCCTGATAGGTTCCCCTGACAGGTTCCTCTGACGAGGACTTCCCCTGATGGGTTCCCCTGATGACTTCCCCTGACAAAGTCATCCCCTAACACAGTATTTTTAGGCTTCCCCTAATGGGTTCTTTTCACTGATGCCCTTTAAAAAATACTTGTTCTTTTGCTCATTGATACTTTGTTGGCATTGCTTGGAATGTTTGTTGTGCAAAATTCTCATCTTCTTTTAAGTAACAATAGCTATTCCTTGACACCGTCAAGTCCGTTCACATTATCACTGATGACTCGCCCACTGTAGTGTACTCCATCCGCTAATGACTAAGTCATCCATCAATGGATACAAAACTCCCAGGGGCCGGATAGACTACTTCAGATTCAACCTTCCCTTTGTCATTGTCTAACAATCTCCCCCTATTTATGTTTATCAATTTGATAATCATAAATCTAACTATTGTACTGACGATGATGTCAAAACCCAAAACTATAGACATTAAAGAATAAATGTATTTCTATAGTTACAAAGAATAATTATGTACAATTATATCACTTTCTGTACAAACAGGGTTCTGAACTTGATGACATGTTCATTTTTGTGTTATGCAATTTAGCTTAGAACATGTATCAATTCAACTCTTCTTCTTGTTGCTCCTCCTCCGCAGCCTTCTCCTTCTCCTCTTGAAGTTGTTGTGCATAGAGTGCATCAGCTTCCACTAGCTTCTGATATTAAGGAAAGACAAGCTCACCTTCCCATCTAATGTCCTTGGCCTTTTGGAACATGATCAGTAGCCACATCCTTTGAAGGATGATTTGCAGATGTCTTAACAACAACCCTTGATAATAACTTTGAGGATTTCTTCCTGATAATGACTTTGAAGATTTCTCCCCCTTTTTGGCAGCATCATCAGTTGAAGTTGAGAATTGGGATGTGACTTGAAGAACCTGTTGGAGAGTGTCATCTTTATCACTCTCAGAAGAACTAGAAGTATTTACAAATTCTATATTTTCTCTATTTTCTTAATTTACAAGGATCTCATCCTTATTTCTCTCAACCACTCCTTTTTTTGTGCCTTCTAAGGCATCACTATTTTCCTCTCCTTTTTCATTGCCTTCTAAGGCAGTACTCTTATTCTCTCCTTGTGCTAAGGTTGTCTCAATGGCTTGACCTTTCCTCTTTTCACTAAGTATTTTCTCAGCCTCACTCAAAATTGTCCTAATTGGGCTCCTATGGGTTGTGTTATCAACAACTGTGGATAATGTAAATAAAGTATCTGCAACAATTGTGTCCACGGAAGTGATTTAAGCAGAAGTGAAGGATAGGTGTATGTTTAATAGGAGAAGTATAGGTATGTATCAAAGTAGTATTTACAAGGGGGAAGTATAAATACTTAGAGCATTAGTATATACAGTTTTTTTTACGTCACTTGTATGATCATTAGTGATTGAATCATTTAAGAATGAATCAATCATATGTGAATCTTTATTGTCAATCAATGTGTCATTGAGTATTGGCTCCTCCATGAAGTGAGAAATTGGAGGATCTAATGTCATAACACTTAGTGTTTGTGTCATGGCATCTGAAGAAATTTGAGATGAAGAAAAAGAAGGAAGAGGTGTAGAAGGGAGTGTTGGCTGAATCACAGAGTGAGGAGGTGATTTGTCAAAAGAAGTTGTGTGTGCACTCACTGTGTAAGATATCTGCAAGTGGCTCTTAGAGACCCTGAAGTTAGTTTTATCAGGGGCTATGGTCAGTGTATATGTCTCACTCAATTGTGTCCCTGGTTAGGGACTTTCTTCAATAATTGAATCCTTTTTGGAGGAGACAATAAGTGATGTATTTGATTCCTTATTAAGGTCAGTATCCTTTTGGGAGGACACTGCCTGGTTTGGTTTAGGGTCAACACTCAAGGCTGTCCTCTTCTTCTTCGTTCTCCTCAAGCCAATCACTCTCTCTCCTTTGCTCCCCCTCAATTGATGAGGTTACTTCAAAGGGTTTTCTTGTAGTACCCTAAGTCTTTTGGGAGACTGAGGGTTGCGCTTTTGAAAGTGGTTATGTTGAAATTGGTAATACTACTTGAGTAGGCAAAGAAGTGGTAGTTGTCTCTGCCATCACAGTTAAAAGAGAAGAAATAAGAATGTTAGGAATTATAGCATTGGATGATGATGTATAACACTTAAAATTGTTAAAATTTGGTAAATGTACAAGTACTTGCAGTAATGCACTATGAGAATCTACTATCAAGAAACTGTAGGAAAGCATCAGAAACTACAATGAATACACTTGGAGAGTTCAACAAATGTCAAAGTTGATCAAGCAAAATTAGCCCATCGGAGACTAAGCTTTTGTCTATCAGAGACTAAGAGCCTATCGGAGACTAAGTTTTTGAACTGTTGGAGACTAAGTTTTTGAACTATCGGAGACTAAGTTTTTGAATTGTCGAAGACTAAGTTTTTGAACTGTCAGAGACTAATTTTTTGAACTGTCAGAGACTAAGTTTTTGAACTGTCGAAGACTAAGTTTTTGAACTATCGGAGACTAAGTTTTTGTCTATCAGAGACTAAGTTTCTGTCTATCAGAGACTAAGTTTTGGTCTATCAGAGACTAAGTATTTGTTCATCAAAGACTAATGTTGAAGCAACCAGAGACTATCCATCAGAGAATAAATTTCCACTGACATAAGGGATGACATATGGCTAAAGACGGTGAAAATAAGATAAGGATGGTTGTCCAATAAGGAGAGATTGGCTACCAAGGATGCTTCAAGGAAATAAGTTATACACACACACACACATCAAGTTGCAAGTATGAAACCTGCAAAACAGCAAGTTGAAATACTGTAGAGACAACTTATAACAACTTGAAGCAAGAAGTTCATTGAAGCTGGACTAATTAGGTCCAGAGAAGCCCACAAAGATAAGATATATATTGCTGATATCTTATCTTGGGAACTCCAAGAAGAAAAATGGAAGTTGGTGAAGTGAATATACACCAGAAAAGTCACATAAACAGGCTGGCATCTAAGGGAGGCTGAATAATGAAGAAAGTTGTGTGACAGAGCTGCAAGTACCAATAAACTACAGAGATATTTTTGGTAAACAGCTCAAAATAGAAGATTGGAGCATATGGAAGTTGTGTGTATAAATAGACATAGAGCAGTTGAGGTAAGATATCTGAGAACTCTGAGTTTAACAACAAGAATACATCTTATCTCATATCACATATCTCTCAGAACAACACTTTCATACATATTTACAGAGTTAGCAGCTGTAATTAGGTTTATAGAAAGAGAAGCCAGAAATCATATTCTAGTAAGCAGCTGTTGTTTTCAACAGAATTGTTAGAAGCTGGTCATTCAAACCAGTGAGCTTTTGTAATATTTCATTCTTTTATAAAAGCTCAGAAACACTTGTGATATATTGTATTCTTTCATTTCTGCAACTTGTTACACAGTATATTCACTAAACTCACAAAATTCGAAAGAATTTTGTGGTTTGTATTCAACTCACCCCCCCCCCCCTTCTACAAACCATCTTGTGGGACAAATAATTGGTATCAGAGCCATTGATTAAAACAACAATCAATAGATCAAAAGATGGGACAGAAGGATGGAAATGTCAAAATTCCAATACTCAAGAGGGAAGAATACTTCTTGTGGAAGAAAAGAATGTTTTTGCATTTGGAATCAACTAATTCTCAATATGCTGACATACTTAATGATGGACCAGTTATTCCCACAAAAGTTGTGCCACAAGGTATTGTTGATGGCATTCCAACTCCAAAAACATTTGTACCTAAAAAGCCAAATGAGCTCTCCAAAGAAGAAAAAGAAGAAGTCCTGAAATACAGAAAAATCATGAATATCCTCTACAATGGGTTGGATAATGATATGTTCAACAGTGTCATCAACTGCTAAAGTTCCAAGGAGATATGGGAAACCATTCAAATATTATGTGAAGGAACTAAAGAAGTACGGGCCAACAAAAGATCATTACTCATCCAACAATATGAATATTTCACTGCCAAATCTGGAGAATCTATTACTCAACTATATGATAGATTCAACAGACTCATCAATGATCTTAGATTGCATGAGAAAGACTATGAGAATATAGACATAAATATCAAATTCATACGGTCACTTTCACAGTCTTCGGATGCCAAGACAACTGATGTAAGAAAAGCTAAGGACATGAATACCATGTCTTTGGACAAGCTCTATGGTAATCTCAAAACATATGAGCTTGAAGTGCAACAAAGAAACATGCTGAATGCTGACTTCAAGAAAGAGAATTCTGTTGCTTTTATAGCAGAAACAAGTAGAATGAAGCTTGATGGGAAAAGAGTTCTCATTAAGGAATCCGATTCTGATCAATAATCTGATAAAGAAGCTAAAGATGTAGAGGAAGAGGAAGAACTCTGCACACCTGAAGATTTAGAAGACATTGCTGAAGCTCTTGCTTTAATAGCTAGAAAATTCAAAAAGCTTAAATTTGCCAAGAGAAATCCTGGATTCAACAATGTCTTTTCATCAAAGAAATAAAGTCAATCTGGCAAGGTTGATAGATCTAAGTTCAGGTGCTTCAACTGTGATGCTCTTGGACACTTTGCTAGTGAGTGCAGGAAGCCCAAGTCTGACAAAAAGGAAAGGGAGCCCAGGGATACTATAAGAGATGAGGATTACTATAAAAAGAAATACTATGATCTCCTCAACAGCAGCAAGGGCAAGGGAAAGGCACTGATCACAGAAGGCAAAGATTGGCTGATTCAGAATCAGAGGATGAAGAATTTGTCAACATGGCACTGATGGCCAACTCCTCTGATAGCAGTAACACTACTAGAAGTCCAAATTCCAAGAACTCCAAGGTAATTGACTTGACTATTTCTTCTACTATGTCATTATTTGATTGCCAAGAAAGCTTAACTGACATGTGTAAAGAAATGTACCATTTAAAAGGAACACTTAGATGCTCTGTAAAAGAAAATGCTAGACTCATTGAAACCATTGATCAGTTAAAGAATAAAAATTCTTTCTTAGAGTCTGAACTAGGTGTTCTTGAATAAGTCAGAAAAGTGTGCAAAAAGGCACAAGATGATCTTGCATGTGCTAAACAAATAGAAGAATGGCTAAGAGCACAACTTAAGAAAGAGCAGGACATCATAAAAGAATGGACCAACTCCTCTAAAATTCTTAAGGAGACAATAGAAAAATAAAATTGTTAGTGAGCTGGAAAAGAAATTAAATGATTTCAGGGCCAAAAGCTCTAATCCAAAGTCCACTCACTCATCAGAGGTTAAGTTGAAAAATAATAAGAATGGTAAGGAGGGAATTAACAATTATACTAATTATATTTCTATTATTAATGTACCTAGGAAACATTGTTGGAAGTGTGGAAATCCCAACCACCTTGCTTTTAAGTGTAAAAATATCCCTAGGAACTTGATTTGCTAGAAACTTACCTTCTGATAAAAAGAAAAAGTTAACTGTTAAAAACCAATCAAATGTTCATAAGGTTAAAAACACATATCTGAAAACTCGTCTAAAGTTAAGGCAAAAATCTAATACACCTAACGCTAAGAAGAAAGTTATTTCTTCTAAGTAGTGGGTGATAAAGAAAGATAAAACTGAAAAATCCTTAACAACTGCTAATTTAAACCTTAAAAATGACAATGGACACAAGCAAGTCTGGGTTCCTAAATTAACTTAGCTGTTTACTGTGTGCAGGGTACAAAGAAACAGATTTGGTTCTTGGATAGTGGCTATTCAAGACACATGACAGGAGACAAGACCCTGCTAACACAATTTGAGGAGAAAGATGGCCCAAGTGTTTCTTTTGGAGATGACAGCAAATGATATACATTGGGATATGGCAAAGTCACAAATGGAAATGTCATCTTGGATAATGTAGCACTAGTTGATGGTCTTAAGTACAACTTGCCCAGTATCAGCCAACTGTGTGACAGAGGTTACAATGTTGCTTTCAAGGATGAACATTGCTTGATAAGTAACAGTAAAGATGGAAAAATAGCTCTATCTGGAGTTAGAAAAGGTAACCTCTACATAACTGACTTTTGTTCTTCAACGAAATATCAATTCACATGCTTTTACAGTAAAGCATCAGTGGATGAAAGTTGGCTATGGCATAAGAAGCTTTCTCACCTGAATTTCAAGACAATCAACACTTTGGTGAAGAAAGACATAGTGACAGGTCTTCCACAACTGGAATTCACTCAAGATAGCTTATGTGGAGCTTGTCAAAAAGGGAAGCAAAAGAAGACTTCCTTTAGGAGCAAAGAGATATCATCAATAACAAGTCCAATACAACTACTTCACATGGATCTATTTGGACCTGTAAACATTATGTCTATCTCAAAGAAAAGGTATGCTCTGGTGATAGTTGATGATTTCACCATATACACGTGGGTAAAATTTTAGAATACCAAAGATGAAGCAGCTCAGTTGGTGATTGATCACATCAAGAAAGTGGAAACTGAATCTGGGCTAACTGTCAGAGTTCTAAGAACTGATAATGGAACAGAATTCAAGAACTCCAAAGTTGAATGTTTCTGTGTGGACAAAGGAATATCTCACACATTTTCTACTCCAAGAACCCCTCAACAAAATGGAGTAATTGAGAGGAAAAACAGAACTCTAATTGAAGCTGCAAGAACCATGCTTGAAGAAGCTAAGCTACCTACTTACTTCTGGACTGAAGCTATCTCTACTGCTTGCTTCACTCAGAACAGATCAATGATTGTAAAAGCTCATCAAAAGACTCCTTATGAGCTCATGACAGGTAGAAAACACACACTTAAGTTTCTTCATGTGTTTGGTTGCAGATGCTTTGTTCTCAAAAGTCAAGGAGAAAACTTAGGAAAATTTGATGCCAAAGTTGATGAGGCAATTTTCCTAGGGTATTCTTTAACAAGCAAAGCATATAGAGTTTACAACCTTAGACTCCACATTGTTATGGAATCAGTTCATGTAGCCTTTGATGATAAAAAGATTGAAGGAATGAATGATAATGCAGAAGGAAGCCATGACAAACTAAGGTTTGGAAATGAAAATGAGTCAACAGATGCTGAAATTGACTCATTAGATGATGCAGCTGATGTGTGCAAATCAATGGAAAATCTAGTAATCCCTGATGACAATTCAAGTCATCTAGAAGCTTCATTAGGGAATGCACCATCAGGGGAAAACTTAAACCCTGATCTGAGCACTAATTCAGGGGGAGTTTTCAATGAAGTTGAGAGCACTGAACATTATGGAGGAAACTATGATCAAGAAGCTTCTTCTTCAAGAGGTTTTCCTCCACAAATAAAATGGATAAGAGATCATCCTAGGGAGAAAATCATAGGAGATCCAACTAAAGGTGTGTCAACAAGAAGTGCTACTCAGAATGAATGCCTATACCTCAACTTTTTATCAAAGATTGAGCCTAAGAAGGTTGATGAGGAATTACAAGATGCTGATTGGGTAATTGCTATGCAAGAGGAACTCAATCAGTTTGAAAGAAACATAGTCTGGAGATTAGTACCAAAACCAAAGAATAAATCAATCATTGGTACTAAATGGATCTTCAGAAACAAGTTGGATGAAGCTGGTACAGTGACAAGAAATAAGGTCAGACTGGTTGCACAAGGTTATTCACAAGAAGAAGGAATTGACTATGATGAAACCTTTGCACCAATAGCTAGATTGGAAGCCATCACAATATTTCTTGCCTATGCTGTTCATGAAAATTTTAAAGTGTACCTGATGGATGTAAAGAGTGCTTTTCTGAATGGGAAAATACAAGAAAAGGTGTATGTCCAGCAACCTCATGGCTTTGAAGATCAGAAGTTTCTCAATCATGTCTATAGGTTAGACAAAGCACTCTACGGACTTAAACAAGCACCAAGAGCATGGTATGATACCCTATCTTAGTTTTTAATTGATAATAAATTTTCTAGAGGTATCATAGATAAAACTTTATTTTACAGAAAACATGTTGGTCACATTATACTTGTTCAAGTCTATGTTGATGATATTATATTTGGTTCTACAAATGAGAGCTTATGTTCTAAGTTTTCCAAGCTCATGCAAAGTAGATATGAGATGAGCATGATGGGAGAATTAACTTTCTTTTTAGGTTTACAAGTTAAACAAATCTCTAATGGAATTTTCATCTGCCAAACAAAATATTTAAAAGACCTTTTAAAGAAATTTAATTTACAAGATGTTGCAATTTCTAAAACTCCCATGGCAACAACCACTAAACTTGACAAAGACTCAATTGGTAAAAAGGTTGATGTTTCAAGTTATAGAGGCATGATAGGCTCTCTCTTATATCTCACTACAAGTAGACCTGATATAATGTTTTCAACTTGTTTATGTGCAAGATTCCAATCAGATCCTAGAGAATCTCATCTGATTGCAGTTAAAAGAATATTCAGATATCTCAAGGGTACTCCAAATCTTGGAATTTGGTATCTTAGAGATTCTGGATTTGATCTAATAGGCTATTCAGATGCAGATTATGCAGGTTGCAAATTAGACAGGAAAAGCACAACAGGAAGCTGTCAATTTCTTGGAAGCAAACTAGTATCATGGTTTAGCAAGAAACAGCATTCTGTGTCAACCTCAACAGCTGAAGCAGAATACATTGCTACTGGGAGTTGCTGTGCTCAAATCTTATGGATGAAAAATCAACTGATGGACTATGGTATGGTGTACAATCATATTCCTATTTATTGTGACAACATAAGTGTCATTTCCATTACAGAGAATCCTGTGCAAAACTCTAGAACAAAACACATAGACATCATATATCACTTCATCAGAGAACATGTGATGAATGGTACAGTGGAACTTCATTTTGTTCCAACTGAGAAGCAGCTTGCAGACATATTCACCAAACCATTGGATGAAGTCACCTTTAACAGGTTGGTAAGTGAGCTAGGTATGCTTAATTTTAGTGAATAAGATTCTTTTAAAATTTTGTGCAAGTCTGAAATTGCAGCAGTGGCTAATTATCCTACAATTGTTTAATTGTTAGCAGATAATTAACTACTGATTATCTATATATATAGTAGAGAAACTAATATAATATGCAGGATTCCCTATGTTTAATATTCTTCATCTATTTAAGGATCTTGTCATAATTGATTCAGGTATTGTCTTAACTCTCTACTATATTATTCTTTATTTCTTCTAATTCTGCTACAATGAAGGATGTTAGTAATGAACCAACTCCTTCTACCCAAGTAGCAAAACCCTCTAAACACAAGTCTATATCAAAAGCCACCTCCTCTATCTCTCAAAAGATAAAGGTTGTAAAATCAAAACAATCACCACCAGCATTAGTTGAGGGGGAGAGTGAGCATTTAGAGAAAGTTATGAGGAAGAAATAAGGAACAATGATAACCCTTGGAGACTGCTTAATATACTCTCAAAAGGATATTAAGTACTAAAAAGAAAAAGCACATCTCTAGGTGCAACCTCTCAAAAGGTTGTATCTATTGAAAATAGTCCACCTCCAAGGACATAGGTATTTGAGTCTACAATGATCGCATCTATAAATACCTCTCAAAAGAAGAAGAAGAAACAGGCTCTGATCAATGATCAACCTGTCACTTAATGCACACATAGGGTGTCACATTGATGTTTCTCTTTTCTCTATTCAAGAAGAGCATCCAATATTCAAAATTCTACCCTTATTCATTCTTCTTCTCTAATTCATATTTCTTAAGCAGCAATGGAAATTTCTTAATTCCATTGGTTTCAGATTCTTTGATATTTTAATCATCAAAGAAGCCAATTTTTGAAGCTGAAACGATTAAAGAGCATCTCTCAAATCAGCAGTGGATACTACAATAGTACTTTATCAAACATCCACTGATGCAAAACACTTTCTTACTATATTTTCTACACCACTCCAGGTCACCCATAACAGGAAGATTTTATATTTAGTGAGCCTGAGAGAATTCAAAATGAGAGTCAGACCTTGTGTCTGGAAAAAGGTGAGGAAAAAGAAATTAAAGCATTTTAAAAAAAAAATTATAAGTGTGAGAGACTAACTTATAAAAGTTAGGCAAAAGGAAAGGGTGTGAGCAAGGATGAGATCCTTGAAGAAAAGAATAGAGAGAAATTGTTTCACTCACTACTTTTGCAGCTCATGTATTCTCTAATCACCATTCTGATCAAAAATCAAAGGATACTGAGAAAAAAATTTGTGATTGTTTGGTTGGATGCAAGCAACACAAGAGCAACACAATTAATATCAGAATATTTGATCACACATGGATCATGTGCAGCTGTACTCACAGAATGTTTTTGAAGCATTGATAAAAGAAAGTACAACATGAAGCTCCAACACTTCATAATCAATGATCTTCAAACAAAGCTCAAACAATTTTTTCCTTCTAGTCAACCTCTACTGATGATTCCAACCTTCCAACATTAAGATGCTGATGTCAAAAAGGGGGAGAATGGGAGAATGATCAAGGCAGGGGAAACATGTTTAATTCTAATGAAGACAGAGGGAGAACTGTTAAAAAGGCTAACAGAATGATGGTTGGGCTTTGAAGAACAAAAAACAACAAAACCATCATTGATTGTGTTTTTGTACATTTATGTTTTTACATGTTTTAATTCAATTCTAAGTTATGGAGTTATAAGGTTGGTGTTTTGACATCATCATCAAACCTTGATTTATGTTTATCATTGATAAACATAAATAAAGGGAGATTGTTAGGAATTATAGCATTTGATGATGATGTATAACACTTAGAATTGTTAAAATTTTGTAAATGTACAAGTACCTGCAGTAATGCACTATGAGTATCTACTATCAAGAATCTGCAGAAAAGCATCAGAAACTACAATGAATACATTTGGAGAGTTCAACAAATGTCAAAGTTGATCAAGCAAAATTAGCCCACCGGAGACTAAGCTTTTGTCTATCGAAGACTAAGAGCCTATTGGAGACTAAGTGTTTGAACTGTCGGAGACTAAGTTTTTGAACTTTCGGAGACTAAGTTTTTGAACTGTCGGAGACTAAGTTTTTGAACTGTCGGAGACTAAGTTTTTGTCTATTAGAGACTAAGTTTCTGTCTATCAGAGACTAAGTTTTGGTCTATCGGAGACTAAGTGTTTGTTCATCAAAGACTAATGTTGAAGCAACCAGAGACTATCCATCAGAGAATAAATTTCCACTGACATAAGGGATGACATATGGCTAAAGACGGTGAAAATAAGATAAGGATGGTTGTCCAATAAGGAGAGATTGGCTACCAAGGAAGCTTCAAGGAAATAAGTTATACACACACACACACATCAAGTTGCAAGTATGAAACCTGCAACGCCGCAAGCATGAAACCTGCAAAACAGCAAGTTGAAATACTACAGAGACAACTTATAACAACTTGAAGCAAGAAGTTCATTAAAGCTGGACTAATTATGTCCAGAGAAGCCCACAAAGATAAGATATATATTGCTGATATCTTATCTTGGGAAATCCAAGAAGAAAAATGGAAGCTGGTGAAGTGAATATACACTAGAAAAGTGACATAAACAGGCTAGCATCTAAGGGAGGCTGAATAATGAAGAAAGTTGTGTGCCAGAGCTGCAAGTACCAATAAACTACAGAGATATTTTTGGTAAACAACTTAGAATAGAAGCTTGGAGTATATGGAAGTTGTGTGTATAAATACACATAGAGCAACTAAGGTAAGATATCTGAGAACTCTGAGTTTAACAACAAGAATACATCTTATCTCATATCATATATCTCTCAGAACAACACTTTCATACATATTTAGAGAGTTAGCAGCTGTAATTAGGTTTATAGAAAGAGAAGCTAGAAATCATGTTCTAGTAAGCAGCTATTGTTTTCAACAGAATTGCTAGAAGCTGGTCATTCAAACCAATGAGCTTTTTTAATATTTCATTGTTTTATTAAAGTTCAGAAACACTTGTGATATATTGTATTCTTTCATTTTCGCAACTTGTTATACAATATATTCACTAAACTCACAAAATTTGAAAGAATTTTGTGGTTTGTATTCAATTCCCCCCTTCTACAAATCATCTTGTGGGACAAACAAAGAGATTGAGGAAAAAAAATGTGTGTAAGGAATACTTGTTTCATATGGGATGGAAGTACAAATGGTTCTGCTGTCTATCCTGACCCTGATGTACAACCTTTAATACACACCTAAAATATATATATAATATTTTTTAATTAATTATTTTTTTTATTTATTATAAACATATAACCATGTATCAGTAGCATTATCAGGAAATTATGAGATGAGTTAGAAATACTAGTACTTAAGCACTTGATAGTTTGAACTCACTAACAATTTTTCTGGCATGACTTCATCAAGTTGATCAAGCTTTATCTTGCATAATTAACCATTCTCAACTCTCCCACCAGATTGATAAAAGTGGCTTCATCAAGAGCTTTGGTGAAGATGTCTGTCAGCTGCTTGTTTGTTGGTACAAAGTGTAGTTCAATAGTTTCATTCATAACATGTTCCCTGATAATGTGATATTTGATCTGTATATGTTTAGTTCTGGAATGTTGCACAGGGTTTTCAGCAATTGCAATGACACTTGTATTATCACACAAAATTGGAATTTTGTTGAAATTTAGGCCATAGTCCAATAATTGATTTTTCATCCATAAGATTTGTGCACAACAACTTCCAGCTGCAATGTATTCAGCTTCAGTAGTAGATGTTGATATTGAGTGTTGTGTTTTGCTGAACCAAGATACAAGTCTTCCTTCTAGAAATTGACAGCTTCCTGTTGTACTCTTCCTATCAATTTTGCATCCTCCAAAGTCAGCATTAGAATACCCAAGTAATTCAAATGCAGACTCCTTTGGATACCAAAGTCTCAACTCTGTAGTGCCCTTGATGTACCTCAAGATTCTTTTCACTGCAATTAGATGAGACTCCCTTGGATTAGCTTGATATCTTGCACAAAGATAAGTTGCAAACATAATATTAGGCCTACTTGCTGTCAGATACAACAGAGAACCAATCATTCCCCTATAAGTCTTTAGATCAACATTCTTTCCATTCTTATCAGGGTCAATCTTGGTTGTTGTGGCCATAGGTGTTTTTGCTACCTTTGAGTCCTCCATGTCAAATTTCTTAAGAAGTTCTTTAGCATATTTTTGTCTGATGTATGTAAACTGTTGGGTTTCGTAGAATAAAACGCAGCGGAAAAATACGATTTAAAAAAAAACAAAACGAAACCTAAACCCGAGGATCTATGCGAAACAATTTAATACAGATAGTTTAAGATTTTACCGATATAATTGTGCGAATCTGAAGCTTTGGTGAAGATGTTGATCGTCTCCAAATCTTTAACGCAATCCAACAGAACTACGTCTCTACGGTATCCACACGAACACCCATGAACCGTCTCACGATTCGAACAAGAAGAGTTACAGTACTAGCTGTACGATCTGTATCTCTCTTTTCTCTCTATATCTCTGAACTCTAGTTTCTCTCTTATGAGCAACTAGGGTTCTTAGAATACGTGAAAACGTTGGTTTGAGAGAATAGCTGATATATCATATATATAGCCTTTCATAGAGTAATTCCAAAACCTAATCTAATTAGGAGACTTAAAAATCCGAATTTTATATTTATTAGATATATATATTTAATCAAGTCTCACTTAATTAATATATATATATGCACAAATAAATATATATTCGTATTTCCTTCCAAAGGACTCTATTTCATACAGATTACATATATTAATATATATGTATATAATTTAAAGCCATGATTTAATTAAATCAATCTTATTGATATATTAAAATCATTGACATTTAAATTATATCTCCTTGACGAATGTTCTTTGTGTGTGACCCTGTAGGTTATTATTACGTTGGCAATAATTTTAAATCATATTACAAAATTATAAATAGTGAGCGGCATCTAGTAATACATCACTATTTCCCAAGTAATAATAAAGTCATAGATTCGACGTTACCTTTCGTGACCAATGTTTCAATGTAACTTAATCCTTTTAACCATGATATCTAAGATTAAATTCAAGGCATGGATGTGTCATCCTCTTCATAATTTAATCTTAGTTTTCTTGATCAATGAGTAAACTATATGAAACAAATCTCTATTTGAGCATGGCCATGCATTTCATAGTTTCACTCAATCAAGAGGCCTATAGATATCACCCCTAATTTATAGGAGGGTTAAATTCCATCTACATCATTCCCATTTCTTACATAACTCATTATGCATCCAACAATTACCCTTATCGTCCACCCGGTTAAAGGTGACTTTTGATAATGTCAAAACGCATAACTCCTTATGTAGAAATGTCATGACTTCAGGTCGAAGGACCATTACATCATTGTCACTATAAGAATTACTTATGACACATAGCATAACACTCCATGTAGAATTCTCATGGTGGGTCTGTCCAGTACTATGTTCTCTAACATATACTTATGTATCAACTTAATATAACTCGTATATATTTATGACCAATGAGATATGGCCATCAGTTAATACACATACTAGTCTCAATGTATTATTGTTGTCCCACTGACAATGATACTTAACTAGGGACATTTAAGAATAATGATACATTACATACTTATATCATCTCATATTGAAGTCACATACTTGAATCCATATAATTAGTATCATTATTCTAAGGACATTTATTACGTTAACATTTATATAACGCAGTAAATAAAACAAAATAAAAGAAATTATCATTTAACCAAAAACATATCATAAATATAGTGTGGCGCTCCCGAAAATCCCCCAAGCCGGGCCCCGGACACTGTCAGCGATTTGGGTGACAGTCCCCGAGATCCCCAGGCTGGAACCTCGGGTTGCACCAGAAAACTACAACGCATCATCACAACAGCAAAACAAATAACACAGCCAAGCCTTAACAACATACCTGTGGGAAATATATTTCCAAATACATCATTAAAAATCTTAAGGTCCACATCATCTTACAAAAACCTCAAAGCTTGAAAATAAACAAGCTGCAGCGGAAACAAAACTTTAGATGGCTCATATGGCCTTACAACTTAAAAACACTTAAGCAATTCTCTCCTTCCCTCTCTTAAGGGACTCAGCCTTCACGACATAACCTGAAAAACATTCATAGCATTCCACATGAGCGTTTACGCTCAGCAAATATATATTCATAAGCTAGAAGAAAAGATAATTCAGAAGCTTTAGTATTCATTGAGGTTGGGCGAAGTAATGCCAACACCTCCTGAAAAATCAATCAACATATATCGTTTAGGGTTCCCGAGTGATATCAATGGGTTATACCTCTTTAACAAATAAACCTTGATTCGCCCTCTCTTCATCAGATAATACATCACCTGACCAGACTGATCATTATCTGACTTCCATACATAATCAACTTTCATCCCAGCTGGTCAGCCTGGTCGTTTGATTCATCATTTGACATACGTAGTCCTTCGCAGAAAGCATATGGTCTGCGAAGAAGAATCTCATTACCGATGCCTTGCCTCGGTTTAACATTCTTTATCATCATTGGCCAGAATAGCAGGCGAAAGTATTCAACAGCCCCTTAACTTTCCATATGGATATATCTTCGTGTAAACATTTTCTTGATTTTGAATAGCCTTGACGTGCTAATCATTTAGAAGCAGCGACTGCCAACAACACATATTGGCGTGCTCAACAATTAAAAGACAGTGATCATCACATGTGGAACTATATATATCCATACAGAAGTTACTTGGGTGTGCATACAAGTCCATGACTTGCAACACCCAAACATCATCTTTATCATCATTTGGTGTGCTAGGAAATTTAAACAGCTAGCAACCACCCAATAACACATATTTCAATTATCAACATCTTTTCACGTACATCGGATTCAATGATCGTACGTTACTTAATCATAAAAGAATTCATCATCATGCATAGGCATTAACATCATTCATTTACGTAAATCGAATTAATGATTTTACGTAATCAGTAAGAAAGAAGTGGAATGAATATATACTTGCCTTGATCCTTAGCTAAAATTCACTATATCGGTTGAAAAAGGTTTCTGCATAACATCATTATGGGTATATCATGAGAAATCCATACTTTAAAGATGGCTATTCATAAAGAAAATGGTTATCAGGGCATGAGGTTGCCCATCGGGGAAAATTTCACTCGTCAGAGACTGATGATGTCATCTTAACCTTATCGGAGACTAAGAGTGACGTCATCGTGGACTAATTTCTCATCACGGACTGATGACGTCATCTTAACCTTATCAGAGACTAAGGGTGACGTCATCGGAGACTAATATTTCAGAGACTGATGCTGACGTCATCAGAGACTAACATCAACACAGTCGGGGAGTAATGCTGACATCGTCAGAGACTAACATCAACACAGTCAGGGACTAATGCTGACGTCATCAAAGACTAACATCAACACAGTCGGGGACTAACTTTAGAAGCTGTCTCAGATACAGGGTCGTCTTCCTCACTTCTCCAAGGGTGGTGATCTCAACTACAACTCCATAAATCAACTCTCAATATGCTTTAAGCTTTGAGCAACACTTCTAGACACAAAAGTATATAATCCTTTCTTTTTCTTTCTTAAAGACTTGCTCCTACATCTAAACTTCTCGGATACCAAGCAAAGAAAAGAAAGGCAAAAGAGAACTTAAGATTCTTACCTCCTGGGTTGATGAAAGAGATCAAAGCTTGTTTGAAAGTGATTGTCCAAAAGAGAGAACTTGAAACTAAACGGAGATGGTAGGTTTAAAGAAGAACTTTGGAAAAGGAAATCTTTTGAAAAGAGACTAAAATGTTCCTCCGAATGAGGTATTTATAGTAGGCTGAGATTAAGCCTTGAAATAAAATGATTGGTTAAACGGGACGGTAAAAACGGCTGCTCATCATGATTCTTAGCCACTAAGCATCGAAATAAGCCTGCTGTCCTTCATGCACATACGTTTAATCCACTTGATGACACACAAGTAGTTTATTAATCAAATTAACATACAGACACAATGATGTCATCATAAATAAACATCATTGCTTAACCTTGCAACCAATAATCAACAACAATAACCCCTTTAATGGGTCCAAAAATATTCACACAACCAAAAGCGTCATATAATAACCATATTCATATTAATAAGAAAATATAATAACATAAAATAAAATAAAATGAGTGAATAAATTATTTATAGATGACAGATTTTCCGGGTCGTCACATTCTCCCCTCCTTACAATAAGTTTCGTCCTCGAAACTTTACTGGTGAAATAGTTGAGGGTACTTTTGCGTCATCATTTCTTCTAGTTCCCATGTTGCTTCTTCAACATTATGGTTTCTCCATAAAACTTTTACAGATGCAATGTCTTTATTTCTCAAAACTTTTACTTGACGATCCAAAATTTGTATGGGCATCTCTTCATAATGCAAATTTGGCTGTAACTAAATGGGCTGATAGTCAATAATGCCAGAATGATTTCCTCTATAAGGTCGTAGCATCGAGACATGGAAAACATCATGAACATGACCTAGAGCTGGAGGTAGTGCTAGTTGATAAGCCATTTCACCAATACGACGAAGTACCTCAAAAGGTCCAATAAAGCGAGAACTTAATTTCCCTTTTCGTCCGAAGCGCAAAATACCTTTCCAAGGTGAGATCTTAAGCAACGCATAACCTCCTACTTCTAGTGCTTGATCTTTTCGGTGTGGGTTCGCATATTGCTTTTGTCGATCTTGAGCTGCTCTTATTTTAGTTCGGATTGTCCGGATTGCATTCTCAGTTTGTTGAACTATTTCAGGTCATTCTAACTTTCTTTCTCCAACTTCATTCCAATACAATGGTGTTCTACACCTTCTTCCGTACAAAGCTTCAAATGAAGCCATTCCTATGCTGGCTTGATAACTATTATTATAAGCAAACTCGACGAGTGGTAGATGTTCATCCCATCGTCCTCCAAAATCCAAAGAACATGCTCTCAGCATATCTTCTAAGATTTGGATTGTTCTTTCAGATTACCCATCGGTTTGCGGGTGGAAAGCAGTACTCATGTCCAATTTTGTTCCTAAATATTCTTGAAAACTTCGCCAGAACCTAGACGTGAAACGAGGATCACGATTAGATACAATCAAAATTGGCACTCCATAACGGCTAAGGATTTCCTTCACATACAATCTGACCAATTGGTCCATCTTATAGGTATCCTTAATAGGTAGGAAATGTGCTGATTTAGTCAATCTGTCTACTACTACCCAGATTGTATTTAATCCCTTTTGAGTTACTGGCAATCCAACTACAAAATCCATTGTGATATACTCCCATTTCTATTCTGGAATATCCAAGGATTGCAGCAAACCACTAGGCTTTTGGTTTTCTGCTTTAACTTGTTGACAGGTGAGACATGTATTTATCCATTCAACTATTTCCTTCTTCATGTTAGGCCACCAAAAATTTTGTTTCAAATCCTGATACATCTTGGTTCCTCCTGGATGTATCGAAAATTTAGAGTTATGGCCCTCCTGTAGTAAATTTCTCTTTAATTCCAATTTTGTCGGAATCCAGATTCTATTCTCAAATCTCATCAATCCATCATCGTGGATTCGACATTTCCCATTTTCTCTCCTTAACAACTTTTCCCTATCTTCCACATACTCTTCTTGAGTTTCCTTGATAATAGTCAGTAAGCTTGGTTTTACACCAACCTCTTGCTCTAGCTCTTTCCTTTGTTGAGTTGTGATAACATTTAATTGTAACCTCTCCAAATCCATCCTAACTTCTTCTTGGATTGTTATCACATTTAACCTTTCACATCTACTTAGAGCATCAGCCACAACATTTGCTTTACCCGAGTGATAGTTGATCGAGCAATCATAGTCTTTAATGAGCTCCAACCATCGTCTTTGCCTCATGTTCAGTTCCTTTTGGGTGAATATGTACTTTAAACTCTTATGGTCTGTGTAAATCTCACATTTCTCTCCATAGAGATGATGTCTCCAAATCTTTAATGCAAAAACGATCGCAGCCAATTCCAAGTCATGTGTTGGGTATCGTTTTTCGCAATCCTTAAGTTGCCGAGATGCATAGGCAATAACTTTTCCATGCTGCATTAGCACAGCTCCTAATCCATTCATCGAGGCATCACTATAGATCACAAAATCTCCTTTGTTATCAGGTAAACTTAGTACAGGGGCGGTGGCTAACCTTTTCTTTAATTCTTGAAAACTCTTTTCACAAGTTGGGGTCCAAACATACTTTTCTGTTTTCCTTGTCAGATTCGTTAATGGAACTGCTATCTTAGAAAAATCTTGAACGAATCGACGATAGTATCCCGCTAATCCTAGAAAACTTCGCACTTCAGTAGGTGTCTTTGGTTGTGGCCAATTTATGATGGCTTCAACTTTGATAGGATCAACCAAAATTCCAGATTCATTGATCACATGTCCTAAAAATTTCACCTCTCTTAACCAAAATTCACACTTTGAAAATTTGGCATAAAGTTTTTCTCGTCTCAATGTCTCCAATGTTATTCTTAAATGTTCATCATGTTCTTTTCTCGTCTTAGAATATATGAGAATGTCATCTATGAACACAATGACGAACTTATCCAAATATGGTTTGAAAACTCGGTTCATCAAATCCATGAAGACAGTTGGGGCATTGGTGAGTCCAAAAGACATTACCACAAATTCATAATGACCATAACGGGTTCTGAAAGCTGACTTAGGGACATCTTCAGTCTTAATCTTTAATTGATGATATCCTGATCTCAAGTCAATTTTCGAGAAGTACTTTGCTCCCTTGAGTTGGTCGAACAGATCATCAATTCTAGGTAAAGGATACCGGTTCTTCACCGTCACCTTATTCAATTCTCGGTAATCAATACATAACCTCAGTGATCCATCTTTCTTCTTTACAAATAAAACAGGTGCTCCCCAGGGTGAAACACTTGGCCTAATGAATCCTTGATCCAACAACTCTTGTAGTTGTATCATGAGTTCTTTTAATTCTGAAGGGGCCATCCTGTAAGGAGCTTTAGAAATTGGAGCAGTTCCTGGTACTAGCTCAATTCCAAATTCAACTTGTCTATCTGGGGGTATACCTGGTAATTCTTCAGGAAATACATCTTCAAATTCCTTTACTACCGGGATATCTGAAATATTTAATCCTTCTACCTTCTTGTCATAAACATGAACTAAAAATGCTTCGCATCCCTTGCGTAACATTTTATTAGCTTGTAATACTGTAAGAAGATGAGAGGGTTTAGTGGACTTACTCCCATAAAATGTCACTTTACTATTTGAGGGTGTTCTTAGGTAAACCTTCTTTTTCCTGCAATCTATACTAGCTTGGTATTTATGTAGCCAATCCATGCCTAGTATTAGATCAAACTCTCCCAATGGAAAAGGTATTAGATTTGCAGGGAAGTTATGCTTTTCGATTCTTATACTACAATCAGGTAGTATACGCTTAACAACGTACACCTCTTGATTAGCTACTATAACTTCTAGAGGTGTTTCTAAACATTCAGAAATAAAATTTCTATTCTTAAGAAGACTTTCAGATATGAAAGATCTAGTTGCACCAGAATCAAATAAAGCATGTACTTCTATTGAATTAACCAAAACCATACCTGAAACCACATTATCAGACAACAGTGCGTCCTGCGCAGTCATATTGTAAGTTCTAGCTTGAGGTCGATTGACTGTCATGCTAGGTCCTACTAATGGGGGTTTACCCTGACTCTTTTTCTGAGGACAAGAAGTGGAGATATGGCCTTCCTGACCACAACTAAAACATCTCCTTGTAGTTCCAGTTGCACGACTAATTCCTTGTGGTTGATAAAATTGCGGAGGATACCTTGGTTGGGAAACCATTGGTGCCTGATTTGGACAATTACTGGCAGTATGCCCAGATCGTTGGCATTTGAAACACAAATTGGTTCCTATTAAACACTGGGAAGTTTCATGGTTCCTTCCACATTTGCCACAAATAATAATCCTCCTTTTATTCTCACTTAAATCCGCACTGAAATTTCTTTTCCTATTATTATCATTATACCTACTTCCTTCCCCTTGTTTCATCACGACCGAACTAGTTTGTGGTTTTCCTTGTCCTCCCATCCTTTGATTAAGATTGTGACTAAAATAACTTCATTTCTTCTGTCCTTCCCTGCGTTTCTCCCAATTAAATTCCCGCAATAATTTGCCACTTTTCTCTGCTACCTTTGACCTTTGAACCACTTCAGCATAATTGTTTAGACATAAAATAGCAATCTTATCCTGTAACCATGGATTCAAACCATGCTCAAACCTTCTCCTCTTTCTTCTTTCAGTATCTACCAAGTGTGGGGAAAATCTCTGTAATTCATCAAACTTCTTCTCGTATTCTTCCACAGTCATACTCCCTTGTCTCAATTCTAAGAATTGTTTTTCTAGTTCATCCGCAGCACTGGTTGGAAAATACTGGCTATAGAAAAATTCTTTAAACTGGGACCAAGTGATAATTTGTTCAACTTCAGGGTCTGCTTGATCATTCCTAACTACCAATCGCCTAGTCATTTCTAATCGTTCAGTATTCTCCCACCAATAACTAGCTTCTTCTTTCAATAGATATGTAGCATATTCCGTCTTAAGATCATCAGTTACTCCCGCTATACGAAAAGCTTTCTCCATTTCTTTAATCCAAATTTGAGCGGCAGTGGGACCTCCATCACCATTAAAAGTAGGTGGACAACTATTGGTAAAATCCTTAAATGTCACCCTTCTAGGTTGTACTTATGGAAGTACTTGGTTATTGTTATTTTGGGAGGCTTCCTTAATCATGTTTACTAATAAGGCAATAGGATTCTCCTGATCATTATTTTCTAGATTGTTGTTCAGATTGGGGTTCTCTTGGTCAGCTTGGTTGGTAGCTTGACGAGTTCGAGGTCTTCCTCTTGGGGCCATTTTCCTATAAATTAAGGAAAATATAAACTTACTATTAACAGTTCCTTCTTTCTCTTCAAAGAATAACATGTATACAAAAAGGAAAGAAAGAATTCTAAATTAAACCATCAAAATATATATATTAAGTAACAAAAGTTACATTATAGCAAATTTGTACAATAAAGCTTCCTCGTTACAACATTAAACAAAAACATAACAACATTGACTACTACTAAAGTCTAATACAAGGATTGGGAATCAAGTTCACTCATTTTTCTGCGTGCAAAACGACATGCTCCTTCGACCTTCTCTATAAGGTTAGACATCAACTGATCTCGATCTGCTATAGTGGGCTGGCGCAGCCTAAGATAATGACTAACCGAGATCACAACTTTTGTCAGAGTCTCAGTGAGAACTAAAGACACATCCTGAAATGATACCCTCCAGAGGTCCAACAGTCTGCTAGTTCTTTGATGAGCCATCGACTGACGCATCATAATGGTATTACGTGTTGCCAACTCTGATTGTGTCATACGGATTTTACGTTGAAGGTAATAACAGAATCCATTTGGAAAAGGCAAAGGTACTGAATTTTCTGGTGGTGGTACTGCAGGTGCAACATTTGGTAGGGTAACTGGGGTAGAAACAGCACGTGGAGTGGCTGACACCATAGGTAATGTGTACCTATCAGCAGGGAAACCTCTTATTTGGGATGTATCCAAGGTTGGAGAATCTGTTTGATCATGGGGTGAGGAACGATTCTTCATATGAACTGAAAAACTTGACCCCTCAAACGGATTGGTTGGGTTTTGCTTAGTTCCCTCAGGTTCTGCAGACTCCTTAACATGTTTATCAGAACCTCTAGGTATTTTAAATCGAAAAACCTGAGTTGGTTTATTCACTCTTTTGCGAGGTGTCACTCGCCAACATGCACCTACCCTCCCTCGATTGGCATCCAACAGATGGTGTTTACCAGGCTTGAAAGGTCGAGCAACATTACTACTAGGGATATGTTCCTGTTCTGAACTTTTAATCATAGGTGCCTTGCCCTTATCTACATGTCCTGGAGTAGGTGGAATCATCTATAAAGGAAACATAGCTTAAATCAATGTCAACTTAACATTTATAATAAGGATCTATCATACATAATATTACTGCAGAAGATTATACAATATATTCAGCATGAATTGATCTATCTTATAACCTTATATTATATCTTTTTAAATAACCCATAAACGATCGAGACTCAATTTAGACATCTATCTCTTATTCAGCTCTCCTTATCCTTTCAGTCATTTTCTTACTTTACTAAATCCCAATTTCTATTTTCTAGCAGAGAAGAGGTCTCATAGCTGGTGCTTGGCTGCTGTTGCTCTGATACCAACTGTGGCGCCCCCGAAAATCCCCCAAGCCGGGCCCCGGACACTGTCAGCGATTTGGGTGACAGTCCCCGAGATCTCTAGGCTGGAAGCTCGGGCTGCACCAGAAAACTACAACGCATCATCACAACAGCAAAACAAATAACACAGCCAAGCCTTAACAACATACCTGTGGGAAATATATTCCCAAATACATCATTAAAAATCTTAAGGTCCACATCATCTTACAAAAACCTCAAAGCTTGAAAATAAACAAGCTGCAGCGGAAACAAAACTTTAGATGGCTCATATGGCCTTACAACTTAAACACACTTAAGCAATTTTCTCCTTCCCTCTCTTAGGGGACTCAGCCTTCACGACATAACCTGGAAAACATTCATAGCATTCCACATGAGCGTTTACGCTCAGCAAATATATATTCATAAGCTAAAAGAAAAGATAATTCAGAAGCTTTAGTATTCATTGAGGTTGGGCGAAGCAATGCCAACACCTCCTGAAAAATCAATCAACATGTATCGTTTAGGGTTCTCGAGTGATATCAATGGGTTATCCCTCTTTAACAAATAAACCTTGATTCGCCCTCTCTTCATCAGATAATGCATCACCTGACCAAACTGATCATTATCTAACTTCCATACATAATCAAATTTCATCCCAGCTGGTCAGCCTGGTCGTTTGATTCATCATTTGACATACGTAGTCCTTCGCAGAAAGCATATGGTCTGCTGATAAGAATCTCATTACCGATGCCATGCCTCAGTTTAACATTCTTTATCATCATTGGCCAGAATACCAGGCGAAAGTATTCAACAGCCCCTTAACTTTCCATATGGATATATCTTCTTGTAAACATTTTCTTGATTTTGAATAGCCTTGACGTGCTAATCATTTAAAAGAAGCGATTGCCAACAACACATATTGGCGTGCTCAACAATTAAAAGACAGTGATCATCACAGGCGGAACTATATATATCCATACAGAAGTTACTTGGGTGTGCATACAAGTCCATGACTTGCAATACCCAAACATCATCTTTATCATCATTTGGTGTGCTAGGAAATTTAAACAGCTAGCAACCACCCAATAACACATATTTCAATTATCAACATCTTTTCACGTACATCGGATTCAATGATCGTACGTTACTTAATCATAAAAGAATTCAACATCATGCATAGGCATTAACATCATTCATTTACGTAAATCGAATTAATGATTTTACGTAATCAGTAAGAAAGAAATGGAATGAATATATACTTGCCTTGATCCTTAGCTAAAATTCACTATATCGGTTGAAAAAGGTTTCTGCATAACATCATTATGGGTATATCATGAGAAATCCATACTTTAAAGATGGCTATTCATAAAGAAAATGGTTATCAGGGCATGAGGTTGCCCATCGGGGAAAATTTCACTCGTCAGAGACTGATGATGTCATCTTAACCTTATCGGAGACTAAGAGTGACGTCATCGTGGACTAATTTCTCATCACGGACTGATGACGTCATCTTAACCTTATCAGAGACTAAGGGTGACGTCATCAGGGACTAATTTCTCATCAGAGACTGATGACGTCATCTTAACCTTATCAGAGACTAAGGGTGACGTCATTGGAGACTAATATTTCAGAGACTGATGCCGACATCATCAGAGACTAACATCAACACAGTCGGGGAGTAATGCTGACGTCATCAGAGACTAACATCAACGCAGTCAGGGACTAATGCTGACGTTATCAGAGACTAACATCAGCACAGTCGAGGACTAACTTTAGAAGCTATCTCAGATACAAGGTCATCTTCCTCCATTCTCCAAGGGTGGTGATCTCAACTACAACTCCATAAATCAACTCTCAATATGCTTTAAGTTATGAGCAACACTTCTAGACACAAAAGGATATAATCCTTTCTTTTTCTTTCTTAAAGACTTGCTCCTACATCTAAACTTCTCGGATACCAAGCAAAGAAAAGAAAGGCAAAAGTGAACTTAAGATTCTTACCTCCTGGGTTGATGAAAGAGATCAAAGCTTGTTTGAAAGTGATTGTCCAAAAGAGAGAACTTGAAACTAAACGGAGATGGTAGGTTTAAAGAAGAACTTTGGAAAAGGAAATCTTTTGAAAAGAGACTAAAATGTTCCTCCGAATGAGGTATTTATAGTAGGCTGAGATTAAGCCTTGAAATAAAATGATTGGTTAAACGGGACGGTAAAAACGGCTGCTCATCATGATTCTTAGCCACTAAGCATCGAAATAAGCTTGCTGTCCTTCATGCACATACGTTTAATCCACTTGATGACACACAAGTAGTTTATTAATCAAATTAACATACAGACACAATGATGTCATCATAAATAAACATCATTGCTTAACCTTGCAACCAATAATCAACAACAATAACCCCTTTAATGGGTCCAAAAATATTCACACAACCAAAAGCGTCATATAATAACCATATTCATATTAATAAGAAAATATAATAACATAAAATAAAATAAAATGAGTGAATAAATTATTTATAGATGACAGATTTTTTGGGTCGTCACATATAGTGTCACAATCATTACATAATTGGCCACTAGGGCATACACTCTAACATAAATCCCATCAGTGACTTGTTTGATCTACAGCCCCATGAAATAGGACAATTTACCCATCAAACTCATTTCATACTTGTTTTGCATGAGCTTGGAGAACTTTTCACACAGTCTGGTGTCAGTGGATCCAAAAATGATATCATCAACATATATTTGAACCAAGATCAGATGAACTTGGTGTTGTCTAAAGAACAATGTCTTGTCAATGACACCTCTTCTGAACTTGTTATCCCCCAGAAACTTTGACAGTGTGTCATACCATGTTCTAGGAGCTTGCTTCAATCCATAAAGTGTTTTATCTAGTTTGTAAACATTATTTAGGAATCTTGATCTTTCAAACCCTGGAGGTTGTTGTACATATACCTCTTGTTCCAGTTTCCCATTGAGAAAGGCACTTTTCACATCCATTTGAAAAACTTTAAAGTTTGAATGTGCTGCATAGGTTAAGAAAATTCTTATAACCTCAAGTCTGGCCACTGGTGCAAAAGTCTCATTAAAGTCAATCTCTTCCTCTTGAAGATATCTCTTTGCCACCAGTCTTGCTTTGTTTCTTATAATAATGTCAGCTTCATCCATCTTGTTTCTGAAAACCCATTTGGTGCCTATTATAATTCTGTCTTTGGGTTTAGACACCAACTTCCATGCTTGATTTCTTTCAAATTGATTAAGTTCTTCCTACATAGCCATGATCCATTCTGCATCTTGCATGGCTTTTTCAAATTTCTTTGGCTCTAATTGAGAAAGAAAGCAAGCATATAGGCATTCATTAGATGTAGCTTTTCTGGTTTGCACTGTTTGATTGGAATCACCAATGATTAATTCTTTGGTGTGATCCCTAAACCATTTGGGCTTAGAAAGGTATCTTGATGAGCTTGCCTGATTATCATCTCCTCCCCTTAAGTCTATGCTACCAACTTCTGAGAAAACTCCCCCTGAATTTACGCTTAAATCAGGGTTAAAGTTATCTCCTGATGGTGCATTTCCTGATGGATTATCCCCTAATAGAGTATTTCCTGATCTGTTGTCCAGGAGATTAACTCCATCAATTGAAGGGGCTTCAATATTGGTAGGATTGACATCAGGAACGGTTAACTCTTCCATTTGTTTGCACTCATCAGCTTCATTCTCTTGATAATCAAAATCATCTTCATTTTCAAATCTTAGCTCTTCATGAAAACCAGGGTCTTCGAGTCTAGAAATCTCTTGATCATCAAAAGCTACATTTATAGACTCTGTCACCACCTAGAGTTTCTTGTTGTAAACCCTGTAGGCCTTAGATGCCAGGGAGTAACCTAGGAAAATAGCTTCATCAGCCTTTGAGTCAAATTTTCCTAAGTTCTCACCAAAATTCCTTAATATAAAGCATTTGCATCCAAAAACATGTAGGAACTTGATGTTTGGTTTCCTCCCTGTAATTAGCTCATATGGTGTCTTATTGTGAGCCGTGTTGATCAAAGACCTATTTTGAGTGAAGCAACCAGTGGAAATTACCTTAGCCCAAACATAGGTAGGAATGTTTGCCTCTGCTAACATTGTCCTAGCAGCTTCTATCAGGGTTCTATTCTTCCTTTATACTACACCATTCTATTGAGGAGTTCTTGGAGCAGAAAATGTATAATTGATGCCTTTTTCCACATAGAATCCATCAACAACTGCATTCTTGAATTTAGTCTCATTGTTTGTCCTCAAAATTCTAACCACTGGCCCTGATTCAGTTTCCACTTTCTTTATATGGCCAATGGTTTGTGGAGGTACTTCAGTTTTGGCATGTTGAAACTTGACCTAAGTATATCTGGTGTAGTCATCCACAATAACCAATGCAAATCTCTTTGTTGATACTGACATTATGTTGATATGACCAAAGAGATCCATATGAAGCATTTGAATTGGATCCTTGATCATTGTGGCTTCCTTGTTGACAAAGGATGATTTCCTTTGCTTCCCTTGTTGGCATGCTGAACATAACCCTTCTTGAATGAATTCCACTTGAGGTAGTCTAGTTACCAACTCTCTCTTCACCAAATTATTGATAGTTTTGTAGTTCAGATGAGAGAGCTTCTTGTGCCACAGTCTGCTCTCATACCTTGCTGTAGAAACATGACTCTCCATTCACTGACTTAAAATTAGCAATGTAAAGATCTCCTTTCCTAATCCCTGATAAGACCAGCTTCCTATCACTTTCATTTGAGATTAAGCACGGATCTCCTTTGAAAGAAATGATGAATCCTTTATCACATAGTTGACTTATGCTTAATAGATTGTGCTTTAGCCCATTAACTAGTACTACAACTTCAAATGAGATATCCCCATTTGCTACTTTGTCATAACCAAGAGTCAATCTTTTACTTTTGTCACCAAAAGTAATTACTAGACCAACCTTCCCATTGAACTCTATGAGCAGGGCTTTGTTTCCTGTCATGTGTCTTAAGTAACCACTGTCTAGAAACTAGATTTTTCTGCCTTTGACTTTTCCCTGCACACAAAGAACATTTAATTTATTTTTGGTACCCAAGTGGATTTGGGTCCTCTAGGTTTAGTCACAATTAATGGTAAAACAACTTATTCATTATTAACGACTTTAGGTTTAGGTAGAATACACATTTTCTCCTTTTTGAGCTTCATTATAGACTTTAGATTTACCAAAAAAAAATTTTTCTTTACCCTTAAGGGTACATGCTTGAGCAGTAGGTAAATCATCAACATATAAAATTGTACCAGTTAAAATCTGTGGTTTTTCCTTACATTGAAAAGATAAAGGTTTATTATTGCCACAGTTCCAGCACACTTTCCTAGGGGCTTCCTGAATAGGGGTGTAGTTACTGCCTTTGTTTACACCTAATTTGTCATTCCTATTCTTTTTTTTTATCCCCAGATAGGCCTTTATCCTTTGAAGGGCTTCGATGGCCTGATGCACTCTTATCCCCTGATGATTGTGTATCCACTGATGCACAGTCTTGTTCCTCCTTGAAAGTGGGTTTGAGTGCTTTGGAAAGAACAAGTTTCTTGCCTCTCCCACCACTTGTGGAAGCTTCACTCATTCGGAAAACATTCCTTTTTTCTAGCTTTCTTACAGTCGTTATAAACATGATAGGTTGTATAGGCTTTTTTCCAAAGCTAGCTGCATTTTCAACCTCAATAGAAGGTTGTTTCACTAAAGTCTCCTCAAAGCGTAAACCAGATTTATGATCAGATTTCGGACTTTTTAATTGATCATCTAGTTTCTTGCTTGACTTATTCCATCTCTTTATGACCTCCCTTTCTTCTCTCAAAAGCTTGGAGGTCTATTCTTCTCTCTTTATGGCATAGTCAAGAAGGTTCCTAGTCTTATAGAGAGTTCTTTTTCAAGATTCTTAAGTCTAGACAATTCTAATTCTAACAAAGTATTTCTAGTAGTTAAATTTTTGTCCTAGTGAGATAGCCTAGAACTTGTAGAA
Organism: Centella asiatica; assembly: GCA_014636745.2. Taxonomy (NCBI): domain Eukaryota; kingdom Viridiplantae; phylum Streptophyta; class Magnoliopsida; order Apiales; family Apiaceae; genus Centella; species Centella asiatica. The sequence goes on along the minus strand of CM025780.1, from coordinate 7,398,878 downwards.
GGGGGGTTGAATACAAGTTCTTAAAATCTTTTTGAATTTATGTTCTTCAAAGTATATTTACTTGCGGAAATTAAAGAACAAAAACAATAATAAATTTATAAACAATTGCTTTTATTGATGAACAATTGATTACAAATTCTAACAATCACAAACTGATTGTTAGCGTCAAAATCCTGTACTCTATATATAAATCTTTATAAACATACAACTTCTAATACAACTCTGTAAAAATAATTACAGCTTCCAAATCTGAATCATAATTCAGCTTCTAATCCTATTCAATATATATTTTCTATATACAATTGGAATAGCTATCTATTTCTTAATTACTACTCTGGTATATTTCTAACCAGCTTCTTCTTCAATGACTCTTCAATGTTTATGTCAAAGATAACTTCTAATTCAAATAGAACTATGTACTACATCAGAGAGTAATTTTACTTTAGTCTCTGATCAACTTAAGATTAGTCTCTGACGCTTTAAGTTGTAGTCTCTGATGAACACTTTCTTTAGTCTCCGATAGACTAAACACAGTCTCTGACTTGTTGAATTCTCTGTTACAATTCTGATAGTCTCTTATAATACACATCAACTTACTCTCATATAAAAATAAATTACATAAATTAGAGAGTAAACTACCAGCTACAAAAATCTAAATTCTATAAATTATCACTAACTGTACATTTGTATATCTAAGCATTCTAGGTACAATCATCATCAAATGTTATAAAACCTAACAATCTCCCCCTATTTATGATTATCAAAGTGATAAACATAAATCAAGGTTGATGATGATGTCAAAACTCAAAATTACAAGAATAACTTAGAAAAAAAAATAAAGAATTTGCTAACTACAAATGTACTTGAACTAAGACCTTTGGTCCAAAATTCAGCTTCACCAAGACTCAGGTTTAAATCCTATAAGTCTGGCTTCAAAAATAAATATCAACATCTACAACTTCACCCTTTATTTCTTCTGATTTTACTTTATCTTCCAACAACTTTCTGAACTTGATCTCATTTTCATTAATTGACTTTTTGAGTAAAGCAATGAATCCTTCAAGTTCTCCTTGGCTTACCGTGTTGATCTATTTTTCATAATCAAAGAAAATTACATCTCCATGAAAATTCTCATACCATAATCCATATGCACGTGGAAGAACATCCAGTCGAGGCAATGTAACTAATCTCCTCATTTCTTCAAGTTCCTTCTGAATCTGGCTTCTAAATTTCAAATTTAGAATAGAATTCTCAGGAACAACAGACAATAGCCATTCCATGTCTTTGAATGATCTCATCTCCAGGCTTGGCTTTTGTAAACGCAGAGTTTTTCCATCTTTTTGAATGACTTTGAGATACTCCTTGTTATTTTCATCCTTTTCCAGATTAACGGACTCAACACTTTTCTTGAATGCTTCCTTTAATTCAGAAGTGTTAGCCATTCTAATCCTAGAGATTTTACTACTTGGAATTGAATTGATGTAGATTGTCGAGGTTTAAATAAGGTCACCACAACAGTTTCAAATTTCTCTTGAGATTCATTCATCAACAACTTCCTCTTGGCCCTTTTTTCAGCCTACTCAATCTCCTTATTTCTCCTTCTAGGCTTAGCAGACTTTTGAGCTTTTGTCTTCTTTATTGTCAAGGCCTTTTTCTTAGCTTCCTCCTCCTCTCTTGCTGCAGCCATTTCCTCTTCCTCTTGCAATTTTTGAGCAAACAATGCATCAGCTTCGATTAATTTCTGCTCCTGAGGATAAACTAACTTTACTTTCCCTTCCACTATTATCTCAACTGGAGTGGGAAAGTGAGCAGTTTTCATGGCATCCCCTAATATCTTAGGCTGTCCTGGTTGAGTAGTTTTTCTCTTCTTTGAATCCTCAACCAGAATGTCCTTGCCTTTGTCTTGTTTGTTGCTTGAGACTATTGCAGTAGAAGGAGAAGCTACTACTGTTGTTGTTGATGATGGTGGTGTTGTTGATGTTGTAGTTGTAGTTGTAGCTATGCTTGACCTGATGGTTAAATCAAGGTCTTTCTTGGCATTTTGAATTCTTGTAAATTCAGCAATCAAGCTAGCATAGCTTGTCTTCTCAGCCACTACTTCCTTTGATAACTGACTACTCTCCCCCTTTTTGACATCAGAATCTAAAGGTTTGGAGGAAGTAGTAACTAGTGCTGGTACTGAGGTTTCAATTAGATGGGTGAGAGATATTGAAGAGCATGATCAAATTTGTCTTGTTTTGTCATAATGGACTGGACATTAGATTCCAATACTTGAAGTCTCCTTTCTGTGGATAACTGCTCCTTTAATCGTGAATCAATTGAATTCAGCATCCTCTGGGGAAGATGTCCTTCATAGCATCTTCTTATTTTGTCAGTTTCCAGCTCCATCTTTTCTTTAACATGTTGTAGGGCAGCCTTGAGACCCGTGATCAGGAAGTGCTGGAACTTCGTATGTTTTTTGTCAATCTTGATCACGTCCTCAGAGATTGCACTAGATCCCAGATATGTCAAATAATCCTGCCTTAGTTGTGTAGCTGCTTCATCTAAAGAATTTGTATAGCTTGCATCCAGCCAAACATCTACATTTTCTTCTTCCATCTTAACTAGCTCAGGTTCATCTGCAACGCGTGTCTTCAATGCTGATATTTGATCTTGTTGTTGTAGACTATATAAGATTTCAAAATTAGCATTGGACATTTCTGCAAGTGTTTGTAATGCAGCATCCTCTGGCTGTGAGCTGCCTCCAATTTCCTCTGTTGAAGAAGTTGATGTTGGAGTAGAGGAAACTAGAGCTTCAATGGAGGTGGAGTGCTCAACAAGTTTAAGAAAATCTCTTGCTTAGAATAAAGTTTTCTCTCTTTTATTTTGTTCAAGGATCTCATCCTTGCTCACTCCCTCACCTTTTTCCTGAAGTTAGGCATCCAGATGCTCTACCTCTCCTTTTTCCAAGCTTTCTAAAGCTTGACTCTCATTTATTTGTATAATCTCTCTTTTTTCCAGGTCAGGAGTCTGACTCTCACTAATTATTCTCTCATTCTCTCTCATTTGGATATTTACACTTTGTCCTACAGAAGAGAGGGTTAAAGAAGAATTAGTTGTGATGCCAAGGAGAGGGGATTCCCTTTCTATTTCTGTGGTTAGGGATCTCTCCAAGGAATGTATTGGAGAACTAACTGCACTTGTACTTTGAACAAGTGGTTCTTGTGTGTCAGTCTCTTGGAGTGTTGTCTCTTCTTAGAAAAAATCAAGAAGATTTGAACTATCAAGTTCGAAAGAATCAAGAATAGGAGAAGAGGTAGGGGAATGTACAAATTGGAGTGTTGGCTACTCCTCAACAACAAAAATTTGAGGAGCATCAAGTGAATGAGACTCTGTGTGTGCACTCCTCGTGTCACTCTTTCTTTTTGATCTTGTCTCTCTCTGGGCTTGCCCCATTGTATGTACAGGGGATTGTGCAGACTCTGTACTTGGTGTTCCTGGTTGGGAACTTTCTTCAATGTTAGCATCCTTTTGGGAGGATGAAAACAGAGTACTGCTTTTTCGTTTAACCTCTAAAGCCTTTTGAGAGGCAATGGATTGTTTTTGCCTTAAGGTTATCACTCTCTTCTTTTTCTGAGTAGCCAACTCAGTCTCCTTATCTCCCTTAGCCTCACTGTCACCCTCTGTTGTTTTTCGTTTAATGGGTAACTTTGTGGCTTTCTTTGTTTTTACAACCACAGTCTTTTGAGAAACTGTGGAGGGGGTTGCAGATTGTTGTTGTGAAGAAGGTGTTGGAGGATCAACAGGGTTTCTGGTTTGTTGCTCAAGATCCTCAAAATATGATGAATTGTAAAGGTGTGGAAATCTATCAATGAGATTTAATCTCATGATAGGAGGAAAGCAAAGAAGAACCCTTTGCTGTTTTCTTCTTCACATCAGTGAATATTCGTTTACTCTACATAACAGATGGCACAATTTGCATACTAGTAATATCTAGGTTAGGAATCAGATAATTTGCAATCATCATCAAAAACCTAGCATAATATATTTTATTTTTATCACTAGTTTTAAATTTAGCGATCAAGTTATGCAAAATTAACAACCCTAGATTTATGTGCCTATCATATAAAACACTATATGCAAGTTGTTGAGTAAGTGTAGTGATGGCATCATAACACTGCATTTAGACGTGAATGTTTTAGTGATAATATCGAAAAATAAAGACCACTCCTACCTAAGGTGAGGTCTAGATATGGATCCTACTGATGCAATATCTGTATAATAGTGTAGATTATGAAACATATCTAGAATTTCCTCATTAGAGGCAGTTTGGTCATATGCATCATGTACAGGTAAATGCAAAGCATTATTGACTACAACATGATTAATAGTATAAATAATATTATCATGACTAAAGTTTACCGCAAGAGAGCCATCACTCTCATCCTAGATTTCAGCAGTGGACTATATAATTGTGATGATTTCAGCGGCTTGAGTAGGAGCTTCATAAATGGCATATGACAGAGAAGATGTTTGTAGAAAAACTACAAAGGGGTGATACTGTGCTTTAAACTCATTCTTGTCGGAGACTCCAGCATGGTTGGTTTTGATGAAGTTGAAGTCCTCGAACTTGAAGCACACTGTCTTGGATGCCATTGTTGATATATGTGAAAAGCTTGAAGAGATTCTTTGCAAAGAGGTTAAATTGCACATATATGAGAGAGAAAGTTCTTTAAGTGAGTGAAATTGCAATTGTGTTTGATTTGTGTTTGAATAAAGTATTAGAAACGTTTGCAATTCCAAAGATAGTGAATAGTTTTTGATCGTGGGTATATGAGTAACTACCAATTTACCCCTTATCAGAGATTGCCCTAGTCTCTGTCGTGTTCACTCATCAGAGACTAATATTAGCTAGTCTCGGATAAGTTATTTTTAACTAGTCAAAGACTAATTAAAAATAACTATCAGGGACTAACTTTAACTAGTCTCCGATAGGTTATTTTTAACTAGTCAGAGACTAATTAAAAACAACTATCAGTGACTAATTTTAACTAGTCTCTGATAGGTTATTTTTAACTAGTCAGAGACTAATTAAAAACAACTATTAAGGACTAATTTTAACTAGTCTCCGATAGGTTATTTTTAACTAGTCAGAGACTAATTAAAAACAACTATCAGGGACTAATTTTAACAAGTCTCCGATTGGTTATTTTTAACTAGTCAGAGACTAATTAAAAACAACTATCAGTGACTAATTTTAGTCTCTCACTCAAATTTCTTCAGAGACTAAATTAAAGCTAGTCTCTGCTTCAATTGTATTTCCTTAGTTATCCAACAATAAATGAAATGATTATTAGCTACAAAGATTCTGTTTGTTTATAACAGTTATGTTAGAAATAAATGATGATGATGATGATCATGTAATAAATTGTGCAACTGTAAATACTTGAGGTATTTTATAAACCTTAAGATCAGCACAAGTTTTGCATCCACTGATAATAACCTTATTAATCAGTGGATGGTCAATCTCTTCACAAGACAAGTCAAAAAACAAAAACATTCAAAGGACTTGACAAAGTGAAGAAGAATGTCTGATGCTACTAGTAAACAGTCAAAGTATTCCGCACATCAGAAATTCTAAACAAAGTTACGTTGATTGAAACCCATCAGGGGAACCCATCAGGGGGAACTCATCAGGGGAACCCATCAGGGGGAATCCATCAGGGGGAATCCATCAGGGGGAACTCATCAGGGGAAACCTGTCAGGGTATGACGAAGGTAGACCAACCCGTCAGGGAAACACTTCAGGACATGTCAGTGTCAGGCCAACCCATCAGGGTAACCCGTCAGGGGGAATGATCAACATGGCATCAGTGAAAGCCATCAGTGTATGCCGTCAGTCATAACCATCAGGATCAAGGAGCACTGAGTGAAACTCAAGTGAAGGTTGAAGCCCTGATCCAATCAATAAGCATCAGGGGATCCAGAAGAACTGATCAAAGTCCATCAGGGCTGATAGTTAGTGGATCGTTATGACAGCATGCACCCATCATCAGTACTTACACGGAAATCAACGTAACGTGTTACAGAAGCAAGAAATATCAACTGGAAAGATATTTCTTGAAGTTTGTTTTTGATCCAATGAGAACTCTCTCGCATTAAATGCACACAGATCAGGGGAAGAAAAAGAAGCAACAAAGAATGCAGCAGTCTGACACATAGGGCTACGATGTGACATACTTGCGACTAAGTTGAGAAAAGTAGCACGTCTCTAGCACGTGATTTCATCATCTGATCAACATATACGCAAAGGAATTCTCATTACAAAAATACAGAGATTGAATCTATCCAACAGAAAAAAAAAAAAACAAAGAAGCACACAACATTAGGAAGCTCAGAAATATATTTCTTGAGAGATTTATTTTTCAGAGAAAGTTTTCATAGCTAGTGAGTGTGAGAAGCTGTAAATTTTATTTGCAGAAATTGTAGCTGTAAATCACATTTGTGATTATACAGATTTCAAAAAAAAAAACCCCAAGTTTTAATATAACTATTTTAACTAGAATCTCTGTGTTCATTTCTTATAGTTTTTCTGTTCGTTACAACTGTTTTCCAATAAGCACTTTTAAGTTTAAAAGAGCGAAAAGTTTCAGGTATTTGTATTCATCGCCCCCCCCCCCCCCCCCCCCCCCCCCCCCCCCCCCCCCCCCTTCTACAAACACTTGTGCTTATATTGAACTAACAATTGGTATCAGAGCCTCTTAGCAGATTTCATTTGCTAAAAACGATCATTATCTATGGCCAACAAAGCTGGAAACAGTAAAGTCCCCATGTTGGAAAGGGGTAAATACTTTTTCTGGAGACAAAGAATGATAGTTCATATTAGAGCTATTGATGATGAATATTTGCAGATTCTAGAAGAAGGACCTCACGTTCCCAAGAAACTCATTCCAATAGAAGTCATTAATGGAGTCAGTATTCCTGAAAAGCTTGTCCCAAAGACAACTGACGAAATGACGATAGAGGAAAGAGAAAAGGTGAAAAAGTAAAGTCACTGGAATCTTGTATAATGGTTTAGACGATGATATGCTGAATAGTATCATGAATCTTACCACGTCTAAATCTATATGGGATACCATACAAATCCTTTGTGATGGTACTGAGGAAGTGAGGGAAAATAAACTACAGCTGTTGACACAACAGTATGAGTGTTTCACAATGAAAAATGGTGAAACACTTACTGAAATGTTTGACAGATTTAACAGGTTGGTAAATGACCTGAGATTATATGGGAAGGCATATGCTAACAAGGATGTGAATAGAAAGTTCATGAGAGCCCTTCCCATATCATGGGATCCTAAAACAACAGCCATCAGGGAATCCAAGGACATGAATCTTCTAGACTTGGATAGGCTTTATGGCACCCTAAAGATATATGAACTTGAGGTTCAACAAAGATCTGAAATGTCAGGGGATGCCAGAAAGCTTAAATGTGTAGCCCTGATGGCTGCCACGAAGGACAAACAAGAAGCAAGACCAAGTGTCTTGATGAAGCAGCAACTAGAAGATGCTGACATAGAAGGGGACAAAGAAGCTGACTTCAAGGAGGAAGAATATACTCCAGAAGAGTTAGAGGAGCTGGATGAAACCATGGCCTTTCTTGCAAAAAGGCTTTCCAAGCTGAAATTCCAAAAGCCTTCGGGATCTAAAAGATTTTCAGCAAGGAAACCCAGTAGCACGAAAAACTTTATTGACAAATCAAGAATAAAGTGCTACAAATACAATGAGATGGGTCACTTTGCAAATGAGTGACGAAAGGCCACAAAAGATGGTGAATCCAGAAACAAAGAAGCTGTTGTGGACTACAAGAAGAAATACTTTGACCTTCTTAATGCAAACAAGAAGGGAAAAGCATATATTGTAGAGGGAAATGACTGGGCTGACTCTGATGAAGAAGAAAATGAAGAGTATGTAAACCTAGCCCTGATGGCCTCATCCACTGACAGTAGCAGCTCGCAGGTAAGCCTCGAAATTTCCTCTAACATGTCTAAAACTGATTGTGTTAAAACTGTTAAGGAAATGGCTTATGAGATAAAGGATCTCTATGACACCCTGAGGAGTGTTGTAGCTGAAACTGAGAGAGTGCAGAAAATTAATGAACACACCTCATTAATAAATAAAACAGTCTATTCTTACAAAAGTAATGCAGAAAATTCTCACTCTTTTCAGTCCATTCTTCTTTGTTTTCATCATTTTCACCTTTTTCACCTATTCTTACAAAAGTAACTTGAAAACACGTCATTAATAAATAAAACACACACAAAATGAATGCAAATGTAATGCAAATCTATACACAAATTGCACACTATCAGTCTAGCAGGAAACTGGAGGATCGTTTAAAAAATCAGAAATCTGATCCAAAATCTGGTTTGGGCTATGAAGAGACTCAAGTGCAGCAACCTCCCATTGAGGTTGAGATGGCAGCTAGCTTTGGAAAAAGGCCAATACAACCTATCAAGTTTGTTAAGGCAGACACAAAGCTAGAATCAGGGAATGTTTTCCCAGTAAGTGAAGCTTCCACTAGTGGTGGGAGAGGCAAGAAACTTATTCCTGCCAAAGCACTCAACCCTCTAGTTATGAAAGAACTAGACTGTGCATCAGTGGATACACAATCGTCAGGGGGAAAGAGTGCATCAGGCCATTGTAGCCCATCAAGGGAAAAAGGCCTGTTAAGGGAAAGTAAAAAGAATAGAAATGGTAAGCTAGGTGTTAATAAAGCTAGCAATTATTCTTTCATTCATGAAGCCCCTAGAAAAGTGTGCTAGAATTGTGGTAACTGTAATCATTTATCTTTTCAATGCAAAGAAAAACCACAAATTTTGACTGGCACAATTTTGTATGCTGATGATTTACCAACTGTTAAAGCCTGTTTCTCCAAGGATAAAGGCAAAATAACTGTTGAGAAATCAAAAGCATATATTGAAGCTCCTAAAAAGGAGAAAGTTTTAAATTTGCCAAAACCAAAAGTCACCAATAAAGATAAAACTGTTTTACCTATTACTGTGACTAAACCTAGAGGACCCAAAACAAATTGGGTACCAAAAATAATTTAAATGTTTTCTTGTGTGCAGGGAAAGGTCAAAAGCAGTCAAATCTGGTTTCTAGATAGTGGCTGCTCAAGGCACATGACAGGAAACAAAGCCCTGCTCACAGAATTCCAAGAAAAGGCTGGTCCAGTAATTTTATTTGGTGATAACAACAAAGGACTAACTCTTAGTTATGGCAAAGCAGCAAATGAGAATGTCTCATTTGAAAATGTAGCACTGGTTGATGGGCTCAAGCACAATTTACTAAGCATAAGTCAACTTTGTGACAAAGGATTCATCACTTCTTTCAAAGGAGATAAGTGCCTAATCTCAAATAAAAGTGATGGGAAGCTGGTTTTGTCAGGGATAAGAAAAGGAGATCTCTATGTTGCTGATTTTAATTCAGTAAATGGAGAATCATGTTTCTACAGCAAGGCATCTCCTGATAAAAGCAGGCTATGGCACAAGAAGCTCTCTCACCTGAACTTCAAGTCAATTAATGATCTAGTGAAGAGAGAGTTGGTAACTAGACTACCCCAAATGGAGTTTATCCAAAGGATTATGTTCAGCATGTTAACAAGAGAAGCAAAGGAAATCATCCTTTGTCAGCAAGGAAGCCACAATGATCAAAGATCCAATTCAATTGTTACATATGGATCTCTTTGGCCCTGTCAACATTATGTCAGTGTCAAAGAAAAGATTTGCAATGGTCATTGTGGATGACTACACCAGATACACTTGGGTAAAGTTTCAACATGCTAAATCAGAAGTATCTCAACAAATTATTGACCATATCAAGAAGGTGGAAACAGAATCAGGGTCAGTGGTTAGAATGTTTAGAACAGATAATGGAACTGAATTCAAGAATGCAACTGTTGAGGGATTTTGTGTAGAGAAATGCATAAATCATACATTCTCTGCTCCAAGGACTCCTCAACATAATGGTGTAGTGGAAAGGAAAAATAGAACCCTGATTGAAGCTGCTAGGTCAATGCTAGTAGAGGCAAAGATTCCCACCTATTTTTGGGCTAAAGCAATTTCCACTGCTTGCTTTACTCAGAATAGATCTCTAATCAACAAGGCTCACAGCAAGACACCATATGAGCTAATGACAGGGAGAAAGCCAAGCATCAAGTTCCTCCATGTCTTTGGATGCAAATGTTTTGTTCTGAGGAATTTTGGTGAGAAGTTAGGAAAATTTGATCCAAAAGCTGATGAACCAATTTTCCTAGGTTATTCTCTGTCATCCAAGGCCTACAGGGTTTACAACAAAAGACTTCAGGTGGTGATGGAGTCTATAAATGTAGCTTTTGATGATCAAGAGATTTCTGGACTTGAAGACCCTGGTTTTCATGAAGAACTCAGGTTTGAAAATGAAGATGAAAATGATTATCAAGTGACTGAAGCCGATGAGTGCAGACAAATGGAGAATTTATCCATTCCTGATGTCAATCCAAACAATGTAGTCCCTCCGTCAGTAGATAGAGTCAATTTCCTAGACAACAGATCAGGGGATACTCCATCAGGGGATCATTCATTAGGACATGCACCATCAAGGGATAACTTGAACCTTGAATTATCCACTAATTCAGGGGGAGAGTTTTCAGAAGCTGGGAGCACAGGCTTAGGGGGAGGAGATGATAGTCAAGCAAGCTCATCAAGACACATCTCTAATCCTAAATGGGCCAGAAGTAACACAACAGATCTGATTATTGTTGACCCAAGCAAAAGAGTGTAGACCAGGAAAACAACATCTAATGAATGCCTATATGCTTGTTTTCTTTCTCAAATTGAGCCAAAGAAGTTTGAAGAAGCTGTTTAAGATGCAGACTGGATCTTGGCAATGCAGGAAGAGCTAAATCAATTTGAAAGGAATCAAGTATGGAAGCTTGTACCTAAACCCAATGATAGGATCATAATAGGTACTAAGTGGGTATTCAAAAATAAGATGGATGAAGCTGGCATTGTTGTAAGAAACAAAGCAAGACTGGTTGCAAAAGGATATCTTCAAGAAGAAGGGATTGACTTTGATGAGACCTTAGCACCAGTAGCCAGACTTGAGGCTATAAGAATTTTCTTAGCCTATGCAGCACATTCAAATTTTAAAGTATATCAAATGGATGTGAAAAGTGCTTTTCTA
>CM025780.1:7350916-7382673 GCA_014636745.2 Centella asiatica | reverse complement strand
AGTGTTTCACAATGAAAAATGGTGAAACACTTACTGAAATGTTTGACAGATTTAACAGGTTGGTAAATGACCTGAGATTATATGGGAAGGCATATGCTAACAAGGATGTGAATAGAAAGTTCATGAGAGCCCTTCCCATATCATGGGATCCTAAAACAACAGCCATCAGGGAATCCAAGGACATGAATCTTCTAGACTTGGATAGGCTTTATGGCACCCTAAAGATATATGAACTTGAGGTTCAACAAAGATCTGAAATGTCAGGGGATGCCAGAAAGCTTAAATGTGTAGCCCTGATGGCTGCCACGAAGGACAAACAAGAAGCAAGACCAAGTGTCTTGATGAAGCAGCAACTAGAAGATGCTGACATAGAAGGGGACAAAGAAGCTGACTTCAAGGAGGAAGAATATACTCCAGAAGAGTTAGAGGAGCTGGATGAAACCATGGCCTTTCTTGCAAAAAGGCTTTCCAAGCTGAAATTCCAAAAGCCTTCGGGATCTAAAAGATTTTCAGCAAGGAAACCCAGTAGCACGAAAAACTTTATTGACAAATCAAGAATAAAGTGCTACAAATACAATGAGATGGGTCACTTTGCAAATGAGTGACGAAAGGCCACAAAAGATGGTGAATCCAGAAACAAAGAAGCTGTTGTGGACTACAAGAAGAAATACTTTGACCTTCTTAATGCAAACAAGAAGGGAAAAGCATATATTGTAGAGGGAAATGACTGGGCTGACTCTGATGAAGAAGAAAATGAAGAGTATGTAAACCTAGCCCTGATGGCCTCATCCACTGACAGTAGCAGCTCGCAGGTAAGCCTCGAAATTTCCTCTAACATGTCTAAAACTGATTGTGTTAAAACTGTTAAGGAAATGGCTTATGAGATAAAGGATCTCTATGACACCCTGAGGAGTGTTGTAGCTGAAACTGAGAGAGTGCAGAAAATTAATGAACACACCTCATTAATAAATAAAACAGTCTATTCTTACAAAAGTAATGCAGAAAATTCTCACTCTTTTCAGTCCATTCTTCTTTGTTTTCATCATTTTCACCTTTTTCACCTATTCTTACAAAAGTAACTTGAAAACACGTCATTAATAAATAAAACACACACAAAATGAATGCAAATGTAATGCAAATCTATACACAAATTGCACACTATCAGTCTAGCAGGAAACTGGAGGATCGTTTAAAAAATCAGAAATCTGATCCAAAATCTGGTTTGGGCTATGAAGAGACTCAAGTGCAGCAACCTCCCATTGAGGTTGAGATGGCAGCTAGCTTTGGAAAAAGGCCAATACAACCTATCAAGTTTGTTAAGGCAGACACAAAGCTAGAATCAGGGAATGTTTTCCCAGTAAGTGAAGCTTCCACTAGTGGTGGGAGAGGCAAGAAACTTATTCCTGCCAAAGCACTCAACCCTCTAGTTATGAAAGAACTAGACTGTGCATCAGTGGATACACAATCGTCAGGGGGAAAGAGTGCATCAGGCCATTGTAGCCCATCAAGGGAAAAAGGCCTGTTAAGGGAAAGTAAAAAGAATAGAAATGGTAAGCTAGGTGTTAATAAAGCTAGCAATTATTCTTTCATTCATGAAGCCCCTAGAAAAGTGTGCTAGAATTGTGGTAACTGTAATCATTTATCTTTTCAATGCAAAGAAAAACCACAAATTTTGACTGGCACAATTTTGTATGCTGATGATTTACCAACTGTTAAAGCCTGTTTCTCCAAGGATAAAGGCAAAATAACTGTTGAGAAATCAAAAGCATATATTGAAGCTCCTAAAAAGGAGAAAGTTTTAAATTTGCCAAAACCAAAAGTCACCAATAAAGATAAAACTGTTTTACCTATTACTGTGACTAAACCTAGAGGACCCAAAACAAATTGGGTACCAAAAATAATTTAAATGTTTTCTTGTGTGCAGGGAAAGGTCAAAAGCAGTCAAATCTGGTTTCTAGATAGTGGCTGCTCAAGGCACATGACAGGAAACAAAGCCCTGCTCACAGAATTCCAAGAAAAGGCTGGTCCAGTAATTTTATTTGGTGATAACAACAAAGGACTAACTCTTAGTTATGGCAAAGCAGCAAATGAGAATGTCTCATTTGAAAATGTAGCACTGGTTGATGGGCTCAAGCACAATTTACTAAGCATAAGTCAACTTTGTGACAAAGGATTCATCACTTCTTTCAAAGGAGATAAGTGCCTAATCTCAAATAAAAGTGATGGGAAGCTGGTTTTGTCAGGGATAAGAAAAGGAGATCTCTATGTTGCTGATTTTAATTCAGTAAATGGAGAATCATGTTTCTACAGCAAGGCATCTCCTGATAAAAGCAGGCTATGGCACAAGAAGCTCTCTCACCTGAACTTCAAGTCAATTAATGATCTAGTGAAGAGAGAGTTGGTAACTAGACTACCCCAAATGGAGTTTATCCAAAGGATTATGTTCAGCATGTTAACAAGAGAAGCAAAGGAAATCATCCTTTGTCAGCAAGGAAGCCACAATGATCAAAGATCCAATTCAATTGTTACATATGGATCTCTTTGGCCCTGTCAACATTATGTCAGTGTCAAAGAAAAGATTTGCAATGGTCATTGTGGATGACTACACCAGATACACTTGGGTAAAGTTTCAACATGCTAAATCAGAAGTATCTCAACAAATTATTGACCATATCAAGAAGGTGGAAACAGAATCAGGGTCAGTGGTTAGAATGTTTAGAACAGATAATGGAACTGAATTCAAGAATGCAACTGTTGAGGGATTTTGTGTAGAGAAATGCATAAATCATACATTCTCTGCTCCAAGGACTCCTCAACATAATGGTGTAGTGGAAAGGAAAAATAGAACCCTGATTGAAGCTGCTAGGTCAATGCTAGTAGAGGCAAAGATTCCCACCTATTTTTGGGCTAAAGCAATTTCCACTGCTTGCTTTACTCAGAATAGATCTCTAATCAACAAGGCTCACAGCAAGACACCATATGAGCTAATGACAGGGAGAAAGCCAAGCATCAAGTTCCTCCATGTCTTTGGATGCAAATGTTTTGTTCTGAGGAATTTTGGTGAGAAGTTAGGAAAATTTGATCCAAAAGCTGATGAACCAATTTTCCTAGGTTATTCTCTGTCATCCAAGGCCTACAGGGTTTACAACAAAAGACTTCAGGTGGTGATGGAGTCTATAAATGTAGCTTTTGATGATCAAGAGATTTCTGGACTTGAAGACCCTGGTTTTCATGAAGAACTCAGGTTTGAAAATGAAGATGAAAATGATTATCAAGTGACTGAAGCCGATGAGTGCAGACAAATGGAGAATTTATCCATTCCTGATGTCAATCCAAACAATGTAGTCCCTCCGTCAGTAGATAGAGTCAATTTCCTAGACAACAGATCAGGGGATACTCCATCAGGGGATCATTCATTAGGACATGCACCATCAAGGGATAACTTGAACCTTGAATTATCCACTAATTCAGGGGGAGAGTTTTCAGAAGCTGGGAGCACAGGCTTAGGGGGAGGAGATGATAGTCAAGCAAGCTCATCAAGACACATCTCTAATCCTAAATGGGCCAGAAGTAACACAACAGATCTGATTATTGTTGACCCAAGCAAAAGAGTGTAGACCAGGAAAACAACATCTAATGAATGCCTATATGCTTGTTTTCTTTCTCAAATTGAGCCAAAGAAGTTTGAAGAAGCTGTTTAAGATGCAGACTGGATCTTGGCAATGCAGGAAGAGCTAAATCAATTTGAAAGGAATCAAGTATGGAAGCTTGTACCTAAACCCAATGATAGGATCATAATAGGTACTAAGTGGGTATTCAAAAATAAGATGGATGAAGCTGGCATTGTTGTAAGAAACAAAGCAAGACTGGTTGCAAAAGGATATCTTCAAGAAGAAGGGATTGACTTTGATGAGACCTTAGCACCAGTAGCCAGACTTGAGGCTATAAGAATTTTCTTAGCCTATGCAGCACATTCAAATTTTAAAGTATATCAAATGGATGTGAAAAGTGCTTTTCTAAATGAGAAATTAGAACAGGAGGTGTATGTCCAACAACCTCTAGGTTTTGAATGCTCAAAATTTCCAAATCATGTCTACAAACTGGAAAAGGCACTTTATGGACTGAAGCAAGCACCTAGAGCTTGGTATGATACACTGTCAAAGTTTCTGGTGGAAAACAAATTTTCAAGAGGTATCATTGACAAAACATTGTTCTTCAGACAACACCAAGGTCACATGATTTTGGTTCAAATTTATGTTGATGATATTATTTTTGGATCCATTGACACAAGACTGTGTGAAAAGTTCTCCAAACTCATGCAAAGCAAATATGAAATGAGCTTGATGGGTGAGTTATCTTACTTCTTGGGACTGCAAGTTAAACAAGTCTCTGATGGAATCTACATTCATCAGACAAAATATGCCAAAGAACTTGTCAAGAAATTTGATATGGAGAACTCAAAAGTAGCAAAGACACCTATGGCCACTGCAACCAAGATTGACCCTAATAAGAATGGAAAGAAAGTTGATTTGAAGACGTATAGGGGAATGATTGGATCATTGCTATATCTGACAGCAAGCAGGCCAGACATAATGTTTGCAACATGTCTGCAAAATATCAAGCTGACCCAAAGGAATCTCATCTCATTGCAGTGAAAAGGATCTTGAGATATATCAAGGGCACTATAGAGTTGGGACTTTGGTATCCAAAAGAGTCTGGATTTGAATTGCTAGGATATTCTGATGCTGACTTTGGAGGATGCAGGATTGACAGAAAGAGTACAACAAGAAGCTGTCAATTTCTAGGAGGAAGGCTTGTATCTCGGTTCAACAAAAAGCAGCACTCAATCTCTACATCTACTGCTAAAGCTGAATATATTGCAGCTGGAAGTTGTTGTGCACAAATTCTATGGATGAAAAATCAACTAATGGATTATGGACTGAACTATTCCAAGATTCCAATAAGGTGTGATAACACTAGTGCCATTGCCATTGCTGAAAATCCAGTGCAGCATTCCAGAACTAAGCATATAGAAATCAGATATCATTTTATCAAGGAACATGTTATGAATGGGAATATTGAACTACAGTTTGTACCTTCAAATCAGCAGCTGGCAGACATATTCACCAAAGCTCTTGATGAAGCCACTTTTTCAAATCTTGTGGGAGAGCTGAGAATGGTGAATTATCCGTCAGGGTCAGAGTCAAACTCCTAAAATTTGGTATTTCTAACTCATTTCATAAGTTCTGGATAAAATCAATTGATATGTGATTATATATGTTCAAATTGTAAATATGTATATAGTTGTATATTCTGCATTTTGTTGTTTTGTTTTTGTTTTAACTGATGCATCAGGGTCAGGGCTTCCTTAAGGATGCATCAGGGTCAGAGTATTGATCTTGTTCGTCAGGGTCAGGGTATCTGACCTGTGCGCCAGGGTCAGGGTATCTGACCTATGCGTCAGGGTCAGGGTGTCCATCTTGTGCATCAGGGTCAGGGTATGTACATACAGTGAATCATCAGGGTAAGTTTTAAATTTTTTTTACTGCATCGGGTTTCAAGGTCAGTTAAGTGATGACAACTCATCATTAAGTTCTTCTCTCACTGATGACGTGTCATCATAGAAACTGAACTAACTCCCTGATAGCGTATTTTCAGGAGAAGTTTTCAAACGTCAATAGGCGGGTATTAATACTCTATCTCTCCTACTTTTTAAAACTCCCCAAAACGTTTAATCTTTACCTGATATTTGCTCGAGTTTTTTTTTCTCTCTCTCGTCTTTACAGAAACCCTAGAACTTCAAATCTTCAAAGCATCCATGGCACGACAACAAATTCAGAGGAACTTGACAGTCCCACCCACAAACTACGTGGGCTTCTCTAACATTGATGAGGTAAGTGAATGCTTTAAACCGATAATGAACCATCTGCTCAACTCTGAGTATAGTAAAGCCATCTTTACCGATGAAGAAATGTTCGGGGAGGCACTATCACAACTATGGACAAGTGCTTAGTTCATGTATTCCACCACCAAGCCTGATGTGGTCAAGGGTATTTCATTCAAAGTTTCGTCTGAGAAAGGGAAAATAACTCCTTCCAGACTTAACTCTGTTTTGGGGCTACTTACTCAAGATCTGGTGGATGTACCCAGTGATGCAGATCTGCTGGATTTCTTGAGGGAACTGGGCTATAACGCTGCTCCCAACACAGTGTTAATGTTCAAGGATCTCAAGAGGGTGAATGTGATGAGGGAGATTTCTTATCTCTTCGACACCATCACCAAGGTGTTCTCAAGTAAATGTTCTAACTTTGAGGTTATTACCTCTTTAACTTTAAAAATAGCATACGCAATAATTAGAAATGTAAATATAAATATAGGTAAAATTATTTTTGATGACCTTGTAAATAAGTTAGGTAGTTTTAATAATAGGAAATCTGAAATATATTATGCTAGATTTTTGTATATGATTATTAAAGATCAAATTACTAATTTTTCTTTTGAGAATGATATACCTGTACAGACCTACAAGCAAACAAAGAAACTGTTTGTAGAAATAATAAAGAAATCTTTTTCAGCCGAACCGTTTGCACTACCATTGCATATGGTACAGGTAGTAAATTCTACACCTTCTACTTCTCAAACTGTACATTCTTCACCTACATCTACTATGGCAGAGAAATCAACCACCTCTCTGCCTACCCAAGTAGAACAACCAATTCCTTCACAACCACTCTTAACAACCCAACCCACAGTCTCCCAAAAGATTGTTGGGATTAAAAGAAAACTCAGTGAAGTTACCACAACAACTGAGGGGGAGCAAGGAGAGAGAGTGATTGGCTATAGGAGGAGATTGAAGAAGAAGAAGGGAGCCACAAGTGTTACCCAACAGCCTGACCAGGCAGTATCCTCTCAAAAGGATGCTGCTTTTGATAAGGAATTAAACATATTTCTAAGTAGTTCCTCTCAAAAGGAATTAGTTATTGAAAAAAGTCCCCAACCAAGGACACAATTGAGTGAGGCACATACACTGACCATAGACACTGATGAACCTACCATCAGGGTCTCTGAGAGCCACTTGCAGATATCCTCCATAGTGAGTGCACACACCACTCAAGATGTTGTAGCTCAGAAGCTTCTCAATAAGATCGACATGAGTCATAAGCATTCTTCTACAGCATCTTTTGATGAATCACCTCCTCGTTCAGTGATTCAGCCAACACTCCCATCTACACCACTTCCTTCTTTCTCTGTTCCTCAAATTTCTTCAGATATAATGACACAAACATTAAGTGTCATACAATCAGATTCTCCACATTCTCAATTCGTGGAGGAGCCAACACTCTCTGACACAGTGTTTGATAGTCACCACTCTCACATGGTTGACTCATTTTTACTTGATACAAACACTGATGATCAAACAGGGGACATAAACTCCACTATACATACTACAGCTATAACTCTTTATGTACCCCCAATTGTATATACTTCCTCTATAGAAACATACACTTCTCCAATTATATATACACACTTTACTTCTTCTCCTACTCCCATCACAATTGTGGAACCAGAATCTGTACATACATCACTTGAACTAGTCACAATTGATGATTTCCAAGCCCATAGGAGCCCCTCTAGGACAATTTTGAGTGAGACTGAGAAAATACTTAGTGCAGAGAGGCAAAGTCAAACCCTTGAGAGGACTTTGGCAAAAGGAGAGCAAGAGAGTACTGCCTTAGTAGGCAAAGAAAAAGGAGAGAATATGAGTGATGCCTTAGACGACAAAGAAAAAGGAGAGGATGAGAGAGATAAGGATGAGATCCTTGTAAATAAAGAACAGAGAGAAAACCAAGTTACTGTAAATTCTACTTCTACCTCTGAAAGTGATGAAGATGATGCTCCCCAAGATGATTTTTTCCAGTTCATCGGAGTTGATTTGTACTTTTAGCAGAACCAGATGTCTGAAACTATACAGTTATTAAAGCAAGAGTTAGCTAGAACTACTAATCCAATCTTGATCAAAGTGTTAAAGTCACAGATCATGATTGGTCAGTCAATAGATATAGAAAATAAAAAATTGTATACACATTTTTCATCAAAGATACAAAATATACAGCAAGTTGTCGACTCCCTGGTCACCAGCCAGACTCTACTCCGGATGAAGAAACAAGTTGACACTGTTGACAAAAAGCTAGCTGATCTCACTTCCCAACTAACCAGCATGGAAACTTTGCAACATTCCATGGCTGGCACTCTGCAACAAGTTCTTCAAGTCACATCCCAACTCTCAACTCCCACTGATGATGCTGTCAAAAAGGGGGAGAAATCAACTAAGCAGTGGTCAGGGGATGTTGCTGAGAATTCAAATCAACAATCAGGGGATGTTACTGCTCCTGTTCCTGCTCCAAAATCCAAGGATAAAGGCAAGGGTATCCTATTTGAGGAACCAAGAAGAAATCCAACACTCAATCAGGGCCTAAGCTACTTGGAGATGCCATGAAGACAACCCACTTTCTAACTCCCGTTGAAGTTGTAATTGATGGGAAAATGGAGCTGGTCTACCCTCAAGATAAAAAGTTAGTAGAAGCTGATGCAATCTTTGCATAGCAACTTCAAGAAGAAGAAGAGAGGGAAATGGCAAAGGAACAGGAGGAAGAAGCAAAGAAGAAGAAGAGTGTCAGGCCCAGGACCTCCAGGAAACCTCAGCCAAAAAGATCTCAGAACCCTAAAAGTGCATCAGGGGATAAAAATCAAGATAAAACTGAAGACCCTGATGCCACTACAAAGAAGTCATCTGAAGCCAAGGACAAAGCACCTTCTCCTATTACCAAAGAATATGGTCCACCCACTCTAGCTGAATTTCTCAAAGAAGAAAGGCGTAAAAACCTGACGTTTATGTTCTCCATAAAAAGCATAGATGTCAGGTTCAACAATAAAAGGGATCAGCTAATAACAGTTCAACTGAAGAGTGGGTCAGAATTCAATGTAGCAATGGACTGGTTTAGGAGAATGGATGCTGAGCAATTAGGACTGGTCCTAAATCTGATTCCAAGATCCTCGCAGGCTAACAAAGACTTAAGGGGGATAATTGACAGGCTGAGGAGAGCCATCAACAATGAAAGGAGCCTGCCCATAGCATTGGAAAGTCCACTGAAATTATTCTATAGATCCACTGATGGGCAGGAGAAAAGTATAAGGATCAAAGAAGTTGATGGCCTAAACCTAGAGGAAGCGATGCATGTTCTAAGCCAAATAGCCAATCACAAAAATGAACATGTCATCCAGTTCAGAATCCTGCTGATTCAGAGAGTATTGAAGGAGATTGAAGAAACCAAAGCTGATGATGGGAACATTGCAGTAAGGAATGTGCCACCAGTGAAGGGATTTAAAGAATATCCAAAAATGATCACTAGCCCCATGGGTGTTCAATTCAAAAATAAAAAGGGGAAGATCATTACCTTCTACTGCTCACAACTTGCTGCAGCCAATGTTCAAGAAATAAAATCTGTCCTTGAAGCTTTGGAATCCAGCAGCAATGTCAACATAGTCAACTTCAGAAAACTTCTTCAAAAGGAGCTGGAGCAACTGGAAGCAGGTGGAGAAGACAACAGACTAAAGATTCCTGATCAAAACCCAGATCAAAGGAGACAAGGCCTTGGAAGTGACTCTCAACCGATTGAAACAAGTCATCCATTGCCCTTTGTCTTAGCAAAAAGGAAAAGGGATCCTGATGTCTAATACAACATTCTTTTTGTAATAGTTATAGGAAAATACTTGTACAGAAATTCTTTTATTGATTCATTCAAAATTCTTTCATGTTTTTAGTATTGGTTTTGACATCATCATCAATGCATTTAGGGATTTATGGTTATCAAATTGATAAACATAAATAGGGGGAGATTGTTAGAAATAAATGATGATGATGATGATGATTATGTAATAAATTGTGCAACTGTAAATACTTGAGGTATTTTATAAACCTTAAGATCAGCACAAGTTTTGCATCCACTGATAATAACCTTATTAATCAGTGGATGGTCAATCTCTTCACAAGACAAGTCATAAAACAGAAACATTCAAAGGACTTGACAAAGTGAAAAAGAATGTCTGATGCTACTAGTAAACAGTCAAAGTATTCTGCACATCAGAAATTCTAAACAAAGTTACGTTGATTGAAACCCATCAGGGGGAACTCATCAGAGGAACCCATCAGGGGGAATCCATCAGGGGAAGTCATCTGGGGAAACCTGTCAGGGTATGACGAAGGCAGACCAACCTGTTAGGGAAACACTTCAGGACATGTCAGTGTCAGGCCAACCCATCAGGGTAACCCGTCAGGGGGAATGATCAACATGGCATCAGTGAAAGCCATCAGTGTATGCCGTCAGTCATAACCATCAGGATCAAGGAGCACTGAGTGAAACTCAAGTGAAGGTTGAAGCCCTGATCCAGTCAATAAGCATCAGGGGATCCAGAAGCACTGATCAAAGTCCATCATGGCTGATAGTCAGTGGATCGTTATGACAGCATGCACCCGTCATCAGTACTTACACGGAAATCAACGTAATGTGTTACAGAAGCAAGAAATATCAACTGGAAAGATATTTCTTGAAGTTTGTTTTTGATCCAAAGAGAACTATCTCGCATTAAATGCACACAGATCAGGGGAAGAAAAAGAAGTAATAAAGCATGCAGCAGTCTGACACATAGGGCTACGATGTGACATACTTACGGCTAAGTTGAGAAAAGTAGCACGTCTCTAGCACGTGATTTCATCATCTGATCAACATATAAGCAAAGGAGTTCTCATTACAAAAATACAGAGATTGAATCTATCCAACAGAAAAAAAACAAAGAAGCACACAACACTAGGAAGCTCAGAAATATATTTATTGAGAGATTTATTTTTCGGAGAAAGTTTTCGTAGCTAGTGAGTGTGAGAAGCTGTGAATTTTATTTGCAGAAATTATAGCTGTAAATCACATTTGTGATTATACAGATTTCCAGAAAAACCCCAAATTTTAATATAACTATTTTAACTTGAATCTGTGTTTTCATTTCTTATAGTTTTTTTGTTTGTTACAACTGTTTTCCAGTAAGCACTTTTAAGTTTAAAAGAGCGAAAAGTTTCAGGTGTTTGTATTCATCCCCCCTTTCTACAATCACTTGTGCTTATATTGCACTAACAAGTTACATCCAGAAATTAAATTCTAGCTTCTAAAACTCTCTCCTTCAGGAACAACTTCAATTTAGAAATTAAATTCTAGCTTCTTATTGCTTTAAAAACTTGTTTTCTAAGGTTTTACTCAATTTTTAGAAGCATTATTCAACATACCTAATTCATAGACTAACCTAGCAAATGTAGGTTCATCTAAAGGCTTTGTAAATATGTCAGCAAGTTGCTTATCTGTTGTAACTCAGTGCAATTCAATGGTTCCTTCCCTAACATGTTTTCTAATGAAGTGATACCTTATATCTATATGTTTTGATCTTGAATGTTGTACTGGATTTTTAGTTATTGCTATGGCACTTGTGTTATCACAATAAATAGGAATCTTGGATAGAGACATACCATAGTCTTGGAGTTGATTTTTGATCCACAGGATCTGAGCACATTCCATAGTCTAGGAGTTGATTTTTGATCCACAGGATCTGAGCACAGCAACTCCCAGCTGCAATGTATTCAGCTTCAGCCGTTGACGTTGACACTGAATTTTGTTTCTTGCTAAACCAAGAAACAAGTCTGCCTCCAAGAAATTGGCAGCTTCCACTTGTACTTTTTCTATCAAGCTTACACATCCTCCATAGTCAGCATCTGAATAACCAATTAGTTTAAAATCAGATTCTTTAGGATACCATAAACCAAGGTTTGGGGTACCCTTTAGATATCTGAGTATTCTTTTAACAACAATTAAATGTGACTCTTTTGGATCAGCTTGAAATCTTGCAGATAGACATGTGGCAAACATTATATCAGGTCTACTTGCAGTTAGATATAAAAGTGAGCCTATCATGCCCCTATAGCTAGTTATATCAACTTTCTTTCCCTTAGCATCCTTATCTAGCTTAGTGGTTGTAGCCATGAGTGTTTTTGCAGATGCACAGTCAACCAGATCATATTTTCTTAGTAAGTCCTTGATGTATTTTGACTGACTAATAAAGATTCCATCAGTTGACTGCTTTATCTGTACTCCTAAGAAAAATGTTAACTTACCCATCATATTCATTTCATATCTAGACTGCATTAATTTTGAAAATCTTTCACATAGTTTTTCATTTGTAGAACCAAATATGATATCATCCACATATATTTGCACAAGTATTAAATCAAAACCTTGTTTTCTATAAAAAAAAGTGTTTTATCTATGATACCTCTAACAAAT
This sequence comes from Centella asiatica, assembly GCA_014636745.2. NCBI lineage: Eukaryota > Viridiplantae > Streptophyta > Magnoliopsida > Apiales > Apiaceae > Centella > Centella asiatica. The sequence goes on along the minus strand of CM025780.1, from coordinate 7,370,293 downwards.
TTATTTTCAATTAAAAACTGAAAGAGTGTATCATACCAGGCCCTAGGTGCTTGTTTTAAGCCATAAAGTGCTTCATCTAACCTGTAGACATGATTTGGAAACTTGGGATCTACAAAACCTAGTGGTTGTTCAACATAGACCTCTTCTTCCAACTTTCCATTCAAGAAAGCACTTTTGACATCCATCTGGTACACCTTGAAGTTTTTATAGGCTACATATGCCAAGCAAATCCTTATTGCTTCAAGTGTTGCAACTGGTGCAAAGGTTTCTTCATAGTCAATTCCTTCTTCTTGAGAATAACCCTTTGCTACCAATCTTGCTTTATTCCTTGTTATTGTACCAGCTTCATCTAATTTGTTTCTGAAGACCCACTTGGCCCCAACTATTGATCTATTCCTTAGTTTGGGCACCAATCTCCAGACTTTCTTCCTTGTGAATTGGTTTAATTCTTCCTGCATGGCTATTACCCATTTAGGATCTTGAAGTGTTTCTTCAATTTTCTTTGGCTCAATTTTTGACAGAAAACTGAGATAAAGACACTCATTTTGTGTTGCACTTCTTGTCTTGACTCCTTCCTCTAAATCTCCAATAATTAAATCTGGTATATGATCTCTTAACCAAGGTCTTGTAGGAGGCAGATTTAATCTTGAAAATGAGGCTTCATTTTCTAGATTGACATTGTCCAATCTAGTTGTTGGATCAGAGATTGCTCCCCCTGAACTATTGGTCTCATCTTGACTGTCTACTTCAGTAGTCTCTGGTGTTTCATTAGTCTCTGGTGTTTCATTAGTCTCTGATTGTGCACTTGTATTACCAGTCCCTTGTGTTTCATCAGATGCTAATACTCTAGTTTTTGATGTAGTATTAATCCTTGGTACTTCATGCACAACTGTTAACTCCCCCTCACTAATCGAAGGAACATAGTCATCTAGGAGTAATTCTTCAGTCTCTGATGGATCCATCCATGCATCCAATTCATTTTCAAATCTGAGAGGTTCATGCAATCCTTGTCCAATCATTCATGGAATCTTGCTATCATCAAAAACAACTTGAATGGATTCCACAATGACCTTTGTTCTTAGATTATACACTCTATATGCCTTGCTTGATAGAGAGTAACCTAAGAAAATTGCTTCATCAGATTTGCTACCAAATTTTCCTCTTGTTTCTGATGAATCTCTCAGCACAAAGCACTAACAACCAAACACATGTAGAAACTTGAGAGTTGGTTTTCTCCCAGTCATTAACTTATAGGGTGTTTTGTTGTAAGTCTTATTGATCAAAGATCTATTCTGTGTAAAGCAAGCAGTATTAATTGTTTCTTTCCAAAAATAGGTTGGAAGCTTTGACTCTTGTAACATTGTCCTTGCTGCTTCAATAAGGGTTCTATTTTTTCTTTCAACAACTCCATTTTGTTGAGGAGTTCTTGGAGCTGAGAATTGATGAGATATATGAGAATTTTTGAATTTTGTTCCTCTATCACTCCTTATAACCCTTACTATTTTTCCTGACTCACTTTCTATTTTCTTGATATGATCAATAATTAACTGAGCAGCTTCATCTTTTGAGTGAAGGTATTTTATCGAAGTATACCTTGTGTGATCATCCACTATAACCAAAGCATATTTGTTTCTTAATATTGACATCACATTCACTTGGCCAAATAAGTCCATATGTAATAACTGTAAAGGATCAGTGATTGATGTTGCTGGTTTGCTCTTGAATGACACACTTCTTTGTTTTCCTTTCTGGAAAGAATCACACAACCCTTCTTGTTTAAATTCCAATTGAGGAATGCCAGCTACCAAACCTTTTCTCACCAGTTTGTTGATGTTTTTGAAGTTTAAATATGAGAGCTTCTTATGACAAAGCCAACTTTCATCAACTGAGGCTTTGCTATAAAGGCATGTGACTTGATCAGTGGAAGAGATTAGATTTACAGTGTACAAATTTCCTTTTCTTTTCCCTATCAATATCACATTTCCAGATTCCTTGTCACACACCTGGCACTGATCTTCTTTGAAGGTGACATAGAATCCTCTAACACATAGTTGACTCACACTTAACAGATTATGCTTTAAGCCATCAACTAGTGATACTCCAGTGAAGATGACATCACCATGCTCAACATTGTCATAGCCCTTTGTATGACCTTTGTTGTCATCTCCAAAAGTTATCTTAGGGCCACTCTTTTCTTCATACTGTTTAAGCAGGGACTTGTCTCTTGTCATATGTCTTGAACATCCACTGTACAAGAACCATGATTTTTTCTTTTTGCCCTGCACAGTAAGAATAACTAGTTAGAAATTTTTGGGACCCAAATTTTCTTGGGTCCTTTCTCACTAGTTTTAGAATCAAGACTTGACTCAAATGGAGTTGATTGTCTTTTAGAATTTTTGACTTTTATTGGACAATCAATAGTCTTGCTTCTTGAAGGTGAGAGACTGCCAAGTTTAGCATTTTCACAATTATTGCAAAGATGGTTAGACCTTTTTACAAGTACTTTTTCTTTGTTTATCTTTGATGATGCAGTCTCTACCATAGGAATTCTATTTTTACTCCTACAATATATAGCTATGTGATTGGGATTTCCACATATGTGACATGTTTTTCTAGGAGCATTAGGCATTCTTGCATAATTTGTATATTTATTGATGCCTATTTTTCCATTCCTATTCCTTTTTCCACTGCTAGACTCCACTGACTTTTCAACCTTAGACTCAGTAAGATTTTCCAATTTTTTGTTTAATTGTGTCTTTGTCATGAATCTTATATTCAATCTTTTGCTTTCACTCTTTTCAACAGTATTCACTGAATTTTGATCATTGTTTATAACTACAGTGACATGTTGACTTTGAGTATTGATAAGCTTAGGTTCAATGACTGGTGAGACAAAATTAATTCTTTTAATGAGAATTGGCTTGTTAGTTATGGAGTTATTAGCTTCAATTTTTTCTATATCTGGTTTTGCTTTAAAAAACTCATCATATCCTAAACCAGATTTTTGACCAACCATTTGATTTTCTACCAAGTCTGAAAGCCTTTTAGAGGATTGATTCCATTGTTTATCTTAGCCTGTTCATTTTCAAGTTGTTCGACTAAGTAATATTCCATCTTTTTTAAAGCATCTATCATGTGATAAGCTTTATTCAGTTTTGACTTGATAGTATCAAATTGTATTTGCCTCTCTTCAAGAAATCTATTTCTTTTCAAGAGTTGGTCATGTGATTCTTTAACTTTGGCATGCTTAATGGTTAGTGATCTAAAACTAACATGCAAATCAGACATATCTTTTTGTATGCTTTCTATACTAGATGTATCAATTAAATTAAGCACATTAAAATTCTGAATTGCATCACATACCTTAGTAGAATCACTTGGCTCATCAGTTTGAACCATCAAGGCAAAGTTGACAATTTCTTCCTCAGAGTCACTATAAATCCAGTCTTTGCCTTCAATAATCAAGGCCTTGCTTTTTGATTTGAACCTTTTATCAGCAAGATCATTCCCTGATTTTCTATTCTTATCATCCTTAGATCTATCTGTAAATCTAGGCTTCTTACACTCATTGGCAAAGTGCCCTATCCCATCACAGTTGCAACATCTAATCTTCTTTTTGTCAAAGGTCATAGTTTGACCTTCTTGTTTTAGGTTAGGCTTCCTTGATGATCTTCTCCCTTTCTTGCTAGCTCTGAATTTTTTGAATTGCTTCACCATGAAGGCCATGAGTTCCTCCATGTCATCATCAGTGTTGGATTCAGTTTCTTCATTAGTCGAGCTTGCAGTGTCGGTTTCATCATCAAGCTCCTCGTGAGACTTCTTTGTCTCAACCATTAGTGCAGCTCCTTTGTCCCTGCCATGCATCTTTTGTCTTTGCTCTACTTCAAGTTCATAAGTCTTTAGATTTCCATAGAGCCTATCCAAAGTGAGAATATCCAAATCATGAGCATCCCTTACTGCAGTTGTTTTTGGATCCCAGCTTGGTAGGAGAGCCCTCATAAATTTGGTATTAACATCTTCATTGTCATAAGACTTTCCAAGTATTTTTAGGTCATTGACCAAAGCATTGAATCTATCATAAAATGATGTTATTGATTCATCAGGCTTTGCTTGAAAGAATTCATATTGTTGTGTTAACAATGACCTTTTATTTTTTCTTACTTGGTATGTCTCCTCACATAGGACTTTGATGGTGTCCCAGATTTGTTTAGATGTTGTGCAGTTGATGATGCTTGTGAACATATTTTTATCCAATCCATAGTAAAGTATGTTCATCACTTTAGCATCTTTCAACACTTGTAACTTGTTTTCATTAGTATAGTCACTTTCTGTAGCAAGTTCAAAGTGTTCAGGAATAATTGTTCCTTCCACAGTTTTTGAAGGAACAAATTTCCTTGGTTGATAGGGACCCTTCTCAATCCTATCAATATATTCGGGATCGGTTACCCTCGAGTGCATATACATCTTTTGTTTCCAGATTGAATATTCTTTTCTTTTTAAAATTGGAATTCTGGTTCCACCATCATGACTTCCTGCATATGCCATTATGCTGGAGCTGCTTCCTTCATCATTGGCCATCTCTGAATCTTGTTAATTGAAATATATCAATTAATATGCTCTGATACCAATTGTTGTCCTAGTGAGATAGCCTAGAACTTCTAGAAGGGGGTTGAATACAAGTTCTTAAAATCTTTTTGAATTTCTGTTCTTCAAAGTATATTTACTTGCGGAAATTAAAGAACAAAAACAATAATAAATTTATAAATAATTGCTTTTATTGATGAAAAATTGATTACAAATTCTAACAATCACAAACTGATTGTTAGCTTCAAAATCCTGTACTCTATATATAAATCTTTATGAACATACAACTTCTAATACAATTCTGTAAAAATAATTATAGTTTCCAAATCTGAATCGTAATTTAGCGTCTAATCCTATTCAATATATATTTTCTATATACAATTGGAATAGCTATCTATTTCTTAATTACTACTCTGGTATATTTCTAACCAGCTTCTTCTTCAATGACTCTTCAATGTTCATGTCGAAGATAACTTCTAATTCAAATAGAACTCTGTACTACATCAGAGAGTAATTTTACTTTAGTCTCTGACTGCTTCAACTTTAGTCTCTGATCAACTTAAGATTAGTCTTTGACGTTTTAAGATGTAGTCTCTGATGAACACTTTCTTTAGTCTCCGATAGACTAAACACAGTCTCTGACTTGTTGAATTCTCTGTTACAATTTTGATAGTCTCTTATAATACACATCAACTTACTATCATATAAAAATAAATTACATAAATCAAAGAGTAAACTACCAGCTACAAAAATCCAAATGCTATAAATTAGCACTAACTGTACATTTGTATATCTAAGCATTATAGGTACAATCATCATCAAATATTATAAAACCTAACATAAATGTTCATTGATTTTTTGTACTCTCTCAGTCTCAGCTACAACACTTCTTAAAATGTCATAAAGGTCTCTTATCTCACAAGTCATTTCCTAAATAGTTTTGAAACAATCAGTTTTTGACATGTTAGAAGAAATTTCGAGACTTACTTGTGAGCTTCTATTGTCTGTTGATGAGGCCATCAAGGCTAGGTTGACATATTCCTCAGTTTCTTCTTCATCTGAGTCAACTCAGTCGTTTCCCTTTGCAACATAAGTTTTTCCCTTCTTGTTGGCATTAAGAAAATCAAAGTATTTCTTCTTGTAATCCGCTTTAGCTTCTTTTCCTTTGGATTCACCATCCTTTGTGGCCTTGCGGCAGTAATTTGCAAAGTGGCCCATCTCATTGCATTTGTAGCACTTTATTCTAGACTTGTCTATAAAGTTGTTTGTGCTACCAGGTTTCCTTGTTGAAAATTTCTTTATTCCACTTGGCTTTTGGAATTTCAATTTGGAAAACCTTTTTGCAAGAAAGGCCATGGTTTCATCCATTTCCTCCAACTCTTCAGGGGTGTACTCAGTCCCCTTAGAGTCAGCTTCATCGTCCCCTTCTTCTTCAGCATCTCCTGACTGCTGCTTCATCAAGACACTTGGTCTTGCTTCATCTCTATTCTTCTTGGCAGCCATCAGAGCTACAGATTTAAATTTTCTGGTATCCTCTGACATTTCAGATCTATGTTGAACCTCCGGTTCATATGTCTTTACAGTACTATAGAGTCTATCCAAGTCTAGGAGATTCATGTCCTTGGATTCTCTGATGGCTGTCGTGTTTGGATCCCGTGATATGGGATGTGCTCTCATGAACTTTCTGTTCACTTCTTTGTTGGCATAGATCTTCCCATACATCCTCAGGACATTTACAAAATGTTGAATCTGTCAAACATTTTTAGTGAGTGATTCACCATTTTTCATTGTGAACCACTCATACTGTTGTGTTAACAGCTGCATTTTTTTTCCCTCACATCTTCAGTGCCATCACATAAGATCGGGATGGTATCCTATATTGACTTAGATGTTGTTAGATTCATGATACTGTTGAGCATATCATCATCTAGTCCAGTATGTAGGATACCTATTACTTTTAGATCCTTTTTAATCTTTTCTCTTTCCTCGGGAGTCATCTCATCAGTAGTCTTTGGGACTAATCTTTCTGGAACATTGACTCCATTGACAACCTCCTGAGGAATGAGCTTCTTTGGCACGTGAGGGCCTTCTTCTAAAATTTGTAAATATTCATCATCGATTGCTCTTAGATGAACTATCATGCGTTGTCTCAAGAAGAAGTACTTTCCCTTTTCCAACATGGGGACCTTACTATTTCCAACTTTGTTGGCCATTGATAAGGATCTTCTAGCAAGTGTAGTTTGCTAGTTGGCTTTAATACCAATTGTTAGAACTAAATATTCTCAAGTGTTTGTAGAAGGGGGGGTTGAATACAAACACCACAAACTGTTTGCTCTTTTAAAACTTGCTTCACGAAGGCTGGAATAGCTACCATAGCCAGAAAAACTTTACCGAAATTAAGAAGAACACGCAAGCATTCAAGTTAAAATAATTGTATTGTAACTTGATATTTTTCTAGAAATCTGTTTAATCATAAAGTGATTAATAGCTACAATTCTATAAAAAATTATAGAATTGTGTCAGACTGCTGTTGCTAAGGACTGCTGTAGTATGTCACATCAAAGTCCTTTCGAAGTGGTGTGTCAGACTGCTGTTGGCTTTTGTTGCTTCTATTTCATCCCCTGATCTGCATGCATTTAATGCTCGAGAGTTGTTATTGGATAACCAAACTTCAAGGAATATCTTCCCAGTTATACCCCTTGTTTCCGTGTCAAGTATCAATGTTTTTCTTGTTAGTCCTGATGACGAGTGGATTAGGTCATAACGATCCAATGATGACAAGCCCTGATGATTGGCTTAATCAGTGCTACTGGATCCCCTAATGGTAAGTTACTGATGACAACTTGATCAGTGTTTCATTATCCACCGATGACAAGTCCTGATGATGGCTTGATCAGTGCTTCTCGATCCCCTAATGGCAAGTTACTGATGGCAACTTGATCAGTGTTTCATTATCCACCGATGTCAAGCCCTGATGGAGACTTGATTAGTGCTTCATTATCCATTGATGTCAAACCCTGATAGAGACTTGATCAGTGCGTCATTATCCACCGATGTCATAACCTTCTTGTATCCACTTATGGGTTCCCCTGATGAGTTGATCTTTTGTCGTCACCAAACTTGTCAGGCAATTTAAGTCATCGCCAAACTCGTCGGGCAATTTAAGTCATCGTCAAACTCGTCGGGCAATTTAAGTCAGCGCGAGATACTCTATCGCCAAAGTGATTTTTAGCCATCTCCAAACTTGTCGGGAGATATGTTATTCCCTTGATGGTTTCCCCTGACGAGGTCTTCCCTTGATAGGTTCCCCTGACAGGTTCCTCTGACGTGACGAGGACTTCCCCTAATGGGTTCCCCTAATGGGTTCCCTTGAAAAAGTCATCCCCTGACACAATATTTTTAGGCTTCCCGTGATGGGTTCATTTCACTGTTGCCCTTTAAAAAATACTCGTTCTTTTGCTCATTGATACTTTGTTGTCATTGTCTGGAATGTCTATCGTGCGGAATTCTCATCTTCTTTTAAGTAACAGCAGTCATTCCTTGACACCGTTGAGTTCGTTCACGTTATCACTGATTACTCACCCAGTGCAGTGTATTCCATCCCCTGATGACTAAGTCGTCCATCAGTGGATGCAAAACTTATGCAAATATACTAAGGTTTATAGAATACCTTGTGTATTTACAGATGCACAATTATTCCCTAAACATCATCATCATTTATATCTAACATCCCCTGATGCCCACTCCCCACTGTAGCTTGGCTCTATTTCATATCTTTAGTGCTTCATTGGTGACTAAGGTCATTGCAACCCTTGTAGAATTTCCCAACTAGTTTCCATGCAAAACATCAATGGAAAACAAGTCCAGTGCCACATTCTTCACTACGAGACCAATCACATTATCAGCTGCAACTGGTGTATCCATTGCTGCTGTTGCTACCTAATCATCAACTCCCTATGGATTATCCTCCTCTTCTTCGAAAACAGTTGTCCTCAATTGAGCAACATCGTCATCATGTACATAAGAAGCCAAATCCCCAACATTGAATGTTGCACTCACCCCAAATTCCCCGGTATATTCAACTTGAAGGCATTGTTATTGATCTTTTCCACAATTTTAAAAGGACCCTCCTATCGAGGCATGAGCTTGTTTGTGCCTAAGTTAGGAAACCTCTCTTTCCACAAATGGAGCCAAACAAGATCAACCATCTTGAAGCTATGTTGCTTGTGGTGTGTGTTGGCTAAAACCATGTACCTCTCATTCAACTTTTCAATTTTTGCCCTAACTTGTGCATGCAGTTTCAACATTGCTTGTGCCTTTGACTCAGCATCAGCATAAACATACTCTCCTTTAGGCAAAGGAATCAGGTCAATAGGCAGCCTTAGATTCTGGTCATTCATAACCTCAAATGGAGAGTGTTTAGTTGCATAAGTAGGATAACGGTTATAGGCAAATTCTGCATATAAAAGCTTCACATCTTAATCCATAGTTGTTTTACTCACTAAGCCCCGTAGTAAAACTCCCACAGTCTGGTTGGTCACCTCTGTTTGCCCATCTGTTTGTGGATGATGTGAAGTACTAAAACACAATTTAGTATCAAGCAATTTCCACAACGTCATCCAAAAATATCTCATAAACTTCGTGTCTCGATCACTTAAAATGGTTCGAGAAACACCATGTAGTTGTAAGTGCAGAAAATTATAGACAACGAAGCGGAAGCATAAAAATAGCAATTTAAAATTTTTTTCTGCAGTCCCAGGAATCACCTTATACAATATTATTAATTGAGGAAGGATTAAAATTATACCGTTGTAAATTCTACGACGTTGATGTAGAATCTTTACGCACGAATTAACACCGCAATCTTTATCCTTCACGCTCCAGTCGATCCCCTTGATCCGTCTTGCAATTTATTCCACGTTCTTGATTGTTCCACTGGATCTAACGTTTACTACTCAAGTGTGTAGTACTCTAAAGGTGATCCACCAGAGAATTTTGATTATGAAGAATATTGGATTTCTCTCACAATATTTTGGTGACAAATATTATGGAGGCTACCAATTATTATTTCAGTTGGGGTTTAATCTATTATAAGTCTCCTTATATAGACAACCTCTAAACTAATTCCTAAACCATTTAGGAATTGGTTATTTATTAAATAATAATAAAACTCCATTATCTAATTCCTAAACCATTTAGAAATTGGATTCTTTATTATTAAATAATAACAACACTTTCTAATCTAATTCCTAGACTACTTAGGAATTGGATTATTTATTAAATAATAATAATATAAGAATAATTCTTATTTATTTATAATTAGTATTTCTAAAATACTAAATTATAAATATTAAGCCATTTAATTTATTCCACCATGGTATAAATTAAATTACTTAATTATTATTATTTCTCAATATCTTCATAATTTATTATTTCTCTTTTATGGTGTGACCCTTTAGGTTCAATATTAAGCCGGTTGTAGAAATAAATTAAATTAGAACTATTCTAATTTTATTTATACGAATTAAACACTTTAATTCATTAAATATAATTAATTATATTAATTATACTTATTCTACATCATGAGGGATACCTCTCAGCATATCATGACTATCCGGATAATATGAAATCAACATTTAATCACAAAGAACCTATTCAGTGAATAGTTACCGTACAATTCAATCCTTCTACCACACAATGTCCCGATTAAATATAAGACATGGAATTACTATCAAGTCTTATTTTATTTAATCATATGCATTCCGATTCATAGATTCACAACTCAATATAATGTCAATTAGAAACACATTCTAATTATCATTTCACTCTGGCCAGAGATTCCCGAGTTGTCACTAATGGAATCGCATAGGACATTCTCTCCCTTTACTGGAAGCGGTAGATCCTTTGTTGACCATTCACTTATCTCCATGTACACTTTATTATACCCGAACATACACTTATATACACTGCTTGAGTTAAGATATATGACATAGTATAATTTAGTATACACAAGATAACCGCAACGATCTCAAGTCTAAGGATCACTTGTACAACTATCACTAGATGAACTCCTATTGACAAGCAGGTAAAACTCCATTAGGTGTTCATTTAAGCGAGTCACGCTCAGTGAACTTATTCTCTAATAAGCACCTACATACTTGCTTTAATGTCGTCACACAAATGATTATGAGATCAATCATCCTCTTGTTAAGAGCAAGCACAGTATGTACTAATCTTTCCGGATTCACTAACACCCTTATTAGTGATCCTACGATTAGGAATATTTTTTAGTTTCGAGTTAACATATTTTAGATCTCATTAGCATGATCTCATCATGATCCTAAAATATAACTCTAAACTATGGGTTAATATATTTAACAACTTAAACATATAAATAAACGCCTTTGATTAAATAATTCTTTTATTAATAAATGAATAAGATTTACAAAATAAATGCTCCATCATGTCTAACGTGTTTGGCTTGAGGGCATATTACTTTCAGTAGTCTCACCACTTCTTTGAAGTACAAATCAGCTATCCTTGATGCATCATCAATTTTGTGGCAAGGAAGAAAATGTGTCATCTTTGAAAATCTATCCACAACAACCATGATAGAATCATTACCCCTTTTGAGTATGAGGTAATCCAACTATAAGATCCATGAAAACATCTTCCCAAGGATATTCTAGAACATGCAAAGGAGTATACAACCCTTGGTGAAAAGTTTCTTCGCCTTTTGACATGTAGCACAACGAGCAATCACTCCTGTAACATCTCCCTACATCTTTGGCCAAAAGAAGTGCCCTTGTAAAATAACCAACGTATTAGTAATACGAAAAATGTCCCGCAATGCGTCCTCTATGAGCTTCCCTTACCAATAATTCTCGACTAGAACAAGAAGGAATGCACAAACAATTCCCTTTGAACATAAAACCATCTTGCAGCACATAATTACCCACAACACCCTTGGAACATTCCTCAAGGATGGGTTGAAAATCCACATCTTGCTTGTAGTATTCTTTAATCAATTCAAAGCCAAGCAACTTGAAATTTAAAACACCAAGCAAAGTATACCTTTGAGATAGAGCATCAGCAACAACATTATCTTTACCTTGCTTGTGTCTTGAAGAAAAATTGAAGGACTGAAGGAACTCAACCCATTTTGCATGTCGCGGATTAAGCTTATGTTGTCCATGGATATGTTTCAATGCCTCATGATTTGAATGCAATATAAAGTGATTAGGCCTCAAGTAATGACTCCAACGATCCAGTTCCCTCACAATTGCATAGAACTCCTTATCATATGTAGAATAATAAGCTTGGCACTGTTCAACCTTTCTCTAAAATAAGCAATAGGCCTCTTCTTTTGCACTAAAATAGCTCCTATGCCAACACCACTAGCATCACACTCCACCTCAAAAGGACTAGAAAAGTCTAGTAGAGCTAGAATAGGAGTGTCACATAACAACTTCTTTATGGCCTCAAAAGCTACTTGAGTAACCATAATCCACTCAAGCTTCCCCTTTTTGATGCATTCAGTTATGGGTGCCACAACATTACTAAAGTTCTTTACAAACCGCCTATAGAATGAAGCAAGACCATGAAAAGATCTTACCTCTAAAACAGTAGTAGGAAACGACCATGACTTGCTTCAAGACCTCCTTTATAAGTTTCATGAATGTACTAGGAGCATTAATAAGGTCAAAAGGCATGACCAACAATTCGTATAAACTCACCTTAGTCTTGAATGTGGTCTTTCATTCATCACCTTCCCTCATTCTGATTTGATGATATCCATTTCCAAGATCATCTAATATATCTTGGAATTGGAAACCTATAGTTGACGGTGATGTTGTTTACTGCTCTGCTATATATGCACATAAACCAAGTACTATCTTTCTTAGGCACCACCAAGGTTGGTACAACACAAGGACTCATGTTTTCCCTAACAGAACCCCTTTTCATCAATTCTTCAATCTGCCATTGAATTTCGTTAGCCTCTTGAGGATTACACGTATAAGCTACCTTATTAGGTAGTTGAGCTCCTGAAATTAAATCAATTTGATGTTAAATTCCTCAGATAGGTGGCAAACCAGGTGGAAATTGTTCAGGAAAAACATCTTTGAATTTAGTAAGCACCTGTTCTAAGGCTTCAGATGACTTCCCAAGTGTTTAGACATATTGAACTCCAACAACAATCAAAATTAAACCCCAGCCCTTTTGTTCTAATTCATGCTCAAATTGTTTCTCAGTCACAAGTAAATTCTCCTTTTGTACTCCAAATGAAGATAAAGGTTTCAAAGTTGTACTTTTGTTCCCCACTTTGGCAATATAAACATTGGTCCTTCCATCAAACTTTACAAATCTATCATACTGCCATGGTCATCCAAGTAGAATGTTACATGCATGCATGGCCCAAACATCACACAACACTTGATCTTTAAATTTACCAATTTCAAAAGAAATAAGTGCTTGTTTTGTTACCTTAACTTCACCTCCATCACTCAACAAATTCAATTTATAGGGTCTAGGATGCGCTATTGTAGGCCAGCTGAGTTTCTCAACTAATGTAGTAGACATGACATTGGTGTAACTCCTTGTGTCTATAGTCATGTTACATAGTTTGTCCTTCACCAAAACCGTTGTCATGAAGATATTGTCCCTTTGATCAGCTTCTAAAGGAACTGGTTTTGCTTGCAAAGTTCTTCTAGTGATGGCCCCAAAATTTCCTATCGAACTAGGGCTCCGTCAAAGAGGAAAAAAAAATATAACATCACATCCATTTGTAGCATAAATGAAATTGAAATAATAGTATTGAGTTACTACTGACCCAAAAGATAGTATTTCTAGCGGAAGCTAAATTGTCTCTAAATTACAGTCCATAATATTTCAAATTTCCATATGCCTTCATTCCTTGGCGACCATACACAGGATCGTCATACGTTCAATAACCAAACATCTTTGTTTTCCCATTGTCGGAGGGTTCAGCTTTTGCCCCATACCCTGTAAATATTAAGTTCAACAAGAATGAGCGATTTACGCTCAGTAAATATATAAACAAAACAAAAGAACAGGGTAGTTCCGGAAAGCTAATAGAGATTTAATTATGTTTATGCAGCTCAGTGAAACAATACTAATGCCTCAAAATCTTTGAAGAACTTTGAGGATCACTGATAATAAACGTGTAATCGTTCTCGAAGAAAGAGAGGTGTCCACCTATATGTAACTTTCTCAAGATAATATCCATCGGGGGCTAAACCCGTTGGATCTGCTAAACATACTGTATGCAGTCGGCCAAATTGTAACAGTATGATCCCTCAGTGTGCGAATGTACGTAGTCACTATAACCTCTAGGTCAGGTGTTCGATCGCAATCTCCACCTTCCCTTTCCTCTTAACAACCATGTGGCATGACCCAGTAAAGGACAAGTCATTTTCATTCATTGTACAGATGCAACGTTCAAGAAGTGAGATAATCAAAGCTCAAGTACATCTATACAAAATCATTAATAATATGCTAGCGGAAACTAAAGCATAGCATAATCCTTCATGAAAGTAATTAAAATAAGTACATCATCACATTTCACGCATATCGAAACAAGAGATAATGCGTTAAATTGAAATAAGCATCAGATTGAATATATACTTGCCTTTGGTCCTTAGCAAAATCAAATTCAATTCACTCGTGAGTGAGTGAGTGAGGCACTCTAAAAAAAATGCATATAATGTGAGAAATTTATACCTTTGGTAAAGATATAAGAGAAATGCACAAGTGACATCCTTAAGCTTTTAATGTCTTAATTTGACATCTGAACTGTTGAGGTTTAATAACTATTAATTAATACATGTTAAAATAATTTAAGAAAATAATATTTTATACTTTCGAAGACAAACTGTGCATCAATGGGTAGCCATCGCGACATAAAAGTGGTCATCAGGGGATGCAGTCTGGTCTATTAAGGGATGCGATATGGTCGTCAGGGGATGGCCATCAGGGAATAATTTCTCATCAGTGGACAATTTACATGTCAGGGGATGACTGGTCATCAATGGATAACAATTTGTCTCGTATTGTAGCTAGAATTTTGTTAGTTCTTGTAATAGTTTGTCTAGGAAATTTTATTTAGTAAATGTCGGCTTGGAACTTAGCATGACTCAGATATGTTTTTTAAAACTACCTCTGTGTAAAGTGTTTTTTTGAATGTATTACTATTAACTTCTATTTACAATATGTTCTCAGCTACTTTACATTGAAATATTTTAAAAATGATTGTTTGTCGCATTTGGGCACTGAGTTGGTAACTGTTAGGACTCGAGTCGAGGTCTGACAGTAAGAGCTCAAGTTTAATTAAGGAATTAATTTTTGGAAGCTCTCTCTATTCATGTTAATTGTTGAAATTATAGCTCAACTCATCATAATCATGTAACACGTTAAAGTTGAGACGAAGTATGAAGGATTAGAATTGTTAAGTGGACGAAGATTCTTACAACATTTATAGTTGGCAAATCGGCACTTCTGTCCTTCATTATTTCGGTTAAGTTTCAATGTAATCCTCCTACTCTTAATTTCTTCACTTCAGCCCTTTATCTTTCTGTAATCCCATGATTAAGTCCTCCCATCTCATTTTTTCTAAAATATAACCACGTGTGCATCATGTGATATTTTTAGAAGGGTACAATTGTCTTTTTAACTTATATTTTATTTATAAAATTAAAAGAAAAATAAACCCTTATAAGTCACCCACTTTAATGAATTACAGATATCCAAGAATGAAAACTAAAAGCAGTTTCCTCCTCTTTGCATCCCTGTTTCAATTTTTTTCTCCATTGCAAAAAACTTTCGAAGCAAACTCGAAATCACTTGTCTCAATCTTCTGCACAGAGATGTCTCATACCATGGAATTAACAACCACCATCATTTTAAAAAAAATTAACCATGGAACTTTAAAAATGATAGGTTAGAAAATTGTTTAAAAAGTCAATTTTTATTTACAGGGTTGGTTAAACTACTTAAACACTAACTTTTGAATTCATGAGGTAGGCAATATTACATCCATTCCACAATTGCAAATGACTCGATTCATCTCTCTTATTTTTCATGGTGATTGCAGGTTATCATGGTGGTTTATGAGTATTTTTGGCTGACTGGGGAGAAGACCATCGGTTAGAACAAAATAGGCTTAGGTGTTTGTAGAAAGGGGGGGGGGGGTTGAATACAAACACTACAATCTTTTTCGTTCTTTTTTCTTCTTTTTACACAAGCTGGAATATAAGAAAAACTCAAGGAAATAAAGATTGCTACACACACATTCAAGTTAAAATAGGTATATTAAAACTTGGAGTTTTTCTAGAAATCTGGTTAATCACAACTGTGATTAATCAACTACAAATTTTGTAATGAATTACAGCTTCTATTTCACACTCACTAGCTTCTAACTTTCTTTGAAATATTTCTCTCAAGATATATTACAAAGCTGCTCTAGTGTTTGTATGCTTTAGTGTTTGTTGGTCTCTCTTATTTTTCATCTGAATAAGTTTTCCATTTATATGAGAACTCTTTTGCTTGATTACCAGATCAGCGGATGAACCCACGTGCTTAGGCGTGCTGCTCTTTTCAACTTGGCCGCATATGTGTCACATCGATGTCCTTTAGGAACTATGTGTTAGACTGCTGCTACTTTTGTTGCTTCTTTTTCATCCCCTGATCTGTGTGAATTTAATGATCGAGAGTTATCATTGGACCACAAAACTTCAAGAGATATCTTCCCAGTTTATATCTCTTGCTTTTTCAACAAGCTTCATTGATTTGCGTGTTATACCTAATGACCAGTGTATCCCGTCACAACCATCCCCTGATAGCAAGCCCTAATGTAGACTTAATCAGTGCTTCTGGATCCCTCTGATGACAAGTCCCAATTCAAACTAGATTAGTGCTTCGTCCTTCACTTGAGTTATCCAAGTGCTTCTTGATCCACTGATGTTGTGACTTAAGTCATTCACTGACGGCTTCTACTGATGCAGTGCTAAGCTATTCCCCTGATGAATTAGCTTGCCACTGTCATACCCTGATAAGTTCCCCTGACAGGTTAGTCTACCTTAGTCATACTCTGATGGGTTCCCCTGACGAGTTCCGTGATGCCTTGAAGCTTTGTTGAACTTTATTTGGGATATCTGATGTGTGAAATAACTTAAGTATTTTTAGGTTACAACAGATATTCCCCTTCAATATCAAGGCCTTTGAAAAGTTTCCCTGGTGACTTGACTTAGTGAAAAGTATTTCCTCCCCTGATGATCAGATCGATCATCAGTGGATGCAAAACTTGTGCGGATACTTAGGTTTATGGAATACCATAAGTATTTACAGATGCACAATTTATTCTCTAAATATCATCATCATCATTTATATGTAACAATCTCCCCTTATTTATGATTATCAATTTGATAACCATAAATCTACTTGATGCGCTGATGATGATGTCAAAACCAAAAACTATATTTATACAAACAAATGGTTTCTATCTACTCTATTGTATTCGTATGAACAATAAGAACAACTGTACAAGCAGTTCCTATAACTATTACAAAAGAATATTTATGTATAGACATCAGGATCCCCTTTTTGGTTGGGCTGAGACAAAGGGCAATGGATGACTAGATTCGATAGGTTGAGTGTCACTTCCAAGGCCTTGTCTCCTTTGATCCGGATTTTGATCTGGAATCCTGAGTCTGTTGTCTTCCGCTCCTGCCAGCAACTTTTCCAACTCCTTTTGAAGAAGTCTTCTGAAGTTCACAATGTTGACATTCTTGCTAGATTCCAGAGCTTCAAGGACATATTTGATTTCTTGTACATTAGCTGTAGCAAGTTGTGACCAGTAAAAGGTGATGATCTCCCTTTCTTTATTTTTGAATTGTACACCCATGGGGTTTGTGATCATCTTAGGATATTCTTTGAATCCTTTTACTGGGGGCACATCCCTTACTATAGCTGTATTCCCATCATCAGCTCTGGTTTCTTTGATCTCCTTTTGCACCCTTTGCAGTAGTAGGATTCTGTACTAGATGACATGTTCATTTTTGTGATTTGCAATTTGGCTCAGAACATGCATCGCCTCCTCTAGGTCAAGCCCGTCAACTTCTCTTATCCTTAAGCTTTTCTCCTGCCCATCAGTGGATCTATAGAATAGCTTTAATGGTCTATCCAAAGTTGTGGGCAGGCTTTTATCATTGTTGATGGCATTCTTCAGCCTCTCAATCACCCCCCGCAAGTCTCTGTTAAGCCCTAACTTTCGAGGAACTAAATTCAGGATCATGCCTAGTTGCTAAGCATCCATTCTCCTAAACTAATCCATAGTTACAGTGAATTGGGACCCACTCTTTAGTTGAACAGTGATTAGCTGATCCCTTTTGTTATTGACCCTGACATTTATGCTTTTTATTGAGAACATAAATGTCAGATTCTTGCGCCTTTCGTCCGTTAGGGATTCAGCTAGACTGGGTGGTCCATATGTTGTGGTTATAGGAGAAGGTGTTTGATCCTTAGCTTCAGATGACTTGGGTTTGGTGGCATCAGGGTCATCAGGTTTTTCTTGGTTTTTACCCCCTGATCCATCCTTTGGATTTTGAGATTTCTTTGCCTGAAGTTTCCTGGAGGATCTTGGCCTGACACTCTTCTTCTTCTTATCTTCTTCTTCCTTCTCCTTTGCCATTTCCCTCTCCTCCTCCTCCTGAAGTTGATGTGCATAAAGTGCATCAGCTTCAACAAGTTTCTTGTCTTGAGGAAAGACCAGCTTCACTTTCCCATCAATTAAAACTTCAACGGGTGTTGGAAAGTGGGTTGTCTTCATGGCATCTCCAAGCAACTTAGGCCCTGATTGAGTGTTTGATTTCTTCTTTGGTTCCTCAATCAGGATGCCTTTGCCCTTATCTTTGGGTTTTGGAGCAGGAGCAGTCACGTCCCCTGATGGTTGAGCCTTTGTCATTTTCTCAGCAACAACCCTTGACGATGATGGTTCTGTGGATTTGTCCCCCTTTTTGACAGCATAATCAGTGGAAGTTGAGAGTCAGGATGTGACTTGAAGAATTTGTTGTAGAGTGTCAGCCATTGTCAGTTGCAGAGTTTCCATGCTTGCCATTTGAGTGGTGAGATCAGCAAGCTTCTTGTCAACATTGTCAGCATTTTTCTTCATCCGGAGTAAACTCTGGCTGGTGACAAGGGAGTCAACAACTTGTTGTACACTATTTATTTTATTGGTGAAGTGTGTATAGAGCTTTTTATTTTCAATATCTATAGATTGCCCAATCATGATTTGGGACTTGAGCAGCTTGATCAAAATTGGATCCGTTGTCCTTGAAAGCTCTTGTTTGAGTAACTGTACAATATCAGCCATTTGATTTTGTTGAAAGTATAAATCAACTCCAATGAACTGGGAAAAATCATCTGCTGGAGTATCATCTTCATCACTTTAAGAAGAGTTAGAATTATTTATAATATTTACAGTTTCAGTAACAATATTTTCTCTATATTCTTTATTTACAAGGACATCATCCTTATCTCCCTCAATCTCTCCTTTTTCTGTGCCTTCTAAGGCATCTCTCGAAGACTCTCCTTTTTCTTTGTCTTCTAAGGCAGTACTCTCATCCTCTCCTTTTTCCAAAGTCCTCTCAGAGGATTGTCTTTGCCTCTCTTTACTAAGTATTCGCACATCCTCACTCATAAAAGTCCTAGTAGGGCTTCTATGGGCTGTGAGATCACCAACTGTGGCCAGCTCAAGTGAGTTATTTACAGTTTCTGGTT
>CM025780.1:7311903-7339949 GCA_014636745.2 Centella asiatica | reverse complement strand
ACTGACATATCTTGAAGTGTCCCCCTGATGGGTTGGTCTGCCTTCGTCATCCCCTGATAGGTTCCCCTGACTGGTTCCCCTGACGAGCTCCCCCTGACGGGTTCCCCTGACTGGCTCCCCCTGACGGGTTCACCCTGATGGGTTCCCCTGATGGTATGAAATCAACGTAACTCTTCTTAGAATATCTGATGTGCGGAATACTTTGACTGTTTAAGTAACATCAGACATTCTTCTCCACTAAGCCAAGCCCTTCAAATGTTTCATTTTCTGACTTGTCTTGTGAAGAACTAAATCATTCACTGATAGATATTATTATCATCAGCGGATACAAAACTTATGCTTATTTCAAGGTTTATACAACACCTCGAGTATTTACAATTTGTACAACTTATTACTAAACTATCATTATGAGTGTTTAACCTTAACGATGTTCCTTCAGGAGAACCCCTCAATTTAAATTTATCTACCAAAAAAAAATGTTAATGAAAGAAGGCGACTTATACTTTTTCATACGAAGCAATGGCTCACAACGAAGTAACCATAAAAGAATCTCAAAAGTCTTAATTTTTTGACGGTGCTCGCAAGTCTTCATCATGTTAACCAATGTTGACCAAATCGGTTCGGTAGTCTATGTTATTGCGTGTATCACCTTCTAACGTTAAAATGTTAAAAAGTTTATATGTTAGAGGTAGTAATGTAATGCAATAATTAAAATTTTAAAATGATAAATATTTGACGTCTAACTCTTGTGCAATATTATTAAAAAAGTTAAATTCAACGACAAAAATGATATTTTTTGACAAATTAACCCTTAATTTATACTGAAGACTCTTTCATGTATATTGTGCAACCACTTCATAATTCAAACTAAAATTATTGGAGGGGTAATTTAATAAAATAATTGGAAAAAATATCATAAATATGTATTAAATGAATGATATGGAGAAAATGGAATTGAAGAATTAGATGTCAGATATTATTCTCTCTATATTTTTAGTTATCGTTTAACTTTTTTTCACGTAATTTAAAGTGAACTTTTATATATGTTAAATATTTTATTTAATTTGTATTTTTATTGATAAATAATCTTTATTTAAAATATTTTTATTATTAATTTTAAAAAAAATAAATAAATTTTTAAATATATATAAAAATTCACCTAAAACTACGTAAACAAAATTGAAATGAAAACTAAGAAAATAGATCGAGTAAGAAACATGGGAGCACCTTCTTCATCAAATTAATATCGCTTTGTCTACATTTTTTTTTTCCATTTTAGTAGCCATTCTCACTTTTTAAACAGAAATAAAATGTATCTCTCCTAAAATTGCCTTTAATTAATTATTCTAAAACATTTTCAACTACTTTGTAATAAATATTCCCTCCATTTGTTTTAGTTGACATTTGATTTTTTTCACGTAATTTTAAGTGAGTTTTTATATATTTTAAATATTTTATTTAATTTTTATTTTTATTGATAAATAATCTTCATTTAAAATACTTTTGATTATTAATTTTTTAAAAATTAAATAAAATTTTTTAGCATAAATAAAAATTCATCTAAAACTACATAAACAAAAGTCAAATGATAATTAAAAAACAATGAACTAACTCATTAGTTTCAAACTATCATTAATTACAAAAAGACAGTAAAAAATTATTTTATTAATAATTTATTTTCTTGATAAGTGTGTAAAAACCTTTAAATCTATATTTTGGAATTTGGAATTAAGTATATAAAAAATAAAAATCACAATAAACATAAATTGACCATATAAATTCTATTTACAACTTTGATGAAAGCAAAATATAATTTAAAACTTTGACGGCGAAAAACATGGTCTTAAGACCTTTGTTGAAAACACGTCAAATTTATAAACTCGGTCAGTAACATCGTATTCTCTTGAGTAATTGATTAATTGTAATTATTGACCGATTCACACACGTATACGAGACATATAAATTAGTCGAATTTGAATAAATAGTAATGTGTTTAAATTTTATTTTAATAAAATTTTTAATACTTGAATTCGAACTTAAATATTTAATCGAATAAAATTTTGATGTTTAACTTTTACTCTAATTGAATTTGAGTCAATTTCGAACTACTCACGAGGACATAATTTTGATAAAAATCTTCATAATAATATTATTTTTTATTTGTTTTAGGATAAAAATTATATATAAATAATTCATTTTATTTATCAAGATTAACTTTAGAATAACTTATTCAATATGTATACTTTTAAAACATATTATTAAGACTTAATTGATTTTATATTTTTGATATATATTTTGATATTTTAATATAAAAAAGAGAATCAAACTACTCGCAAGTATAATCGAACAAGTATTAATATATTTAATTTTACTCGTTAACTCATTAAATTTAAATTTAAATATTAAATTTAACTTATTTTCGTATCAAATTTAAATCGAATAGAAACAAATTACCTACTTTTGGTTCAATTTACCGCCATACATTTTACGAATTGTCATTTTTCCTCTTGTCATAATCCAACCTCAGTAATCTAATAAACCAAGTGTGGCCGGTGCCAACCACTCATTTCTGTCCACGTGTTACCAATCAACCGAAGACAAATCCCTCATCCAACGGTCATTTTCAACTCTGCCGACCCCTTTGTCCTGCCGCGTTTTACTCCCCAACGTCTCTCACACTCCCCACACTTACTCTCTCCATAGATCCGTTATCAACGTTCATATTATATAATCTCAACACCTTTTAAATATTCCTCAAGGAAAAAAACAAAAAAAGAAAAACTACATTATTTTGATGTGTATGTGCAAATTAATACGATTATAAGGAATTTGTTTTAGTTCGATTTCAGTTATAATATCGTAATTATGGATTTATTTTTTTTTAAAAAAATCTGCTTTTGTTCAAAAATATGTTAAATATCTTTAAAATTCTCGTTGGAATATTATAACCCTTTATAGTTTCACTAATATTGGAAAGAAACATTTTAATCTAGTGCATAGTGTGTTCGAAAAAGTTTTTTCTTGATTTGATCAGTAAATAATAAATATTTTAAATGTTAAAAAAATGAATATTCCAATCAATTTATAGTTTTTAAAAATTCTAAAAAGTGGGGTATAGGTTTTCTAAGTTTGATGAGTGAACAAAACTAACTCTAAGAGGTATTTTTCTACAATTTTTGTGATGATTTTTTGCTATATTTGTCGCAGGATAAATATCAATAACTTGGTAACTTGAGGTGAATTTACTCACATTTTAAAATTTAGGATCGATTTGTATAAATTAGTGTATATTTCGAGAGTCAATTTTACAGTTACATCGATATATAAATGATTTATTATAAACATTGAAAGTAATTTTCATTCTTTTTTTATAAGTTAAATATTTTTGACAAATCGACATGCATTTTTAAGTTTCACTTGGAGATAATATTATTAATTAATAATTCTGTGATTAGGAGCACATTTTTCTAATTCAAATTCTAAAATTATATCAATCTGCACCGTTCCTTCTCAAACATGATCACATAATTATTGATTACGGTGGCGCTACTCTCCTTTTTGTTTACTCATAATTTAGTTTGGAAGATAAAATTTATTTCTAACTTTAGTAGAGATCCCTTTTCTCATATATTTCTTTTATAAAAATTAATACTTTTTCACATCCTTCATTCTTATATAACAAGTAATTGTATTTCACTATATATCATTTTCAATATAAAAAGATCCAAAAATATACGAAGGAACTCTTAAAAGTTAAAATATCAACATCATATATCTTTTGTTTTTGCTAAGTCAACATTATATTGAAAGTTAAAATATCAACATTATATATTTGAGTTTAAAGAAAAAAAGAAAAAGAAAAAAAAAGAGTATCTTTTCCCTACCCTTGTCCACCCCACAAGAGAAAACTAATACACTCCTAGTGGTCTCCCCCTCAAAAATCACCAAACCACAATAATAATAAGAACGCGTTTCTTCCCTCACATTGACAGACCCATTAAAAATTAACTACTACTCTTCACGCGTCTTTGGCAGATCCCAAGCTCTCTACAAATCCTCCAAATTCTGCATCACACATTGCTTCTCATACCCACTTCTCTCTCTAAACTTAGCTACTTTCCTTTTTATAGAAGATTACTAAATTAGTATTACATTTTCTCTCCTGCTTTCTCTCACAATTCAAACAACCACCACCACTCAGTTCTTGAGAATGCAAAAGCAACCAACAATGTCATCCATTCCATTGAGAATTTTCCTTTTATACAACCTTCTAAACACAATCCTCCTCCATCTTGTACCTAAAAAGCTTAGAAACTACCTCCCCTCTTCTTGGTATCCCCATCAAACAGCCAATAATCTTCTTGACACAAACACAAAATCATCCTCTTCCTCTTCCTCCTCCTCCTCCTCCTCCCTTTCCTCGTCATCACTCCTTTCACAGCACTCGTCGAAGCCTCGTCAGTACCAAGTTTTAACCAGAATGGATGCCGACGAGCTTCGACGAGTGTTCCAAATGTTTGACCATAACGGCGACGGCCGGATCACGAAAAAAGAGCTCAATGACTCGTTAGAGAAAATGGGCATTTTCATTCCAGATGCAGAATTGACCCAAATGATCGAAAAAATCGACGTGAACAACGACGGGTGCGTAGATATCGAGGAGTTTGGGGATTTGTATCGGAATATAATGAACGAGCGCGACGAAGAGGAGGACATCAAGGAGGCCTTCAACGTATTTGATCAAAACGGTGACGGATTCATCACCGTCGACGAGTTGAAAACGGTGTTGGTATCACTTGGATTAAAGCAGGGCCGAACTGCAGAGGATTGCAAGACCATGATCATGAAAGTTGATGTGGACGGAGATGGAAGAGTTAATTTCAACGAGTTTAAACAAATGATGAGAGGTGGTGGATTTGCTGCATTGTCTTGACATATATATAAAATATATGATTGATCCATTCAAATTAAACCTTTTTTCTCCAACTACTTCAATTTCTCAGGAGGATTTTGATATGATTTTTGATTAACTTTTATGTGTGTATATATAATCAAAATCAGTCACACCTGGTACTAGTAGTGGTGGTATTTTTTTTTTGATTTTCAAGCAGCAAATTAATGTTGGACGATCCACCAAAATGATTGTCTACAGGACACAGAAGATTGGGGCAGAGGGGATACGATCGAATGGGGTGGGGTTGGCATTTATTGGGTAATTAATATCAAAAATTACCAAAAAATGCTTGGTTTATTGATGTGAGTTAGATGTGTTCATCTTTTGTAAGACTGGGTTCTAGTGTTTGTTATTTTATTTTTTTTAATATTGTTTTTATTATTTATTTTTTTGGGATTCATGTACGTCGAGGCTTGTGAATGTTAATGAAAAGATGCCCAGTTATTTTTTGGAACATAAAATGGCTGTTTCTTTTCATCACATACGCGATTTTTATTATTTTGCTTGTATGGTTAATATGACACTCAATATTGCGCTTCATTTGCTCTATGACTCCATCATACTCTATGGTCTATACCAAGGCTTTTGACATATTTTCTGTTTTACAAAATTAAACACAACATTTTTATAAATTTATACTTTTCAATTTATCTCATCTGTACAAAGTTCTCTAATTTATGGTATACTCTAATCATATGGTAATATTTAAACATTAATGATTTACATTAACTAACTAGTTTTAAGACAAGTGCACAATACGACCCTCACTTAATATTTGTCTTTTGTGTTTAAGTAAATAATTTTTTATTCTTTTAGTAGAAAATATTTTAATTTTTTCCTTTTGATTTTGAAATGTTTTTCTGCAGTTAATACAATATCAAATTTTATAAATATTGATAAAGAACAAATAAATTCAATCTATTTATAAAAATTTAATTAACATAATTCAATCTATTTAATTAACATTGTATTATACGCTGCCGCGGTTGCCCCGATTTCACAAAAAAATAATATAAACATTAAAAAAATGAAATTTTTTTTATAAAAAGTATTTTATCCATTACGAAATTAGAGATGCATTTATAAAACAATGATTTTTAACGGTAATTTTTATATTTCAAATATTTTATTATCATATTATTTGAAGTAATACTGGTGATAGTTAGAGTAAGAGCTACTAAATAGTAGAGATAGTAGACTTCATTGGAGTAGTGAAATGACATTTAAAAATTTTTATTACTTTTTATAGCATAAAAATTGAAATATATCTATAATTTTTGAATAAAATAAATAAATATATATCTCTAATTTTGAAATGGAATAAGTATAACATTTGTATAAAAGTTTTTATTATAATATTATGTGTTTTAAAAATTATTTTTATCGTTATCTTATTATTTTATTAATTTTCATCGAACATTTATAATAAATTTCATAAAAGTTACACTCACCATTTCATAATAACTATCATTTTGATTTTTTACACGTAATTTTATGTAATGTCTTTTATATGTTAAATGTTTTATTTTAGTTAAATTTTTTATTCATAATAATTCTTATTTAAAATATTTTTATTATTAATTTTTTTAAAATTAAATAAAATATTTAACATATAAAATGCATTACCTAAATTTACGTGCAAAAAGTTAAAACAACAGTTATTATAAATCGGAGATAATATTATTTAAATATGTAATTCTCAATAAAACATACAATATT
Organism: Centella asiatica; assembly: GCA_014636745.2. Lineage (NCBI taxonomy): Eukaryota > Viridiplantae > Streptophyta > Magnoliopsida > Apiales > Apiaceae > Centella > Centella asiatica. Next base: position 7,333,276 of record CM025780.1, on the reverse strand, counting down.
AATATCTCAAAACATTCAAATGTAATTATTTTGAGTCGCAAAAGTAAGTTACTCTATCCGTTTGACAATAACTTGCATTCTAGATTTTAATTTTTTTTAGAAGCTATCATTTTACATATTATTAGAAATTTAACTCTTCTATTTTCTAAATTACCCTTTAATAAATTAAATTTTGTCATTCCCTTTTAATGCGCAACACTTCCACACAACACACACTCTTTCCTTTGGCATACTATTATCTTAATTATTGATGGGATAAAATTATCAAGCTATCAAAATGTTATGATAAATTTTAATTTTTTTTAATATATGTGCACATGACTAAAATGCTAATTATGATAAAACGGACCGAGTAATGTTTAATTTTTTTGTCATCAATATCAGGGGCTGCATTATTCATATATTTTCATGACTTAATGTCAAATTTATACACATAGACACTCTCTCCTCATTGTCATTCGCTATATTTGATTTTTTTACACAATTTGTTCTGACTTTCGCCTTTTTCCGAGAAACTAATTTCTACTCCGTAATATATTTCATTTTTCTTGATGTTTTGTTTCTCTAACTCTTGCAAAAATTTTGTTAAAATCTTTTACATTGTCAAGTTTCTAACATTCTAATTCTATAATTTTTTAATATCGAAAAGGGCTGCACGAATTGTGCCCTCGTTATAATACGCTTTGGTAGTCTTTTCCACAATGTTGCAGACCCCTCTATTGTGGTCATTACTCGTCTATGCTTGGTATTTTGTACGGTAAAATATTTCGTCACGTTAAAATTTTTAACTTATTCTTTATCCTTTTGTTGAGGCGAGAATTCGTAACAAGGTCCGAAACACTTGAATTCTTAGATACTTGCATAATAATAAGGTTAGAGGGTTATGAGTGGATCTATTCGAGGTGTCTCTGGTGCAAGAGTGAGTATATTGATGGAGAGTTTTAGTGAGATAATAACTTTAGAGAAAGAATGTAACATTACCTTCTCAAGGTGAAGTAATCTACTATTTATAGAAGGGTTAATATGTGTCTTGCATGTTCATGGGAGATTCCCACGGTGGGTCAGTGGTACCTAACACGTGTGAGATATGATAGGTAAGGTGGCTTATCCCAAAAAAAAAAAGTCACATTGTTGTCCCCTCCATACTGACCAAGGCAGTTGTGGCATGTGAGGTGTTCTCCCATGTGAGTTGTCACATTATTGTCTTCTGAGATGTTAAAGTTCTTCAATTCTTAGAGATTGGGTTCGGGGCCCGAACTTGGTGAATGACGGGCCACGGGTTGGACCGATGGTCCTGAGTCTGATCATTTGCCCCCTATTCCACTATGTTAAGTATTTGAGGTGATGGAGTACTTTACTTCTTGCTCTTGTGGAGAAATTTGACAAGTGCGTGGATTCAAGCTCAGATTGTGTTTGGACTGTTGGGAGGGGTTCTAGTTGGTCCCATCATTTGCCCCTTGAGTAGTCAGGCTTGTTGGCAAAGTGAGTACTCATTGATGATTGTTCGTGTTGGTGGGAGAGTAACCGCAAGTCCATGTGTCTTGCTGTAAGTGAATGACAGTTGAGTGGCGCGCATGCGTTGTGTGATTGGGAGTTGGTGTAGCCATATTTAATGCGACTGTGAGAAACGTGCCCAATTGATCTAGGCCACTTATTTCTATAGATCGTGACCATCTACTCAAATTCAAAACCCCTATAAAAGTGGAAAAGAACAATACTTTGCCCCTTTTACTTCCAAATTTCGCAAATCAAAGATAAAGAAAGAGAGAGAGAGAGAGAGAGAGAGAGACTAGAAATGTTTGGCATGAGAGACCACCATTTATTCCGGTGAGCTTGCAATACTTCTTTCAAAAAAGCTAAAACAAGTATGTCCATCTACTCTTATACTCTTGTTGCTTCATTTCCTGGTGTTGTGTTGTGCATTATTCTTCTTCGCTTTTGGGATTTTTTTTTTTGAAACTCTTTCCCAACTGCTTGGCCATTAAGATCGTCGTTTTTTGGCGCTTGCCCTTTTTTCCATGTCCATGGTGAGAAAAAAAGGATAGTGAAGAGAGTTATGAGAATCATGTTGCTGACTCTAGTGATACCCTAAGAACTGTTAATCCCCAAACTCTTAGGTGTCCCCTGACTGAGCTCCACAGTGGTAAAGTTGGCAATTATCAACCTTGTAGGCCTATAGAAAGGAACATCTAGGTGGAGTACTCGTACGAGTGTAACATAGTAGGTTTGGGCTTAGGGGATGACATATTAGAAGGTGGTGATAGTACCAAGACAATGAGTTCTACCTCAGATTCCCAAAATGATTACGAGGACGAGAGGTTCAATCCGAGTCCCTCGCCTTCTGGCCCCGAGGAGACCCGCTCGCAATTTTCAGGGGGCTAAACACTGCTTTAAATGACGAGGTCCTGGATATGAACCCTGTGAGCGTGGTCTTGCCCAACATCCCTGTCCCTAATTTTATTGAGAGGCATATGGAAATGGGGAAGAGCAGTCATAGTAGGGAGTATCTCAAACCCGAGGAGGAAGAAGACGATGAGGATGGTAACCCGGATGGTGAGGGTGATGATGAGGAGAGCAATAGCGATTGGAGATAACGGGATCATCTGCGCTCTATATAGGAGGCTCCTAGAGGATCCCCACATTAACAACGATTTCACCCTAATTGCTGAAGATGTGGAGGAACTTTACACGAAGTATAAGTTCTTGGATTCTGCGTACAAGCCTTAATAGACCAAACCGGGAGAGAAGATCTATATGCAACCCTATGGAGGATGAGTCAAGATCATGAGGTGGCATCTAAAGCTTGGATTCCATCTACTTGTGCACGAGTACATAGAAGGCGTGCTAGGCTTCCTCGGGTTGGGGGTTAGGCACCTTTTCCCTAGTAGTTACACATGGATCTTTGGCTTCATAATGCAATGTAAGGAGGCCAAGATCAAGCCTTAGTTGGACTTCTTGCTAGAGGCATTCAACTCCACTAAATCGGGAAGGGATGGACTTCGTGCTCAATAAACGTCCTGATTTGCCTAGCGGATGAGTATTACTTCCAATTGTTGCAGGTGGACCTTTGAGTGGTTCTATGCAAAAGGGGTCGGGATCGAGTAGCTCCCACTCTGAGGCTTACACTCTTTGAAAGAGTGTAAGAAGAAAAGAAAGGAATGGGTCTTTGAGGAAAATACGACCACGTTTGAGGAGTTCGCAGGCCACAAGTTTGAGGAAGGGAAATCTAAATGGCCTCACTAACAATTGGCCAATACGAGATGGTTATATGATACCCTTCATGAGTTGTTCTTGTTTTCACTATTGCTTTTGTCGCCCTGTGTCTTAACTGTTATCGATATTTGTTCTTATTCTGGACTAATTGTGCTCTTGATGTTTTTGTTTTTGTGGTGGGTCTGACTTCCGAGCATAAAAAAGCTCTGCTACAGGCCAACCTTGAGGTCGCGATAAAGAAAAAGGCTGATGTTGCAACTGGTGCTAAGAAGGGTGGGGCAAGCCCATCCTTATCCGAGAGGACAAAGGTCGACGTGGCAACCCCTGCATACGAAACCTATAGGAGGCGCACCTACCTCTTCCATTTAGCAAACACTCAAATGTGCCACGTCCACCAGATCTGAGTTCTTGTCATTGACCTCAAGGTCGGAAAAAAAAGGAAGGGACATGACATTGAGAGAGTTTGCCAGAAGCGGGTAAAACAACTACTGGGCCACACCGTAGAACATGCTGGAAAGGGCCCGACCTAGGATCCTAATTAGAATGTCGAGTTAAAGCCTTCAATGTTTGCCCACCATTCAGGCCTGTTCTTGATGTACTTGTATTGGGGACTACGAGTGCTCGCAAGTGATCCTTTGACTAAGGAGAAGTCTGCGGCTGAGTTGGATGTCGCCTTTGACTACCATCTCCCAAAGGTAAATTTGGAGCTCTTCTACTTTACTTTTTGATTTGTTGTCTTGGAGACTAACTTTTACTTTTTTTCTTCGCTAAGTCTCACCTTTTGGAAATAAGGATCGATTTTGAGGATCTTACAAAGAAGGTGAAGATTCTTAGATCAGAGCGGGAGACTGCCTACAGCGAGAGGGATCGGGCCCAACAATAGTTAGGGAAGGCTTGGTCGGAACTTAAGGCCACCTAAAAAGCCTTAAAGAAGGGCTAGGATTAGCTTGCCACTGAGAAGCAACATAAGGAGACTAAGGTTGCGTTGGTAAGCTAAGCAGCCGAATTGGAAACTTCTCAAGGCTCCCTGGGTTAGGCTAAAGCAGACTTGGTGAAACTTACTGCCAACTTGGCTATGACTGCTCTGCAATAGGCCCGAGAGTATGGCCTTGGCTATAGTGAGGCCTTATTGGACCTCCATACCGTGGGGCTAATCACCCAGGAGGTGGTTTCCTCCAAGTTAATAGCTCTTTGTTTGGATGAGGAGGAGCTAGCAAGTTGTGGGTGGTGGCGACGGTGGCGGGGTTGAGGATGAGGTTCCCCATGAAGACAGCTCGCATCAATAAAAAGGCAGAGCCGAGGAGTAGTCTTTTTCTTCTTTCATTTTCTAGTTTTTTTTTTTTTTTTGCAAGTGGTTTTCTTCAGGACCGATGTAACTAAATTTGTTGCGGTGCTCGGTCCTACTGGAAACTCGTATTAGATGTAACCCTTTTATTTTGTTAATGAAAAACTTATGTTTCTGCCACTGTGAAAGCTTCTCAGTTCCGTTTCCATTGTCTCTATCTCTCGAGGTTCTTCTTAGCCTTAAAGCTTTGAAGTTTATTCCTTTATGTTTTTGCCTCATGTCCTTATTGTTGGACGAGTTGAACAAAAACCAAAAAAAAAAAAAAAAGGACTTAACAGTAGGTTAGCTAAGTCGTTCAAAGCTTTAAGGCGAGCATTGAAGTAAAATAGACTGTATTGAGAAGTAAGCATTCGAGTTTTGAGGTTGAGCTTGTGCTCGTAACTTAAGGAAAAAAGAGAGACAAAAATGCAGATAGATAACGAGAATTTGTAGAAATACTCTCTTTCATTAATCAAATCGAAAATTTACAAGGGCAGGGGCACGACTCCTTATTGGTAATATTTTCTCAAGTGTACTAAATGCCAAGTGTTGGCCACAGGTCTGCCCCAGAGCATCCTCAAATGATAGGTCCCCGGTCGGCACACTTTTGAAGCCACGTAGGGACCTTCCCAGGTGGGCTCGAGCTTCTCGATGTGTCGTGGGTCCGAGGCGGTAGCAGCTTCTCACAACACTAGGTTCCCTATTCTAAAGTACTTGGGCCTGACCGTAGTGTTAAAGTATTATGCTATTTGTTGCTGATATTTGGCCAGTCCTAGAACTACGTTGTCTCGGATCTCCTCCAATAGGTATAGGTTGAATCGGATGCCCTAATTGTTGAGTTCGGGCTAGTAGAACTGTAACCTAGTGGAATTGACCACAATTTCCAAAGGGATAATCACTTTTGTTTCGTAAGTGAGTTTAAAAGGAGTCTCTCCTGTTGTAGACGTTGGGTCAGCTTATATCCCCAAAGTACTTTATGTAGCTCTTTGTCCCATATTAGTTTAGCGTTGGAAATGACGTCAAGTCTCTTCTTTATGCCTTGTAGTAAGGACCCATTTGTGACCTCAGTTTACCTATTAGCCTGTAGGTACACCACCGAGGCTTTCCTATGGGTGATATGATAGTCCGTGAGAAAAGCCTCAAACCGTCTCCTGACGAACTGGGTACTGTTGTCCGAAACCAGAGACTTGGAAATCCCGAATGGAAAGATGATGAACTTAGTGAAAAATTTGATACAATCCTTCTCCTTTGTCGACTTGAGGGCTATGGTCTCAACCCATTTTGTCATATATTTGACTGCAACAATGTCATATTTAGGTTGCTTCTTGTCACAAGGAAAAGGTTCCACTAGGTCGATCCCCCACATGGCAAATGGAATGGGTTGATTTACACCGACCTGAAGATTTGGCACTTGTGGCATTTCTTGACATAATCCTTAGCGTCCTCATGCATGGTCGGCTAGTAGTATCCGTGCTTTATTAACTTTAGTGTCAGAGCCTTGCCCTCTCCATGATTTCCATATACTCCTTCATGCACCTCAGTGATGGCCTATTCCCAATGACTCAGACCAAGGCATTTGAGGAGTGGAGACGTCGCCGAGTGTCTATAGATGTCACCCCCGATAACAAATGTCAAGCAGCTTTGTTCTTTATCTAATTGGCTTCTGCAAGATCTTCAGGACAATCCCATCCTTTAGATAACAAAGGATAAGAGTGATCTAGCAGGGCTCTGAATTGATTTCCATCACCTCCTTCTTGCTTACACTAAACTGGGGGAGAGTTATGATTTACATTGACCCGTCCATCTATTCTCCATTTGAGGTGATCCGAAAGAGAGCATTTGCCACAAAAAGTTTTGCCTTGACCACTATTTCAATGTCAAAGGCTTTGAACTTGGAGAGCAGGGTTTTGGCCTAGGCTAGATATTTGATGATTTGGGGCGCTCGAGCTTTGTATTCACTTGAGATCTACTTGAACACCAGTTAGGAGTCACTGCGGCTGCTTAGATAACCAACCTTGAGGCTTAGAGCCAATCTTAACCCCGTCAGCAGCGCCTCGTATTCTGTTTTATGGCTGCTAGCTTGGAAAGAAAAGGTAATAACCTGCTTAACTAAAACCCCTCTAGGGATTAAAGAATGACCTTTGCCTTGCACCTTTCGTCCATAAAGGACCTGTCCATATAAAGCTTCCAAGTAGGTTGGGCCGGGGGTGGAGGAGCATCATGTGTTTGTATCGGGGTCGACAGTGTTTCCTCCTTGACCTCAAGGAAGCATATTCCATGACAAAGTCCGAGAGGACCCGTGCCTTTATTGTTAGCCGTAGACGATATTCAAGATTAAATTAACTGAGCTTGACTGTCCATGTTACAAGTCATCCTGAGATCTTTGGCTTATTTAGGATCTTTCTTATTGGTTGGTTGGTGAGGATTATGATGGTTCAACCATGGAAGTATGGCCAAAGTTTCTTGCTGGCAAACACAAAAGTCAGCGTGAATTTCTATGTGTTGGGATACCGTGTTTCAACCTCCTTGAGGATATAACTGGCGTAGCACACCAATTTTTGGATCCCCTCTTCTTATGTAATAAAGATTGCCCCCACCAACCTTGGAATTGTAGAGAGGTAGAGGTATAAATCTTCCTCTGAAGTCGGCTTGGAGAGTATTGGGGGAGAGTTCAGTTCTTCTTGATTGCTTCTAACAAAGTTTGACAGTCCTCTTTCCTAACAAACTTCTTGCCGCCACGAAGTGTGTCAAAGAAGGGGACACACTTCTCCACTGATTTGGCTACGAAGCATCTTAAGCCCATGACCATCCCCGCTAATTTCTATACATCTTTCTAAGTGTGGGGAGGTTTCATTTCCATTATGACCTTGATCCTTTCTGGGCTAGCCTCAATACCCTTCTGGCTCACCAAGTAGCCCAAACAATTACCTAATCCGATGTAGAATGTGCATTTGGATGGGTTGAGTCTCATGTTGCTTTCCTGAACCCGCTCAAATCATTCTCTGAGGTTAGCGATGTGGTCGGTGGCTTGGAGGCTTTTTAGGATCATATCGTCAACGTAAACTTCCATGCTTTGTTCAAGTTGCACCCAGAAGATCGTGTTCATCATCCTTTGGTAGGTGCCCCATACGTTCTTTAGCACGACTTTGTATGCAAGACTACTCGATTAGTGATGAAGGAGAGATGCTTCATATCAGTCTCAAAAATCTTAATCTGGTTGTAGCCTGAGAATGCATCCATGAAATTAATAAGTGTGTGCCCGGGAGTGGGTAACAGTGTTTAGGGAAACACTTATTGTGATATGTGAAGTCAATGCAAATTCTCCATTCGCCACTCGATTTCTTCCCCACGACAATGTTGGCTAGCCTTGTTGGGTACTGGATCTCAAAGATGAATTCTGTATCTAGCAACTTGTCCATTTCTTCATCAATAATCTTTTGCCTTTCCGTCGAGACTTGTCTCTGCTTCTGTCAGACAAGCTCTTTGCCAAGGGTTACGTTTAACTTGTGCATGGCTATGGACTAGTGGATCCTTGGCTTATCGGTTGGTGTCCAGGCCCAGGCAAACTGCGAGGTCGAGGCCGGTTCCAATGTTGACCGTCCTCTCAGGGTCGTGAAGGGTGAATTCTATCGCATCTGTTTTTTCTGCAGGAGTGACTATTGGTCTGGTCGGCTCCATGAGGAAGGGTAAAGGCGTGGATATGGTTTCTTTTGCAGCTAACGTGGTTGACATATGTACGGAGATACCAATTTTCTACTTTTTCTTTGAGGGGGTAGTTTAGGATCTGCCAAGGCAGTGATGACCATATAACACTTCCTTGACTCTAACTGGTCTTTTCATACCTCTCTGTCCCCATGGTCAGTGGGAAATTTAATTTTTTAAGTATGGAATAAAGGTGATGGCCATTAGAGCTGTAAGGGTCGTTTTGCCCAAGATGGTGTTGGAGGCCGAGGCTTGCTGCACCATATAGAACTTTACAAATTGGCCTTCTACACACAAGAGCTTTGCCAAATAGAAAGGGAGTTGGAGGGTGCCCATGACGGGGATGGGTTGGTTCCCAATCCCCTATAGAGGTGGTTCGAAGCAGGGCTCTATCTCTTTTGCTTGCAAATCTATCCTCTCATAGGGGTGATGGGAGAGGAGGTTGATTGAGTTCTTGTTGTCAACCAAAACATCTTTGACCCAGTGGCCTACCATGTCAACTGAGATTACTAAGGCGTCCTCGTGTGGACTTTGCATTCCTTCGTAATCCTTGTTCGTAAAGGATATAGGCAGTGTGAGAGCACGAGACATGCTGCAAAGGATATAGGCAAGATGGAAACAAAGTGGATGGTGCGGGCGTATGATTTTTTGGTTCTGTTAGATGTGCCCCCAGCCGTCGACCCTTAAATGATTGTGTCTTTGTTCTTGACTCGCGGTATTTTTTAACTACTTTAGGCACTCTTCAACCAATTTTTTCTCAGTGAGCTCTGATAGGGAATGGAAGGCTTCGCATTTGTGCTCCCTGCAACTTGGAATGATGGACATGTATCATTAGTTTTGGGGGACAGAAGAAATGTTTGTCCTTGATGTCCCAAAGATTGAGGTTTTGTCTTCGTTCAACAAAGTAAAAGACCTCTCCTTCGGCCACTCATCTTTCTTCTCGTGACTCGATCCCTACCTATTATCACGTCAACCTAAGTTCTGTCCCTTACTTTTTTGGTCGTCTCTTCTGCCATCATCCCTGTAGGACTATATCTGGTTGTCGTGATGGTGGTGGTCTTAGGCGCTAGGTCTAGAGGAGCCTGACCCTAACTCTCCTAGGGCTTATTCCATATTCACCCTATGGTCAAGCATTCTGAAAGCTTCCTCTAGGCTCTTGGGAAGAGAGCCAATAAAATCTTCGAGGAGGTTTCTATTGGACTCTACTCTTAGTCCGGTCATGAGGTAACCAAGGGTCTAAGTTCTATCCAAATTTGTGACCTCCCCGCAGGCCTCTCTGAACCTCCTAGAGTAGTTTTTGAGTTTCTCATCGTTCTTTTGCGTAACCTGTATCAACAAGGCCATGAGCCTTCCCTTTCTTACGTTCACATTAAAATGAGTTTTGAATTGGGACTTGAGATCGGTCCATGAACTGATGGAGCGGGAGTGGAGAAGGTGACTAAACCAAGCCATTACTTTAGCGTAGAAGGTGGACACTAATAAACTGCATAGGGCTTTTGGTATATATGCCCTAGGAAAATCTTTAACGACTCATATGTCATCGCATGATCCTCGAGATCAATTATGCTATTGTAGGTTCCTAGGGTCAGAATCTTCATGGATGTGTCCACCCATCCAAATTTGATTTCTTTGGAGAATGGACTCTCCTTTAGTCTAAAGGGGATGGATGTGGCTACCCCCTGTTCCTCATTTCTTTAATGGCCTTTTCCATCTCAGATAATTTATTCTGAAGCTCAGGGTCGGCTCGCGTGTAAGGCTTATGCTTTTGGGGGTGGCCTAGATGACTTTCCGCGTTGCTCCTTGAGGACCCCTTTAAACTAACATCGGGGGAGGGGGTGGGGGGAAGGGAAGCTATTAGCACTTTTCTTCAGGAGAGATGGTGGTTTGAGAGTCCTGAGCTCCTCAAGCTTGTCTCTATTTCTTTCTGCTTCCTATCCATTTCTTCATGTGCTGCATTAAGGTCGGCAGTGTGTCTGGACTGCTTTTTATACTTCTTCTTCCTGGATCGTAATCCAATATTGTCTGGGTGTGCCTTCTTTTATTATCTAGGATGGTTTGAGCATCCTCCTTGTGAGTCGTAATGTTGTTTAGGGTCTTCCTAGCATCCTTTGAATGGGATGCAGTTGTTAGATGAATTCTAACCCCTTTGTTTGTGGGGTAGGGGGTCGACAGGTTAGCCACATTATGGTCTACACCGTGGTTAGCAGAAGAATCCTCTTATTCCTCTACAAGGCCTTCCACACGTCACTATGTGCATGGGCCTTTCCACATGATCTAGTTTTGGATACCATAATGTATAGTTGATGCTTGTTTGGGGTATAGTAGTAGGGGTGAAGAAAAATGGCTAAGTAGTGAGTCGTGAATAGTAGTAGTTTTGATGTTAATATTTTTAATATGTTAATTTCAAAATTTATACTCCTTCCGTCCCATTTTACTTGAAAAATTTTCTATTTTGGGATGTCCTAAAATCTTGACAAAGTACGTAGTTGGAAAATTTATTATGTTGTTAACTTACTAAATTACCTTTTATTAAAAGGTATGACATTTGTTAGGAATTATAGCATTTGATGATGATGTATAACATTTAGAATTGTTAGAGTTTGTAATTGTACTGAAATTGAAAGTGCAGCTGGTTTTGTCTAAGTTATCTCCTGACAGTGTAAATTGTTCATCAATGAATAAATAGACAAACTAGTGGAAGTTATCCTTTGACAGTGTAAAATCCACATCAGAAGATAATTCAAAGGATAATTCATCAGAGCAGCCATAAGAGGATATTCTGCAGTAGCAGTTGCTGAACTGAGATTCAAGAGTGTTGAACTAAACTGAGAATGAAGATTGTTGACATGAACTTAAAGATTGATGAACTGAACTAAACTGAACTATGAAGATTGTTGCAACATTAAAGCATTTGAACTGTAATAGTGGATAAAGATGTTCATCAGTGGATACGATATCAGAGACTAATTTGAAGATTTAGTTCAGCAGTGGATAATGCCATTTTCAGGTGTAAAATGTTATCGGAGGATGTTATCCACTCAAAATACAATGTCTTTTCAAGGAATGTTGGCCTGTACCAGCAAATGAAAGCTCCAAACAATTTGGCAACTCACTCGCAGAATTGTACTATTAGAGACTAAAAATTATCCTATCCAAAACTAAGAATTAGCCTATCGAAGACTAAGGATTAGCTTATTAGAGACTAAGGATTAGCTTATCAGAGACTAAGAAATGTTCTATCAGAGACTATTGTTGAAACTGCACAAGAACTCCTAATATGCATAAAAGACTAAATGACCATCAGAGACTAAATAGTCATCAGATAATAAATGATCATCATCAGAGACTCAAAATGACATATGGTTGACTGTTGCAGTCCACTAACTCAGTTGAGGTTGTGAAATTAAAATAAAGAAGGTGGTCCAATAAGGAAAGATTGGCTACCAGAAAAATTTCAAAGAAATAAATTATACATATACACAACAGGTGTATAAAACTGCAAGTGTATAAGCTGCAAAGATAACTTGTACAAACTTGAAGAGCAAAATAAGGAAGTTGATCTAATAAGAACCAGAGAAACTCAAAGAGATAAGTTATACAAATTCAGATCCTGCTGAGATAACTTATTCTGAGAACACTATGAATTAAATAAGGGAGCTGGTGCAATAAGAAGAGAGTGCGTACTAGATAAGTTACATGACATATTGGCATACAAGAAAGGTTATACAAAAGAGAAGTTATGTGATAGAGCTGCAATTACCAAAGAACATCAGATATATCTTTGGAGGCAGCTCAAAGAAGAAATTAGAAAACAAGGGAATTGTGTCTATAAATAGAGACACAGAGAAACTGAGGTAATACACAACTTAGAGTATCAAATACATCTCTATACATATTGAGAAAAAAATTGAGAGCTAACAACTGTAATTCATTTACAGAAAGAAAATGTGAGAACCTAAAAATAAAAATATAATTATGATGAATGGATAATTTATTCATTCATATTTTGTATAAAGGATTAATTCTCAATCTGTATGAATACTCAATTCATATCTCGAAGGAGAATATATATATATATATTGAGGTTAATGTGATGTCCAAAATTTACTGATGTCAATTCCTTTGTAAAACCATCAAAGGAATATGAATATGAGAATCTCAAATCTCATATGAGATTAAATGAATTAAGCATGTATGGAGATAAGCTAAAGGATTACGTGTTTTAAGGAGATTGTTATCAGATGTTTACATGTGTTATTATTTGATTAGTAAGCTGCATGTGCGTCAACAACTGATTAAGATTAAGCTGCATGTGTGCCAGCAACTGTTTGGTATTATACCAGCTACTAAAGTGTTATGATGAGCACCCGCTATACTGGCCAAGCTGGCCAATCACATTACCTCAAGACACAATTTTAGTCTACTACTCTAGTTGATTTATGAACACTATAAATACATCATTTGAGGCTAAATCCTAACCTCTCTTTTTAAAACTTCTCTTTAGCCAACCATCCTCATAAATTTCAAGTTCACCTTCTTGAGCAATAGTCCTCTTCTAGAGCAACCAAGCTGTTAATTTCTTCCTTAAAGACGAAGAGGTAAGAGATTTATACCAATCGTATACTCTATTGTGTTCTGTTCTCTCACACATACCATTTAAAAGTATTAGTCGTGCATGATAAGTTATCCAAGAAGATAATAAAGCTTCAAAAGCTGCAGTAGTATTCTTTTGCATCTGTGAGTGTGTGTGTGTGCGTATTATGTAAGAAATGATACACACGACAGATGGGATAATGATGCACCCTAAGTTGGGTTTATCCCTTGTTAGGCATCAACCATGAGCATTTAAAAGGTTTTCCTTTGTGGCAAAGACAAGTCCTAACTTAGTCTCTAATAGCATAATGTTAGTCTCCGATGAGTAAAAATGTTATTCTCTGATAAGAAACAATGTTAGTCTTCGATGAGTAACAATGCTAGTCTTTGATGAGTCTGACGCTGAACAATTATCCACCGATGAGTTTGGCGCTAACTTAAGGAATTTGGCACTGAGTTTGGCACTGGCTAAACAGTTTGCGATGAGTTTGGCGACAACCAAGAGAGTTTGGCGATAGTCAAATGAATTACCGACGAGTTTGGCGATGAACAAAATTATCCCCTGACGAGTGGATTATCCCCTGATGGGTAAGTCATCCCTTGATGACTATCCCTTGATGGTCGAGGATCATCCCTTGATGGCCACCCCCTGATGACCATCACCTGATGGCCATCCCCTGATCATGCACACCCCCTGATGATCATTTCTCTGCTTTAGTAATTGCTTACATATGCGCATTCTCCTATTTATTTTCAAGGCATAGATTTCTCATGTTATTTCAACGATCATGTTTTACAGAACCTCTCACTCACCAATATTTGAAATTTAGAAATTAGTTAAGGACCAAGGTAAGTATATACTCACTCCTTTTTTATTCAATACATATTATCATTCATTCGATATACATAAGTATCCAGTATTTTGTTATGTCCTATTCAAGTTCAATTTCTTCAAAGATAAGTAACGTATGATCTTTTGATCCGATGTATGAGAAAGATATTGTCCTAGAATCAAGTGTTCTTTAGGCAAATGGTAGCTTTTCAAATTCGCTAACACGCCAAAATAAATCCTATATGGATATATCAAGATTTAATTGTTCTTTCCCCCTACTTGTAAAGTATATCTGTGTGGGTAACTAAAGATTAATGAATGATAGGCAACGAAAATTGAGGCATCGGTGACCGAACCCTCGTAGATAAAAATGTCTGCTTGACTATGTATGTCAATATGATGAAGTCAGACGGTGGTCAGGCTGGCCAACTGATACACAGTTTGATAAAGAGAGTCCTAAGGGCACGTGCGCCAAACGGACATGGTTATAAGGCGCATGTGAATGATTCAAGATTTCTTTCAAATAAAGGGTTAAATCCCTCATTATCACTTGGGGACCCTGAAAGTTACATGTTTATTAAATTATCAGGAGGTGCTGACATTGTTTCGCCGAACCTCATCAAACACGAAAGCCCTTTGAATTATCTACTTTTAAGGACATACCCAACTTATGACTATATACTTACTGAGTGTAAAACGCTCATGTGGATTATTATGAAATGTTTTATAAATTATGAAGAGAAGCTCAACCCCACTAATAAAGGCAAAGAAAGGGTGGCATGATGAACGCTTGTTAATTGTTCTCTTATGGATGGCTTTTAAAGGAAGGGTGAAGCGTGAGGATAGTATAGAAATATTTGGATTGTTAGGCCTATGGCCCCTCACGGACTTCCGCTCTAAAAACAATTATTTTTGTTATGTAATAGAGATTATATTTCTCTTATTCCATGATATGTATGCTTGGTTAATGATGGTTTTCTGTTGTCAATTTCTGACGATTTTCGAAGTCCAGTGTGGGATTTTTGGGGTTGTCACAGTTGGTATCAGAGCCAAGCACCGGTTATGAGATAAGATCTCTACCGGAGTATAGAATATGATTTTAGTAGGGTAAGGAAATGACTATAAGAGTAAGAATAACAAAATAGAAGATAAGAAGAAAAGGGGGGGGGGGGGGGTAAGCGTCAAGTTGTTCCTCGTCGTATCTTAAGATTTTATGAGATTCTAAGATAGAAGACCCATACAAAGTACATTACACACCATGCCACTGCACTAATATTTATGTCAAACTCTTATGATGAACCCTACAATGGTATTGATAGAAGTTATGTTTTCCTTGTAGATGACTTCGAGACGTGATAATAGGGGCAAGGCACCCGTGACCAAAAGCTTAGATGAAGAGTATATCCCTGATGGTACCACTACTCCACTCATGGGACACTCTAGTAATCAAGTCCCCACTATGGATATTGATACCGCAAGGGAGGTATCCCCTGAGCAAGCTTTTGATGTTTCACCTGCTCCAAATAATGTCGCCTGTCCTTCAGATCCTCGTAGACACCTTCATCCCAATGCCATTCGTGGGCCCTCACAATTGTCTGGCCAGATCACGAGTAACCCCTCACAAAAGAGTGAATAGACCAACTCAGGTCTTTCATTTTGAGATGCCTCGGATCTCAGATGAAAATAGTGAGGATCCCACAGACCCGGAAGAAAATGAACAGGACTCGATCGACCCATTTGAGGGGTCAAATTCTTTAATTCACATGAGGAGTCCTTCTCCTCCTCATAATTAAATGGGTTCTCTGTCCCAGGATTCATTTCAGGCAGAGTCCCCCCTGTCTCTATGCATACAATACCTGTTGCACCAACATCACCACTTATTGTCTCATCACCAGCTACTCTATCAGAAGACCCACCCGTCATACCGCCACCATAAATTCTAATACCTATGTCATTACTAGATGGATTATGTCACTACCTCCAACGTAGAATCCATATGGTTCAAGCAGAAATGGCCATATGCAACACCAACCAAGGTGACCAAGAAAGCACCAACCTAAACAACAATCGGGGAAATAATGATAACAACGAGAATCAAGATAATCATATTACCCTGTTAATAAACATGATTAAGGAAGCTACCCAACAAAACAACAACCCACCACACCCACGACAAGTACAACCTAGGAGGGTGACATTTAGAGACTTCACAAATAGTTGCCCACCTACTTTTAGTGGTGACGAAGGACCTACTACAACTCAAACTTGGATTAAGGAAGTAGAAAAAGCTTTCTGTATTTTTGGGGTAACTGATGACATCAAAACAGAATATGCTACCCATCTACTCAAAGGAGAAGCCAACTACTGAACGATTAGAAATGTCTAAGATGTTGACAACCATAGATGAACAAGCAGCAACCAATATTAATCACGTTTTCACCTAGCCCCAATTCAAGGAATTTTCAATAATCAACACTTTCCAATTAGTGTTGCTGATGAACTAGAAAGGCAATTCTTAGAATTAAGACAAGGAAATATGACGGTGGAAGAATACAAAAGAAGTTTAATGAACTCCAAAGGTACACCCCATATTTGGTGGATACTGAAAGGAGAAAGGCAAAGAGGTTTGAGCACGACTTGTATCCATGGCTGCACGACAAGATTGCTATCTTATGCCTGGACACCTATGCTGAGGTCGTTCAGAAGATGAAAGTAGCTGAGAAAAGCGGCAAAATACTTTAGGATTTTAACCGCGAAAATCAGAAGGAAGGCAAAAGGAGAGGAAACCACCCTAATAACAATAACTTCAATAATAAAGGAGATGGAGGACATGGAAGACCACATACTAGTTTGGTTGTGTTAAAACAAGAGGAAGGAAGTGCACCTAGTAATAATGATAAAAGAAAAAGGAATTTCATTGCCGATATAATTGATAAGAAAAGGAGGATCACAGTTTGTAACAAATGTGGGAGGAATCATGGCACTTCCCCATGTTTAATGAAAACAAATATATGTTGTAAATGCCATCGACCTAGGCACATCTCACTTAATTTCCCAAATCAAGCACCAGCCACTACCCAACCTTGGTATCGTCCACAATAGCAACAACAACAACCTCAAGGCACTAGTCGCACCATGGCGACTGTGAGAACATGTCACACTTGCGGTCAGGAGGGCCACGTCTCAACCACTTGCCTTCAGAAAAAAAGTCAAGGCAAATTGTCATTGACAGGAGCTAGCACAGTATCAAACCGCCCTCAAGCTAGGACCTACAATATGCCTGTGTAGGACGCACTGACGTCCGATAACGTAGTTGCAGGTACGTTGCTAGTCAACTCAGTTCAAGTACATGCTTTAATTGATTTTGGCATGACCAGGTCTTTTATATTTGAACGTCTCCTTAAAAATATAGACATTGCTCCTAAATGCTTAGAAACACCTTTAGAGGTCATGGTAGCTAACCAAGAGGTGCACGTTGTCAAAAATGTACTACCTAATTGTAGTATAAAAATAGGAAAACATGACTTCCCTGCAAGTTTAATACAGTTTCCATTGGGGGAATTTGACATGATATTAGGCATGAATTGGTTACATAAGTAACAAGCTAACATAGATTGCAGAAGGAAGAAGGTTTCTTTAAGAACACCCTCAAACAATAAAATGTTATTCCATGGATGTAAGACCACCAAACCGTCTCACTTCCTAACAACGATGCAATCCAAGAAAATGATACGCAAAGGATGCGAGGCATTCTTGGCTTACATACATGACACAAAAAGGGAGGAACCAAATGGAAGACATTCCCATTGTGAAGGAATTTGGAGATGTATTTCCGGAAGAACTACTGGGTATACCTCCAAATAGACAAGTAGAGTTTGGAATCGAGCTAGTACCAGAGAGTACTCCGATTTCCAAAGCTCCATATAGGATGGTTCCTTCGGAATTAAAAGAGCTTATGGTACAACTACAAGGATTATTGGATCGAGAATTCATTAGACAAAGTGTCTCACCGTGGGGAGCACCTGTATTATTCGTAAAGAAGAAAGATGGATCAATGAGATTGTGCATCGATTACAGGAAATTGAATAAGGTGAAAAACTGATATCCTTTACTTAAGATCGACGACTTGTTTGATCAACTTAAGGATGCAAAATACTTTTCAAAGATCGACTTGAGGTCAGGATATCACCAATTAAAGATTAAGACTGAAGATATCTCTAAGTCAGCTTTTAGAACCCGATATGGTCATTACGAATTTATAGTGATGCCATTCAGACTCACTAATGCCCCAACTACTTTTATGGATTTGATGAACTGATTTTTCAAGCCACAATTAGATAAGTTCATCATTGTATTCATCGACGACATTCTCATTTACTCCAAAACAGAAGGGGAACATGCTAAACATTTAAGAATAACGTTGGAAACACTGAGACAAGAGAAACTCTATGCCAAATTCTCAAAGTGCAAATTCTGGCTAAGAGAAGTGAAATTCTTGGGGCACGTGATCAATGAGCATGGTATATCAGTAGATCCCACAAAGATTGAAGCCATCACCAATTGGCCACAGCTGAAAACACCTACAGAAGTACGAAGCTTCTTAGGATTAGCAGGATACTATCATAGATTCGTCCAAAATTTTTCTAAGTTAGCAGTCCCGCTGACGAATTTAACGAAAAAAATAGTAAAGTACACGTGGATTCTAGAATGTGAGAAAAGTTTCCAAGAATTGAAGAAAAGACTAACCACTACACCAGTACTAAGCTTACCGGATAACAAATGAGATTTGTGATCTACACTGATGCCTCAATAAATGGAATAGGAGTTGTTCTGATGCAACATGGCAAAGTCAATGCCTATGCGTCTCGACAACTCAAGGATTGCGAAAAACAATATCCAACGCACGACTTAGAGTTAGCTGTTATCGTATTCACATTAAAAATCTGGAGGCATTATTTGTAAGGAGAGAAATGTGAGATTTATACTGACCACAAGAGTTTAAAATACATCTTCACACAAAAAGAGTTGAACATGAGGCAAAGACGGTGGTTGGAATTAATCAAATACTATGACTGTTCAATCAATTATCACCTTGGAAAGGCGAATGTAGTGGCTGATGCATTGAGTAGATGTGAAAAATTAAACGAGATAACAATTCAAGATGAAGTAAGGATGGATTTGGAACGACTACAATTGAATGTTATCACAACTCATCAAAGAAGAGAGATAGAACAGGAAGTCAATGCACAACCAAGTTTACTGAATATCATCAAGGAAGCTCAAGAAGAATTTGCAGAAGAAAGGGAAAGGCTGCTAATAAGGGAAAATGGAAAGTGTCGAATCCACGACAATGATTGATGAGGTTCCAAGATAGAGTTTGGATTCCGACAAACATAGAATTGAGGAAAAATTTATTACAAGAGGCCCATAATTCTAAATTTTTGATACATCCAGGAGGAATAAAAATGTATTAAGATTTGAGACGAATTTTTTGGTGGCCAAACATGAAGAGAGAAATAGCTGAATAGGTTAGCACGTGTCTCACCTGTTGGCAAGTGAAAGTAGAAAATCAGAAGCCAAGTGGACTACTACAAGCTTTAGATATCCCAGAATGGAAATGAGAATACATCACAATGGACTTCGTGGTTGGATTGCCGACAACTCGGAAGCGAATGAACGTAATCTGGGTAATCGTGGACAGGTTAACCAAATCTACACATTTCCTACCCATCAAGGACACCTACAAAATGGACCAATTGGTAAGATTGTATGTGAAAGGGATCCTCAGCCGACATGGAGTACTAGTCTCAATCGTGTCAGATTGTGATCCACGCTTCACGTCTAGATTCTGGCGTAGCTTTCAAGATTATTTAGGGACAAGATTGGACATGAGTATTGCATTTCACCCGCAAACTAACGAACAATCCGAAAGAATAATCCAAACCCTGGAAGATATGCTGAGAGCATGTTCTTTGGATTTTGGGGGACATTGGGATTAACACCTACCACTCATCGAGTTCGCTTATAACAATAACTTTCATACAAGCATAAGAATGGCCCCATTTGAAGCTTTATATGGTAGGAAGTGTAGAACACCACTATATTGGAATGAAGTTGGAGAAAGGAAACTGGAGGGACCAGGAATAGTTCAACAGACTAAGGATGCAATCCGAATCATCCAAACTAGAATGAGAGCAACACAGGATCGACAAAAGTAATATGCAAATCAACATCGAAAGGATCAAACACTAGAAATAGGAGGTTATACATTGCTTAAGATCTCACCATGGAAATGCATCATGCGTTTTGGGTAAAAGGAAAAACTAAGTCCCCACTTTATCAGACCATTCAAAATACTCTGCCGCATTGGCGAAGTAGTTTACCAACTAGCACTGCCCCCAGCTCTAGGACATTAAAAACAATTATTTTGGTTATGTAATAGTGATTATATTTCTCTTATTACATGATATGTATCCTTAGTTAATGATGTTTTTCTATTGTCAATTTCTGACGGTACCCGAAGTCTAGTGTGAGATGTTTGGGGCTGTTACAGAAAAGCTGTATAAAAAAGAAATAGAGAGTTAAAATATTAAGTGAGAGATACAGAGAGCAACAAATTCTTAGAACTTGAAAAACTAGAAATTACCTTCTCAACATTAGCTGATGATCAATACCAGAAAGAGTTGTAAGATTCAAACTGATTGACAATAAAATTATTTATTGTTGATTGTCATTCATATCTTATAATTTACTTTATTGTTTTATTATATTAGTAGTCATATAACTATTTTTAAGCTAAACTATTCATATTAGTTTAATTCAAAAAAAATTAGAAATCATATTCAACCCCCCTCCGTCACCCTCTTTTTATAATTACTCATCTGAGAATAACAATATTTAAAGTGAATTTTTATTAAAGGGCATATTTGAAAAGTAACGACACTACGTTATTACAATCATTGGAGTAATTTTGTCAAATAAAATGAGACGGAAGGAATAACTTTTTATTTTTGTTAAGCTTGTAGTTTGGGTTTTGTTCTCTCTCTCTTCGATGTTATTTTCAAAGGAGAGAGTTCAAGAATCCGTGAAGATAGAAATTGGAAGTCTAGAGAAGAAACAAGCGCATGATGTAACTCAACACTCATTTAACTCGATTGAAGAATGGTTTTTGTGAAATACTCATTTTATTCCATAAAAATTGGAACTCTTTTTTTTTTGGATGTTTTACATTATTTACAATAATTTCTTTTTTAATATTATTTGAAGTGTAAAAAGACCAAATTAATTTTTTTCTCTTTTATTTTATCTTATGAACCCACATATCATCGTTACAACTTTTACTTTATCATTCAACAAATTTTACTTTAAAATTATTTTAAATTAAGCAGGACAAATTAGAAATTTATTACAAAG
This sequence comes from Centella asiatica, assembly GCA_014636745.2. Lineage (NCBI taxonomy): Eukaryota > Viridiplantae > Streptophyta > Magnoliopsida > Apiales > Apiaceae > Centella > Centella asiatica. The sequence continues at coordinate 7,312,199 of CM025780.1, read as the reverse complement.
TTAAACGCTTTCTTAATAATTATGTCAAATCAAACTGCTGCAATAAATATGAGACGGAAAGAGTAACATATAGCAAAAGATTAGTATATAGTATGTTATTATAATAAACTATTTTCAAACACACACACACATATATATAAATTACATTAAATATTAAAATTGATAATATTGTACACATAACATAACATATTATATTATTAATAAAAATAAAAATAAAAATAAAAATAAAAATGTATATATTAATATTAATTATAGTATATTTACATTTATATTAATATAATATATATTATATTACA
>CM025780.1:7274586-7311893 GCA_014636745.2 Centella asiatica | reverse complement strand
TTATAGTATATTTACATTTATATTAATATAATATATATTATATTACAATGCACATATATATAATAAAGTTAACCTATATGTATAAGGTTTTATTGTTCATGACCATCAACTTAATTTTAAAATAAAGTTGGTGCAGCACCCTTTTTCACTTTATTCTCAAATTAATCTTTAAATTTAAGGATCCTAAAATTTAGGGGTACTGATGCAAATTCTATAAATGGGTAAAATGCACTATATTATTTATGAATTGCCCCGATTTTGATTGCATCAATCGTCAAATATTTACATGCGATTCTAAAATATTAGTAGATTACAAGTGATAATCTGTTTGGGTAGCTTATATTCTGTGAACTTAATAAAATCATATAAAACCATAAATGGTTATATGAGAGTTTTTAAACCAAAGTTGATAACATGAATTGGACCAAATAATAGTCAATGTAATACATTCCGTCCAATATAAATAACAAATATGTTCAGTTTATATATAATATTTGTTCAGTTTAATAATAATAATTTTTGTTAAATATCATATTTGAAATCTCCAAGTCCATTTTGTATCTCATCTCCTCTAAGATTGCCAAATCATCCTTAGAGTTTTAAATTTAAAAAAGGACATGTTTCCATGGACAGAACTAGTATATCATATCGAAGGGAACGAGAGAACGAAAATACAATTGTAGGGAATAAAATGTAAAATAAATAATATAGGATACATATGAAAATTTTATAAAAGTTTTAAAGTAATAATATAATTTGTAAAATCGGGAGGGGCGACCACCATCTCCAATCTCTTACTAATTCTGTCTCTGCATGTGTCAACTGTAGAGGAAAATAAAACATCGAATAATACATAAAACTTGAAATTGTTTTTCTTTTGGTAGTATGACAGAAATGTAGTATGAAAATAGTACATAAAATTTGAAATAGTTTTTCCTTTGGTAATATGACAAAAATATAGGATGAAAATGGTATAGAATGGAAATGAGTATTATCGTACTCATTATGATATGAATCAGGAAAGTTTTCATCCTTGACAATATCAATCAGGATCGAAAGGGGACGAGGAATTTCTGATGGAAGGATTCATTGTGGTATTCCGCGAAACATCCTTTTAAAATAATCAACATAATTATTACATTTTATCATAATTTTTTTGTGAAAATGATGACAACTAGCTTGCTAATAGATTGAATTTAATGACAAAAATGATTTTTGAGAATATATAAGTTAAAATAATTATATGTGTGTGTGTTATGACATACGTAGTATATTGCTTTTAACTCAATACTATTTTATTACAAACATATATGACATAAAATCAATATATGAAACAGTAAGAGAGATGTTCAGATAGACATATAATTATACATGCATATTAGATTGTATTTTTATTAAATGCAAAACGAGATGGGGACCTGTGGAGAACATATTATCATTCCCATATCGTCCCCAATTTTAGAAAACTGAGAAATTTTTGAAATTGGCCTGAAATTTTTTAAATCAAGGAATCACTTGCTAAAATAATAAGAGAACAAGTTGATGAACAAAGGAACGAGAAATTCTGTCATCCATACAGATGATTTAAATAATTTGTATGAGTATGACATTAGAAAATGACCATTTATATAATATTATAGAAAGTACTCCTATTTAAAATATAATAGTCATCTTAATTTAAAGTACATTTACTGAGGAGATTAATTCTTATTGTATTAGAATAACAAATATTAATTAAAAAAAGTGAGAAATTAAAAATTAACTTTGAAACAAATTTAAATCATCTATCTTAAAATATGAAAACCTCTATTCGAACTTTTACTCTTCTTCTAAAGGTCTATTATCATTAATATAAGAGATTGACTTAATGATCATAAACTTAGAAACATTTTATTTTCTAATATTTTAACTCTATTTTTCTTAACATAAAACCTTTTATATTGATTAGAAGTATGTGTGAATTACTTAATTTTATCTTCATAATTTGGGTGGCATGCCATATGTTACACCAACATTTTTTCTTCCTTCCCACCAGCATTACTTTTTTACTTCTCTATTATACATCTTCAATTCCTAATACTTAACATTAGACTCGGGAATAATACAGGTAATCATATTAATTAAATATATGCTCGACCTACACCAGTCTGTACGTTTTCTTCTTCTTCTTTTTTTGGTCGGTACAATCATGATCACGTTACAAATAATTTGCAATAGATATTCAAAACTTTTGATGTTCTTAGTAACATAAACATATAAATTATCTAATCATATGAAGGGATTAAGAGAAATTAGTTTGGTTTGCATTTTTTATTTCATCTTTTATGCTTTTGTTATTGTTTGATAAAAAATATTTATTTTTTTGTTATCTTTTTATTCAGTATTAGAGGTAGTAAGAAATTATTTCCCCTGTTCCATAATTAGATACATTTCTCATATAATTTATTTGTGGTTTTAATTTTTAAAAATAGTAAAATATAAAAGTTTATATTAAAGTATTTTTTTTATATTTTATAGTATTTCACTTCAAAGTTTTTAAAAGTTAAACATTTCTCCTCAATTTTGAATTCTAAAATTTTATAATTTTTTTTGTTAATTTAAATGTATTTTTAATTTTGGAATGGAACGATTATAAATTTATTTTTGACATGATTATTGTTAGTTTATATACACATAACGACACATTTTTTCTTGAAAATTTTATTTACTCCCTTTGCTCCTGACTAACTGATAGGTATAATTTTTTTCTCGTTAAAGTTGAATTACGTTTGACTTTAAAATTTTTATCATTTTATAGATATATGTGCGGCAATTATAATTATAAGAAATTTATACAATTCACAATAAAATGAATTTTTATAATTGTAAATATGCATATATAATTTTAAAATCAAAAAATAGTTAAATCGACCGAAACAAATTTCTAAGTAACATTTATTATAGAACATATGAAGTAGTTTTCTTTATATAAAGTATTTTGTATAATTAATTCGTAAAGATCATGTTAACTCACTTTTAATGTGATGACCCAAAATCCCTCACTGGATCAGGGTTTCGTCAAAAAAAGGAAAGGATAACCACACATCCCTCCATATAATGATTTCTGAAAGAAACAATATTAAAGAGTTATTACAACCCAAAATATTACATTTACAGCGGAACCTATTCTGTTTCTATACTATAATTCAAAATATCTCTTCACAGGTTGTCTTTCTTTCTTCCTTCCTTATTGGCATTACAAAGGCTAGCCAATCTCAGTAATCGATCACTTTTGTCTTTCCCTTATCTGAGGGCTCAGCCTTTATATTCTGCCCTGCAAAACATTAAAATTCTACAAGAATGAGCGGTTCACGCCCAACAAATATATAAACAATTTGGGAAAAACAATTCTGGAATGTTTCAAAAGAATTCAATTCTGCTAAGAGGCTTAGTGAATCAATACCAATGCCTCAGAAATCTTTAGGGGATCTTTAGGATTACTGATGATAAACAATTGTGTAATCCTTCTTAAAGCATAACTTCCTTGAAGTAAAAATATCCATCGGGGGCTAAACCCGTTGGATCAGCTAACCATACGGTATACAGCTGGCCTAACTGTGCCCGCATGATCCCTCCTTGTGTGAACGTACGTAGTCACATAATATTCCTCTAGGTCAGGTGAAGAACAAATCAGCACCTTACCTTTCCTCTAACCATCCATGTGGTATAACCCATTTAAGGGATATATCATTCTCATTTATTTCCACACATATAAGATTTAGAATTAGTTGAAAATCAAATCTCTGTTATATCCATGCATTATCATTCATATCATGCTAGCGGAATTTAAAGCATAGCATGCTCATTCTTAAAACAATTAAACATATAATCAAGTCTTGCACGCATATCGAATCAAATGATACTGCGTTAAATTGAAATAATCATCAGATCGAATGTATATACTTGCATCATCTTGCAATTTAAACATAAGATTGTGAATATACTTGCCTCAGCCCTTTGCAACAAAGTTCAGATCAATTTACTTGTGAGTGAAAGATTCTGTACATTATGCAAATACTATTTTAATACCTCTGTAAGAATTTATGAAAGAAAATGTGTATGAGATGTCCCTAGAATGTCCTAAATCTGACATAATAACATCATGAAATCATTTTAAGAAAGTCATGTTTTATAGTCTTGATATAGACTGAACATCGAAGAATAATCTTTTTATTATCAAACCCGTCAGGGACTGATATCCTTAACCATCAGAGACTAAAAATTTCCTCTATCGGAGACTAAGTAATCTCCTTCATCAGAGACTACGAAATTTCCTTCATCAGAGACTATGAATGACGTCATCAGGGACTAACAACTCATCAGTGACTGATGACGTCATCTTAATTCTATCGGAGACTAAGAGTGACGTCATCGGATACTAACATCTCATCAGAGACTGATGACGTCATCTTAACTCTATCAGAGACTAAGGCTGACGTCATCGGAAACTAACATCTCATCAGAGACTGATGACGTCATCTTAACTCTATCAGAGACTAAGGCTGACGTCATCGGAGACTAACATCTCATCAGAGACTGATGACGTCATCTTAACTCTATCAGAGACTAAGGCTGACGTCATCGGAGAGTAAATAACCCGTTGGAGACTAATGACGTCATCGGGGACTAAGGTTTAGCCTGTCAGAGAGTAAAGATGACGTCATCATCAGAGACTAACGATATCTCATCAGGGACTAAAAATTATCTCGTCAGAGACTAAAAATTATCTCGACAGAGACTAACAATATCTCATCAGAGACTAAAATTATCCATCAGAGACTAAAAATTATCTCGTCAGAGACTAAAAATATCTCATCAGAGATTAACAGCATCTCATTAGAGATTAGCAACATCTCATCAGAAACTCACATTAGAGCTTGTCTCTGCTATCATGGAAGGTTTATTATGAGCAAACTTATCCTAGGATGACTCATGGAGATGCAACAGAGTAAGAACTTAGCATAAATCTTTGATGCTATGCACGAAAGAAACTGAGTAGGGTTCCAGGTTCTTACCTCTTTGTTCTTAAGGATGAAATCAAAGCTAGTCTGAAAATAATTCTCCGAAAGAAGAACTTGGAAATTTATGGAGATAATAAGTTTAAACGAAACTCTGAAAAGAGAAATTTTGGTAAAAGAATTAAAATTTCATCTCGAATGAGGTATTTATAGAGTTCAAGAGCAGTAAACTAAGGTTACGTATTGGAATAAAACGATTGGTTAATTTGGACGGTAAAACGGTTGTTCATCATGACTTCTTGACAGCAAATAGCTGCTGTCCTACATGCATGAAGACTTAGCCACCTAAACAGTTTCTAATCAAACACGTAATCACAAATGCTACATAACCCTCTTCTCTTCCTCCATACTGTTCAATATAATCTTATATGGGGTTTGCTAATCCTCTTTTTGATACCTTTTTAAGGAACTTAACTCTTCATCATGGATATCACATCATCAACAAAATTTTCATTGTAAATATGAATTTATCATTCATATTTAAAAAGGCAATTTTTCATGCAAACATATAATAGCACAAAATAAAATTATTATTATTATTTATCATAAAATACATTTAAAATTTTTGGATTCTCACATCCTTCCCCCCTTAAAAGAAGTTTCGTCCTCGAAACTTAACTATGAAATAAATGGGGGTACTTTAAATAACTACCTCACGATGTAATTATGTCATCATTAAAAAAATAAAAAATAAAAAAAATTATCCACAACTCCAAAGCTACCCACTTGCGTGAGTAACTTCCCCACAAATTCTTAATTAGTAAAACTAATTAAAAAAAAAAGTTTCTCCCACACTATCTATCCATCTATATATATTTTTTATACTCCTTCCGTTTTCCAAAATTAGCAACATTTAGATTTTTGACGATTATTAATTTTGCATTTTTAACCAAGAATTAAATATACAAATCATAAATTTTTTCAAAAAATTTGTTATGAATCTTTAAGTTATGACGAGATCTATAAGTTTGTAATTGAAACTTTTTAATTTATCGTAAATTAACAAAAAAAATTTCAAATGTAACTTTTTTTTAGAACAATTTTTTTTTAAAATGTAACTCTTATTTTTGGAACGGGAGTATTACTTGTTTGGATGAAACTTCCTATTTATATATACACATATTATCATTTTTATCTGTAAATTTCTTCTATCACTTAATTCTTTTTCTTTGAAATTTCAAATTAAAAAAATGGCTGTGTGCGGGGGATGTACTAGTATCTTTTATTGTTCTACAGCCTTTTGAAACCCATTTCTATTTTTCATTCTTTTTTTTCCATTTTCCTGTCACTCACTCTCTTGTTCTCTCTTACTTGACTATTCTTTCATTTCTCTATTTCCTGAATCAAAATCTGCTGTTTTCATCATATATTTTTCGAATTTCAAAATAAATACACAAACTGTCAAACAGGTTTGGTTCTTACAGTTTTTTGTAATGGATTTACATGTAAGAATTTTTGGAATATGTAAGTTCACGACAGATCTATTGGTTCCAATCGTATTTCTAAGGAATTTTAGAAAAATTCTTGTTATTTTTCGAAAAATGGTTTTCAAGTATTGATATGAGTTCGATTGTTTGAATTTCTTGAATCAAAAGCTTCTAATGATGATATTGTTTGTAATATTTTTGGTTTTATTTTTAAGTTTATGATGTTGATCTATTTCGGAAGGGAAATTGTACAAATTGCAGAGGTCCCATACAATATTGATCGTTTTACAATTTATGAAAAATATGTTCTTATTATCCTACACATATCTAAATATAAATAGTAACAAATACTACCTCCATTCTAAAATAAAGGATGTTTGACATTTTGTACATATTTTTAAATTAAATTTAATATATATTAAATATTTTATTTTTTCAAAATAAAAATTAAAAACTAAAAATATTTTAATTAAAGATTAATATGATATAAAAATTAAAATTTTATAAAATATGTAACATGTATTAAATTTCACCTAAAATTACGTGAAAAATGCCAAACGTCATGCATTTTAGAATTGAGGTAGTACCAAACTTCAAATAAAAAAATAATTCAATCGCAGAAAAAAACACAAAAATTTAGTTTGATTTACCTAAATTTGGGCTACGTTTATGTTATCTGAATATTTTTATTATTGATTCAAGTTTTTCAACAAGATACAAATATTGTGAAATATTTCACACTCAACTAATCTACTTTGCGAACTCTCATAGTTACATAATATCATCATCTCTTTGTAAAAAACTCTTAGAAAGAACTAAATTTTGATGATCCCATAAACACAATAAACCATTGTATTTATAAACCCCAACATAATATTAGAAACTCAAAAGAAATTAGAAATAAAACCAAATCCAAAAATCTAAATGAAAACCTATTCTAAATAAGAACATAAAATAAAAAGCATCCCAATAAAAAATAGAAAAACCTATTCCTAATTGAAAAAAAATAATGCTGAAATATGATTCAACTCTAACATTTTCCCACTTGGTGAATATTTCACACACTATTAGAACAAACTAGGCTCAAGTGTTTGTAGAAGGGGAGGTTGAATACAAACACTCAAAACTTTTTGCTCTTAAAAAGTTTGTTAATCACTGATGGATATAGCTACAAGAACAGAAAAACTATTAAGATGAGAACACAAACATTCAAGTTAAAATTTTTGTATTAAAACTTGATGTTTTTCTGGAAAACTGTTTAATCACAAATGTGATTAATCAACTACAATGTCTGTAACGAGTTACAGCTTCTCTTTCGCACTCACTAGCTACAATACTTTGAATATTTCTCTAAAGATATATTACAAATCTTCTCTCTAGTGTTTGTGTGCTTCTGTGTGTTGGTTGATCTGTTTGATACCTTCTCTTATATATTGAGAACTCTTTTGCATATTTCGAAGATCAGTTGTTGAACTCATGTGCTTAGACATGCTGCTTTTTCAACTTGGCCGCATATATGTCACATCGATGTCCTTTTTGAATGATGTATCAGACTGCTGATGGCTTTTGTTGCTTCTTTTTCATCCACTAATCTTCGAGCATTTAATGATCGAGAGTTGTCATTGGACCACCAAACTTCAAGAAATTTCTTTCCAGTTTATATCTCTTACTTATGTAACAAGCTTAATTGATTTGCGTGTAAGACCTGATGACGAGTGTATGCCGTCATAACTGTCCATTGATAGCAAGTCCTGATGTTAACTTGATCAGTGATTCCAGATCCCCTGATGAGTAGTCTTGTTCAAGACTCGATCAGTGCTTCAACCTTCACTTTAGTTATCCAAGTGCTTCTTGATCCTCTGACGTTAAGACTCAAAGCATCCACTAATAGCTTCCACTGATGCAGTGCTTAGCTTTTCCCTTGACGGGTTTTCCTGATGGGTTAGCTTGCCACTGTCATACCCTGATAAGTTCCTCTAATGGGTTGCCATGTTACTGTCATGCCCTGACGCGTTCCCCCTAATGAGTTGGCTTGCCACCGCCATACCCTGACGCATTCCCCTGATGGGTTGGTTTGCATTTGCCATCCCCTAATGGGTTCCCCTAACGACTTTAATCACTGAAAATTTGTTGATTTTGTTTGGAGTGTCTGATGTGCGGAATACTTAAGTGTTTTTGAGTAACAACAGACTTCCCTTTTCACTATCAAGTCCTTTAGAAGTTTCAACTGATGACTTGCCTAGTGTTTAATACTTCATCTCGTGATGACTAAGATGATCATCAGTGGATACAAAATGTGTGTATATACTTAGGTTTATAGAACACCCTGAATATGTACAGATACACAAACAAAACTCTAAGCGTCATCATCATTTATACCTAACACACACAATGCATCAGCTCCCATACTTTGAATCTTCTACCCAACTTCAAAAGTAGGCGACTGAAACTTCTATAAAGTAACTGCTTTTGTCAGGAAGTCCTCACAATTTGTCATTGTGTTAACCTTCTCCAAGTACACCACTTTGTTCTCCACTTTTTCTTGAATAAAGTGATATTGAATGTAAATAAACTTTGTCCTCGAGTGATATGCTAGATTCTTTGTGAAATGTATAGCGCTCTCGCTATCACATTTCGCCATAATGGACTTATCCTCAAATCCAAGTTCCTTGCACAATCGACGAAGCCATATTGCTTCCTTCCCTGTATGAGTCAATGTTATGTATTCTGCTTCAGTAGATGATAAGAAAACCACACCTTGCCTCTTGCTCATCTAACTAATCGGTCCATCGAACAAGTTGAATACATAACCACTTGTCGATCTTGGAATATCTAAGCCACCACCTTAATTCGCTTCAACTAACCATGTCACACCAAGAGATACCTTACCACGATTCCCCTCAAAACATAAAGCATAATATGAGATTCCAAGAAGATACTTAAACACCCACTTGATGACAATCCAATGCTCCTTGTCTGGGTTAGACATATACCTACTCAAAACTCCTAGGGAATGAGCAATATCTGGTTGAGTGCACACTATTGCATACATCAAGCTGCCAACCGCGCTAGCATGTGAAATGCGTATCATCTGCTCATAGATAATTTAACTCCAACTACCATAGGAGTCAATACTGGCTTGCAAATCAGACATGTTGAATTTCTTCAATATTCCTTCAACATACTTCATTTGTCCAAGCCACAATTTTCATTGTCCTCGACCTCTCCGCATATGCATACCTAAGATGTAAGTAGCAAGCCCAAGATCTTTCATCTCAAACTGTTGTGCTAACAATCTCTTAACAATTTTTTTCATCTTCTTGATATTACCTACCAAGAGCAAGTCAGAATAACAAAATCCCCACTTAACCTTTTCACATACACACAATGATCGGCTTGGCTACGAGTTAATCCGATTTTTTAAGTATAACTATCAAACTTTTGATACCACATCCGATCTGACTGTTTAAGGCCATATAAGGAATTATCCAATTTGCAAACTAAGTACTCATTACCTTTAACAACAAACCCCTTCGACTACTTTATATAGATCTCTTCTTCCAAATCCCCACAAAGGAAAGTTGTCTTCACATCCATTTACTCAACCTCAAGATCATAAGCAGTAGCTGCAAATAAAAGAGTTCAAATAGAAGTTAGCTTTTCCACTGGTGAGAAGATCTCTACATAGTTCACTCCTTCTATTTGAGAATACCACTTCGCAAGTAGCCTAGCTTTGTACTTCTTCACTTTAACATCTTAATTTCACAAGTTTCTATGTGTGATTCTGATCAAGTGACTGCATCTCCTCCTTTAATGCTTCATCTCACAGTTAGCATCATCAATGACTCTCGTCTCTTTAACTGAACCAAGTAGTGACTATCAAAGTGTAAGTGTCACTAATTGGCTAGGTGCCCTCCTAACCCGTGTGGATCTCTTCAATGTCGGCTCTATTTGAGGCTTTTATTCAACCTCAACTCCATGATCTTAAACAACAGTATCACCATTATCCTGCTGAAGTAAATGTTTTTCATCAGAAGAATAATCAACAGTTTCTAATGTACCATGTTGATCTACATCTTCCACGTCCCTTGCTAAGTTCACATAAAACTCAACATAACTAGTCTCCTTAGGTTAAATTTTAGCGACAACATAAACCTTTGATGTTTCTCTAAACACCACATCTCTACTATACATAATAGTCCATGTCTCTAGATTCCACAATTTGTATCCCTTGACTCCATCCTTGTATCCAAAAAACTTGCACTTCTCAGATTTGTAGTCAAGCTTTTACTTTTACTCTTTCAGCACATGCATATAAGCACAACGAAACACACGAACATGACCCATACTTGGCTTCTTCCCAAATATAACTTCATATGGTGTTTGATCCTTTACCACTGAAGTAGGAGTTCTATTCTTCAACTAACATGTTGTAGCAACTGTTTCTTCCCAGAACTCAGGCTCCAAGCCTGCCCAACTCTCCATACATCTAGCTTTATCCATGAGGCTACGATTGGGCTGTTCCTCCACTCTATTCTGCTGAGGTGTATAACTTATGGTGTTCTGTCTTGCAATGACCATTTCTGCACAATAAATGTCCACGAACTTTGTATTCGGGATGTAATTAATGACCCTAATTAATCTCAACTAAACCTAGTTAATCACAATTAGTGATTAATAATTGTTAGGAATTAGCATTTGATGATGATGTATAAACACTTAGAATTATTTGATTTGTAATTATACAAGTACTTGCAGTAGTGCTTTATGAGAAACCACAATCAGAGACTGCATGTGAGCATCAGAGACTACAAGGAATGTATTTGGAGAGTTCAACAAAAGTCAAAGTTGGTCAAGCAAAATTGCCTATCGGAGACTAAGTTTTTGCCTACCAGAGACTAAGATTTAGCCTCTCAGAGACTAAAATTTAGCTTGTCAGAAACTAAAATTTTAGCCTATCATAGACTAAAATTTTAATTTGTTGGATACTAAGGATTGATCTACCAGAGACTAATGTTGAAGCTACCAGAGACTAAGGCAAGACTTTCTATTGCATTGAAGAGTGGTCAGGGGATGCAGTTGGTCAGGGAATATTTCATAAAAGCTCCATTGATAAACAAAGGATTGCATCAGGGGATAACATCCACTGATGAATCTGTCAGGGGATAATATCCATGGATAATACAAAATAGCTTGTCAGGGGATAACAACCACTGATGTACTAAACAGCCCGTCAGGGGATAGCATCCACTAATGGATAAACCATCAGGGGATGATTTGTTCAGTAAATTCAAGCCATCAGGGGATAAAAGATTATCATCAAATCCAGCGCCAAAGTTCCACAAAGCACTAAACTTGAAGTTAAAAGTCACTAAAGTCATTTACCTATCACCAGATTTCTCGGCATCAGGGGATAAGTTCTCGACATTAGGGGATAGACTTCTTGGCATAAGGGGATAAGTTCTTGGCATCAGGGAATAAGTTCTCGGCATCAGGGGATAGGTTTCTCGTCATCAGGGAATGGATTTCTCGGCACCAGAGACTGTCCATCAGGGGATAAAATGATCAGAGACTAAAGATGACATATGAGATGACACATGGCTGAGTTCACAAATCCACTAACTCAAGTTTGAAGGCAGTGAAATTAAAATATAGATGGTGGTCCAATAAGGAGAGATTGACTACCAAATAAGCTTCAAGGAGATAAGTTATAAACTGCCGGTATGAACACTGATAAAGTAAAATACGAAGATAAGTCATACTTATACACTAGCATGCATATATAGTTGCTGGTGTGAAAACTGCAAAGATAACTTATAGAAAATTAAAGGAGAAAAATATGAAAGCTGGTCCAATCAAAAACCAGGAAGCTCATAAAGATAAGTTCTTCACTACAGAGATAACTTATCATGGGAACTCCAAGAGGAAATTAAGGAAGCTGGTGTGCTGATACACCAGAGATGTTACATAACAGGTTGGCGTGCAAAGAAGGTCGTGCAAAAAGAAGAAGTTATGTGACAGAGCTGCAAATACCAAAGAATAGTAGAGATATTTTTGGAGGCAACTCACAAAAGAAGCTTGGAGGACAAGGGAGCTATGTCTATAAATAGAGACATAGAGAAGCTGAGATAAGATATCACAGATATAACAGAGAACTCAGAACAACAACAAGAATACATATTATCTCAGATTATACAACAACTATAATAATGTGAAGCCCCAGACGTTTTGTAAACTATTATTATAATATTAAAGCATTTATTAAATTTTAGTCAAGTTTATTTGTGATCGTGATCAAATATTCTTTTATGAATACTAAAAGAAACAAATTTTAGTTCAAGATATTATCCTAAACAGTAATAGTTTATGTGGTAATATTAGTATGGATTACTACTACCATGGTTATAAAGAAAGGGAGTTAAATAATAACCCTACCTAATGAGTAAGCATTTCAGTTGATGAGTTATTAGTACTACAACTACTATCTTATGACACCTGTGAGTAGTACACACTTACATGTGAATGCAATGATCAAGTAATTGTTTATCATATTTTAGTGGTTTAATTAATTTCACGTCCGATGCTAATCTAAAGTGAGAAATACCCCAGATCAGACATATTGGTTTTTCCAGCTCTCCTACATAAAGAAGACCCTTGTCTTACTACTCTTCCTCTCTAAACACTCTAAATCTCAAAAATAATTTTCATACAGCGTGTGCTGTAGAATTGAAAGCTTGCAAGGAATTTTGAAAGCTTTAATTAAGCTATTTATTTTAACTACTTGGTCATTTAATCTGAAGAGGAATCTGTATGAAATCTTGACTAATCAACACGTATTCCTTTCCCTATAATTTTCTCATAGAAATAAACCACATGGATAATCTCTATTATCTTGAAATACTCAAAGAAACATTCTCCATATATTTAAACTCTGCTATTCTTTATCTTTAAAAACTGTGTTATGATATTAGCGAGAACAATTTACTACCAAGTCTCTAGAAAGATAATGATTTTTCCTCTTAATGTCCACGTTCAACATAAACAACTATTTAAAAAAGTTAAAAAAAACATATTTTAATTATGAAACAAATACACAAAGACTATACTGCAAGCCATCAGAAGATAATCATCCACCGATAGGTTGATTTAGCCATCAGATGATAATTATCCACCAATGGATTAACTTAGTCATCAGAGGATAAATTATCCCTTGATGAGTAATTTATCCACTGATGGGTAATATTTATCCACCGACGAGTTTGGCACTGACCTGTTGAGTTTGGCAGTGAAGAAATTATCCCATAACAGTTAAAATTATCCACCGATGAGTTTGGCGCTGGCTAAATAGTTTGGCGATGAGTTTAGCGACAACCAAAGGACTTTGGCCGTAGTCAAATGAATTACCGACGAGTTTGGCGATGAACAAATTTACCCACTGACAGGTAATTTATCCCTTGATGGCCGAAAGCTATCCCCTGAGGAAAACTATCCCCTGATGGCCGAAAGCTAGGCCGAAAGTTATCCCCTGATGACCGAGACCTTATCCCCTGACGAGTATAACTTATCCCATGACGAGTATAACTTATCCCCTGACGAGTATAACTTATCCCCTGACGAGTATAACTTATCCCCTGACGGGTAAATTTATCCACTAATGAGTAAAGTGACCCCCTGACAATTAAGAAATTTATTCCCTGATGCACAGTAATCAGTACAACCATTTCAAGTTTATGCAATACCATCAGATGCATTCAAGAAGTAATAGATATAAACTCAACACAATTTAACATACAACTATAATTCTAATTTTTGATCATTTATGGATCAAAAACAGATCTCGCAGGAACATTTAAACCAAACATTTGTTATCACCCTGATCAAGGCAAGTAATGTATTTGTTATTCTTCCAACGTATAACTTAGTTGTTTTGTTATACGTGATTTTGCAAGTAATATTCCTGAGCTGTTTATGCAGGCATACATGTAATATAATGCTTATTGCAATTAAATGCTTGATCAGTTGATTCGATCTGCGTTAAGACATGATATGCAAATGCACGAACTTTTCTTACATATACATAATTGTTTCATATATATATATATATATATATATTGATAGAGAATAAAAGTTACTTGTTCAACTTGAGCTATGACCTTATTATTAAATGTTTGACTACCTGTATCTAGTTTACAAGCATCCTATCTGTTCCATGTCAATACATGACATATTGAATTATTCAATTCAGTTTAATTCTTCTAATGCTTTTTATGAAATCATCTTTGTGACCCTTGCTGAGGTGTCAAGAGTAATCCACTGTATAAGCTATAGAGGGAACACCCCAGTATTGAGAATGAGTTATTCTATTATGTCGGGCCCTGTAGATGTAATTATATCTACCTTAAGTGTCATACTATTAGGAATTATAACATTTGATGATGATGTATAATACTTAGAATTGTTAGATTTTGTAATTGTACAAGCACCCGCAGTAGTGTTCTATTAGAGACTACCATCAGAGACTGCATGTATGCATCAGAGACTACAAAGACTGCATTTGGAGAGTTCAACAAAAGTCAAAATTGGTCAAGCAAAATTAGTTCGTCGGAGACTAAGTTTTTGGTCATCAGAGACAAAGTTTTTGTTCATCGGAGACTAAGTTTTTGTTCATCAGAGACTAAGGTTTTGGTTATCAGAGACTAAGTTTTTGTTCATTGGAGACTAAGTTTTTGTTCATCGGAAACTAAGTTTTTGTTCATCGGAGACTAAGTTTTTGTTCATCGGAGACTAAGTTTTTGTTCATCGGAGACTAAGTTTTTGTTCATCGGAGACTAATGTTGAAGTAACCAGAGACTAAAGCAAAGACACTCCAATGCATTAAAGTAGCATTGAGAAGATTTGACTGTCGCCAAACTCAACATTACTCAACGCCAAAGTCATTTTGACTATCGCCAAAGTCATTTGCCTATCGCCAAAGTCATTTGCCTATCGCCAAAGTTGTCGGACAAATCAAAAACATAGCGCCAAACTCAAAATGACTATCGCCAAAGTCATCAGGAAAATCAACAACATCTCCAAACTCAAAAAGACTATCGCCAAAGTCATCGGGAATTCTCCATCGCTGAAGTCAAGCGAAACCCAAAAATTATTCATCGTCAAAGTCGTCGGGTAATTTACACTAGCACAAAAGTACTCAGGCATCAGGGGATAAATAACCACTGATGAACAAAATTTTCCGTCAGGGGATAAATATCCACTGATGAACAGAATCAGGCCGTCAGGGGATGAATGATCAGAGACTAAAGATGACATATGACTGATAAAATTAAGGCGGTGGAAATAAGATAAGAATGGTTATCCAATAAGGAAAGATTGGCTACCAAGGAAGCTTCAAGGAAATAAGTTATACACACACACACACACACACACACACACACACACACATATAAAGCTGCAAGTATGAAACTTACAAAGCTACAAGTATGAAATACTGCAGATATAACTTATGACATCTTGAAGAAGAAATTCATTGAAGCTGGACCAATAAAGTCTAGTGAAGCCCACAAAGATAAGTAATATATTGCTGATAACTTATCTTGGGAACTCCAAGAAAAAAACAGGAAGCTGGTGTAGTGAATATATACCAGAAAAGTCACATAACACGCTGGCATCCAAGGGAGGCTGTACGAAGAAGAAAGTTGTGTGACAGAGCTGCAAGTACCAATAAACAAAAGAGATATATGTGGTAACAACTCAGAATAGAAGCTTGGAAAACATGGAAGCTGTGTCTATAAATAGACACAAAGCAGCTGAGGTAAAGATATCTGAGATCTAAGAAACAATTGATAACAACAAGAAGATATCTTATCTCAGATCATATAGCAGCTGTAATTATTTTTATAAAAAAAGAAGCAAGTTGTTAGAACTTGAGAAGCTGTTTCTTGTAAACAGAAGAAATTGTAAAGATTCAATTTATTTGACAATAATATTCTTTATTGTTGATTACTATTTATATATTGCAATTTTGCTTTACTATTTCTATTGTTTTTATCATTTCAGTAAAATTTTATAACTATTATTGAAAATTAAATTGTTCATAACAGTTTGATTTAAAAGAAAAGTTTGTAGTTGTATTAAACCCCCCCACCCCCTCTACAATTACTCCATGGGACAAACAATTGGTATCATAGCAGCTCTAGATTAATTCAATCTAGAGATAATGAGTAATTTGAAGGACAACACCAGAGTTCCACAACTTAGAAAAGGTGAATACTCATTCTGGAAACAAAGGATCTTGAATTATCTTGATGCAAAAGATGACCAATACTTGGAGATTATTGCAAAAGAAGCTTGTACCTAGCATCACCTCTGATGGAGTTACTACACCAGACAAATATGAAGCAAAAACTCCAAAAGAATATACTCAATCAAAAAAGGAAGAGGCTACAAAGGATAAGAAGGTCAAAGATATTCTTATCACAACCCTTGATAACAACATGTTATACAAAGTTATGAAGTGCAAAACATCCAAGGAGGTTTGGGACAAGCTCACTGTCTTATGTGAAGGGAATGACCAAATCAAGCAAAACAAGCAACTCCTGCTGATTCAACAATATGAGTTGTTTACTGCCAAGGATGGTGAATCTCTTGATGATCTATATGAGAGATTCATCCAATTAATTAATGATTTATCTACCTATGACCAGGAGTATTCTGTGCTTCAAGTGAATCACAAATTTCTGAGAGCTCTTCCCAGACATTGGGATCCAAAGACTACTACAATCAGAGAAGCCAACACAAATCTAGGTCTTCTAACACTGGATGAAATATATGGAAACTTGAAGACCTATGAGTTGGAAATCCAACAATGGAATAAGCAGCACTGCAAAGATAGATTTGTTGCACTGATTGCAGAGCCAAAAAAAAAAAAAACAAGCTTGGTGGAGACATGAAGGTTTTCATTAAGAAAGAAGATTCCAATGATAAGGAAGAAGAATGTGAGACTGAAGAGAATGAAGTTAGGAGTTGCACCTGAGGAGCTAGATGAAATTGATGAAAGCTTGGCCTACATTGCTAGGAGATTCAAAAAACTGAAATTTCAAAGAGGGAGGAAGTTTAGGAAAGGCTCATTAACATCAACATCTACTTCAGTCAAGCCAAGTCAATCAACTTTGATTGACAAATCTAAAATCAGGTGTTATAACTGTAATGAGTTTGGTCACTTTGCCAGTGAATGCAAAAAGCCCAAATCTGAGAAAAAGAAAGACTTCAAGGATGATTAAGTAGATTACAAAAAGAAGTACTTTGATCTTCTTAGGAAAAAGGGAAAGGCATATATAGCTGAAGACAAGGACTGGGTGGATTAAGATGAATCTGATGTTGAGGAGGAGATTGTAAATTTGGCTTTAATGGCTAAATCCTCAAGCAATTCTGAAGGAGAAGCTGAATCACAGAACTCATCACCAACTAAGGTACATAACTTCAATATTTCTTCAATTTCAAAAAATGAATGTGATGCTACCATTCAAGAAATGACCAAAGAGATTTATGACTTGCATGCTAGTTTAAGATCTCTTACTAAAGAAAACAATAGGATTACTGAGACTAATAATGTTGTTTTAAAAAGAAACTCATTTTTAGAATCTGAATTAATTATCCTAGAAAAGGGCAAATCTAAAGCTCTTAATGCTAAGAGACATCTTGATAATGCCTTGAAAAGAGAAGAATATCTAGCTGAAAAACTCAAGACTAAACAAGATAAAATAAAACAATGGACACAATCCTCACACAAAGTGCAGGATCTTTTAAACTTACAAAATCCTAATCAAAAAGCTGGATTAGGATACTCAGATATGTCCATTGTTGTATCAGTTGGTGAGCAACCCATCACCACTGATAAGGATAAAGAAATAGAAGCTAGCACTGAACCTAGAATAACAGGAAAATTGAAACCAATCAATTTTGTTAAACCTACTAAGACTAAAAAAGGTGAAAGTCCTAAAGTTGTAAATTCCACATCTGTAAAGAAAAATTTGAAACGTATGCTATTGAAAAAGGCTACTAAGAATGTTTGTTTGCTTACTGATAAACAATTAAAAGAAAAGCTAAAAAGCAGTTCAATATCTGAGCCTTAGAAAAATAGGAATGGTAAAATAGGTATTAATAAACACAGTAATTATGCACCAATACCTAATGCACCTAGGAAGACATGCACCAAGTGTGGGAACTCCAACCACCTTGCTTTTCAATGCACAAAAATTACTGATAACATGCATGTTCCTCCTATTTTTTATGAAGCTCCTTATCCATACATTGCACCACTTCAATATATGCCATGTCATAATTATGGTGATTTTAAACATCTATCATATGCTTGCAATGCTTATGGAAACTGTTATTATGATTATCCCTCTATGTCTAATGTTCATAATAACACAAGGAGAATGTTTCCTCAAAGGTCAATGGTTCTTCATAAGCCACCTAAGACAAGGTGGATCTTTCCCCTTCCAAGAAGAGGAAAGAAAACAAAAAATATATACAACCAATAACCAAAATTAAACCTGTGATTAAAACTGTTAAATCAAAACCCAAACAAGCTTATGTTCCTAAAAGATCTAACTAGTTTCCATGTGTGTGCAGGGCATAAAGAAAAAACAGTTGTGGTACTTGGATAATGGTTGTTCAAGATACATTATTGGAAATAAGTCCCTGCTCTCATTGTTTGTGGAGAAAGCTAGCCCAAGAGTATCCTTTGGAGATGACAACATTGGATACACTATGGGATATGGAAAAATAGTTCATGAAAATGTCATCATTGAAGATGTAGCTCTGGTTGATGGCCTAATGCATAATCTACTCAGTGTTAGTCAGTTTTGTGACAAAGGTTATCAAGTTGTTTTTAAGGATGAAAAATGCCTTATAAGCAACATAAAGACTAGAGATATTACATTGTCCGGAGTCAGAAAAGACAATGTATACATAGCTGACTCTGTTCAACTAAAGAAGGACAATACACATGCTTTTACAGTAAAGCATCAACAGATGAAAGTTGGTTGTGGTACAAGAAGCTGTCTCACCTAAACTTCAAGACTATCAATAGTCTGGTGAGAAAAGGATTAGTGACATGAATACCACAACTTGAATTTTCTCAAGATGGTCTTTGTGGATCTTATCAGAAAAGAAAACAAAAGAAAATTTCCTTCAAAAGTAAAGAAGCATCAACAATAACAAGACCAATTCATCTAATACACATGGATTTATTTGGTCCTGTTAATGTGATGTCAATATCCAAGAAAAGGTATGCATTTGTAATTGTTGATGACTACTCAATATACTCATGGGTTAAGTATCTACATACTAAGGATGAAGCTCCCCAGCTGATCATTGATCATATTAAAAGGATAGAGCTTGAAGCTGGAGAGAAAGTCAAGGCCTTAAGGAGTGACAATGGGATTAAATTCAAGAATTCAACAGTGGAGATGTTTTGTGTGGAAAAATGCATCTCACACACCTTTTTGGCTCCTAGAACTCCTCAACAAAATGGAGTTGTTGAAAGAAAAAAAATAGGACCTTGATTGAAGCTGCAAGAACCATGCTTGAAAAAGCTAAGTTACCTACCTACTTTTGGGCTGAAGCTATCTCTACTGCTTGCTTCACTCAGAACAGATCAATGATAGTAAAAGATCATCAAAAGACTCCTTATGAGCTCATGACAGGTAGAAAACTCACACTTAAGTTTCTTCATGTGTTTGGTTGTAGATGCTTTGTTCTTAAGAATCAAGGAGAAAACCTAGGAAAATTTGATGCCAAAGCTGATAAGAAAATTTTCCTAGAATATTCATTAACAAGCAAAGCATATAGAATCTACAACCTTAGACTCCACATTGTTATGAAATCAATACATGTAGCCTTTGATGATAAAAAGATTAAAGGAATGCATGATGATGCAGAAGGAAGCCATGACAAACTAAGGTTTGAAAATGAAAATGAGTCAACGGATGTTGAAATTGACTCATTAGATGATGAAGCTGATGTGTGCAAGTCAATTGAAAATCTAGTAATCCCTGATGACAATTCAAGTCATCTAGAAGCTCCTTCAATTGATAGAGTAAATCTCCTGGACAACAATTCAGGAAATACTCTATCAGGGGATACTCCATCAGGGAATGCACTATCAGAGGCAAACTTAAACCCTAACCTAAGCACTAATTTAGGGGGAGTTTTGAAGTTGAGAGCACTAAACACCATGGAGGAAACTATAATCAAGAAGTTTTCCTCCACAAATAAGATGGACAAGAGATCATCCTATGGAGCAAATTATAAGAGATCTATCTAAAGGTGTGTCAACAAGAAGTGCTACTCAGAATGAAAGCCTATACCTCAATTTTCTATCCAAGATTGAACCTAAAAAGATTA
This sequence comes from Centella asiatica, assembly GCA_014636745.2. NCBI lineage: Eukaryota > Viridiplantae > Streptophyta > Magnoliopsida > Apiales > Apiaceae > Centella > Centella asiatica. The sequence goes on along the minus strand of CM025780.1, from coordinate 7,290,997 downwards.
TGGAGGCATTACAAGATGCTGATTGGGTAATTGTTATGCAAGAGGAACTCAATCAGTTTGAAAGAAACAAAGTTTGGAGACTAGTACCAAAACCAAAGAATAAATCAATCATTGGTACTAAATGGATCTTCAGAAACAAGCTGGATGAAACTAGTACGGTAACAAGGAATAAGGCTAGACTGGTTGCACAAGGTTATTCACAAGAAGAAGGAATTGACTATGATGAAACTTTTGCACCAGTAGCAAGATTGGAAGCAATCAGGATATTCCTTGCCTATGCTATTCATGTAAATTTTAAAGTGTACCAGATGGATGTAAAGAGTACTTTTCTGAATGGGAAAATACAAGAAGAGGTGTGTGTCCAACAACCTCTTGGCTTTGATACAAATAGCAGCTCTCAACTCATCAGTGGATAATACAATTGTATTTTATCAAACATCCATTGATACAAAACACTTACTTCTTATTTTCTACACTACTACAGGACACCTACAACAGGACGATTTTATATTTAGTGAGCCTGAGAAAATTCAAAATGAGAGTCAGACACATACGTATGTACACCACAGACCATATTGAGATAATTTTGGCCTGTTATTATCAAATGGTAAGAAGAATTCTTAGTAAGTCCTAGTACTAAATAGAGTTAAGGCGATCTAGTAAGGCAAGAACTAAACAACATCAAGTGCTTATGTGGATTTATGTTTTTTTATTTAGAGGCGTTAAATTGCCAATTTTCCCCTATCTGAGAATGTGGATTATCCCCATCTGCGATGGGAATCCAACAGTTTGAATTCTTAATGTTCTTCATATGAAATAAGATTGCCTTAGAAATTGTGTTTTCCCAGTAAGATGGCCTAGAACTTGTAGAAGGGGGGTTGAATACAAGTTCTTACAACTTTTTCAAATTCCTGTTCTTTAAGAAATTGACTTTCTGCGGAATATAAAGAACAAGATCAAAACTTTATAAACAATTGTTTTATTGATTTAACAACTGATTACAAGTTTTCTAACAATCAAAAACAAGCTTTGATCGTCAGCTTCTATTCTGTGTCTTTTTAAATTATACAACCCTTTCAATTCTCTATACTATACAGACACACTCTTTTTTTCGAATTACAATTCTGTAATTTATAATTACAGCTTCTAAAACTAAGTTTACAAAAAACCTAGCTTCCTAATTCAAATCAAATACAATCTTTCCAATTGAAAGATTTCTAACAAGTTTCCTTGTCAGCTACGTCTTCAATAAAATCTACGTGTTCATGAAAGACTTTCCTTCTTTGATTTGAACTCTAACTCCATCAGCGATTAAGTCCTCGACTAATCTCCGATAGCTTCTTTAATTAGTCTCTGATCACTTCGAGTAATCTCCGATGCTTTAATAAATTAATCTCTGATCACCTCGAGTAATCTCCGATGCTCTGGCTTTAGTCTCTGGTGACGTCAGCTTTTAATCTCCGAAGTATTGTGTTATTCTCTGATGACGTCAGCTTTAATCTCTGACTCTTTAATTACAATCTCCGATGACGTAAGCTTTAATCTCCGATGACCAATCCTTCAATCTCCTATGAACAAATCTTTAATCTCCGATGAAGGATTTCTTCAATCTCCGATGGGCAAAGTCCAATCTCTGATGAACAAAACTTTAATCTCTGATGGACTTTTTCCCTTAATCTCCGACAAGCCAAATTTAATCTCCGAAAGACTAATTAACTTAAAACAACTTGTTGAACAGACTCAACAAGTATTCCAGCAGTACATACAAGTAAAATGAATCTATCTCTTTATTAAAATGACTAAATTACAACCAAGAGATACTACTGCTAGCTACAAAACTAAAGTGTTACAAACCAACACTTTTCTATACATTTGTATTCCTAAGTATTCTAAAGACAATCATCATCAAATGTTAATAAAACCTAACAAATTGTATTTCAGAACTAGCTGCAAAATTCTCATTCCTTTCAACTGTCCTATATCATAATACTTGTTGAGCTTTTATCACTCATACTTGCTTGAATTCTCTTTCAGTTAAACACAAAAAAGGAGAAAGTTCAAAGGGAGGAAAGGATATATCCACAGGACTAGTTGTTAAGGGCTTATGAATACAATTTCGGTTTTGGTGTGGTAATATAAAGTTATGTTTTCCGTTGCTAGTATCTTTCAAAACAATATTTGTAATGGTTACTGAACATACTATGTTCTAACTTATGTTATGAAAGAAAGATTACTTGTTTATTAGTTCTATTATCCCATTGACGGCCCAGTGTTCCGCTGAAAGCCGGAGTTGCAACAGTTGATAATAAACTGATGACTCTGGCCTACGGTTGGGAAACCGAGGTTGTCACAAATAAACTTACAGAGAGAGAAACAAGTTTTCATAACTTGAAAGAAGCTAGAAATCATATTTTTGAGTGCAACTGTTATTTTCAACAATGTTGTTTGAAGCTGGTCATTCACACCAGTGAGCTTTTGTAATCTGTTATTGATTAATAAAAGTTTAGAAGTACTTGTGATATATTTTATTCATTTAATTCTGTAACTTTCAATTCGATATTTTCACTCAACTCACAATGTTCAAAAGAATTTTGTGGTTTGTATTCAACCTTTCCCCCCTCCTCTCCTTCTATAAACCATCTTGTGGGACAAACAATAATTTGAAGGGTCATCATCATGTCATTTGCCACGTAGGCCAAAGAAGGGCCCTACAGACCTTGGTCGAGTGCCACATCATCAACACCTCAAGAACATAATGTCAACTCATGAGGTCCCAATAATGCCTAAGAAGGCCCATGATTAACCTTGAAGCCAACCATGCCCATGAAGAGGAAAATTGGCTAAGTATTGACAAAGGCCTTAGAAGACCAAAATAATTCTAAGTCTGAAAGTCATGAAGGGTGTGCCATACTAGGCCTCAGGAGACAAAACACTACCAAGCCCCATATTGTTCCTACAACCTCTCCTCACATATACAAGATGATATGAGAAGACTTGGTGCAACACATTTTGGGAGCCATTTATGGAGATCCCCTAACTTAGAGTAAAATTGGCTAAGTATTGTGTTAAGTCAACCCCTGCGTACGTGAATTGTGAGAACTCAAAAATGTTATATGAGGTTGTTTCATGAATTTATGTACGCTATTTACGTGTATAGTTCATATTACGATTTGGGATGTTTAAAATGGGGGCAGATAATTTAGGTATATATATTATTGGTAATGTTTGTGAAATCCTTAAAGGAATACAAGTGTGAAGATTGGAAATTCTCATTCAAAACAACATGAATGACCTACGTAAGGGAAATGATCTCATAAGTACGTTTGTTGTTTGATTAATAAGTTGCTTGTGTGTCATTAATTGATGAAGCTTATATGCATGTGTGACAGCAGCTGCTTATTATGTTGATTAGTTGTTAAAGAGTAATGATAAACAGCCGTTTTACCGTCCAGATTAACCAATCATCTTATCTCAAGGCTTAATCTTAGTCTGCTATAAATACCTCATTCGGAGGTAAAATTTTAATCTCTTTTCTAAAAATTTCTCTTCTAAAGTTCTTCTCTAAACTTACCATCCTCATAAATTTCCAAGTCTTTCTCTTGGAAAATTATTCTCAGACAAGCTTTAATTTCTCCCTTAAAGACGAAGAGGTAAGAACTTGGTACTCTACTCAGTTTTTTTCGTGCATAACATCAAAGATTTATTCACCATGTATGCTAAGTTTTTCAAGACGGAATAAAACTTTAAAAGATTATATTCTTTTGCATTTTCATGAGGCATCCTAGGTTGAGTTTGTTAGGTCTTCCATCATAGTAAAGACAAGCTCTAATATTAGTCTCTGATGAGATAAAGTTAATCTCTGGCGAGATAATATTAGTCTCTGATGACGTCAAGCTTAGTCTCCGGTGGGTTGAGATGGCGTCATCAGTCTCTGATGAGATATGTGTTAGTCTCTGATGAGATAGATGTTACTCTCTGACGAAGGATTTTCTTAGTCTCCGACGAAGGAAATGTTATTAGTCTCTGATGAAGGAAGTTTAATTTCGTCCTTGATGACGTCATCCTTAGTCTCTGATAGGCTAAGTTTAGTCCCTGATGACGTCATCCGTAGTCTCTGATGGACAAAACATGTTAGTCTCTGATGAATAAAGATATTAGTCCTCGAGGAGTTTGGCGATAGCCAACTGAGTTTGGCGCTGAACAAATGATCCACTGATGAAGTTCAGTGATGACTTACTAAGTTTGGCAATAAACAAATCATCCCCTGTCAGCCAAGAGAGTTCGGTGATAGTCAAAGTTATCACCTGACGAATTTGGCAGTGAGGAAATTATCCCCTGATGAGTGAATGATACCTTGATGGCCAAGAGGCTATCCCCTAATGGTCGAGAGACATCCCCTGACGGGCAAAACATCCCCTGACGGGTAGTTTTTCCACTGATGTCCAGTCATATCCTGATGACTAGTTATCCCCTGATGCGCAGTCTGTCTTCAAAAGCTATAAAACATTATTTTTCCTTAAATTATTTGATGATGTTTTTCCTTTAACCTCAATGGTTCAAATTTGAAACATTAAAAGTTTAAGTACATCACATATGCATTTTTCTTATTGAGGTATTAAACTATTATATGCATGATTTACAAAATCTTTCGCTCTTTTAAACTTAAAAGTGCTTACTGGAAAACAGTTGTAACAAACAGAAAAACTATAAAATGAACACACAGATTCAAGTTAAAATAGTTATATTAAAACTTGGGGTTTTTCTGGAAATCTGTATAATCACAAATGTGATTTACAACTACAAATTCTGTAAATAAAATTCACAGCTTCTCACACTCACTAGCTACGAAAACTTTTCTCTGAAAAATAAATCTCTTAAGAAATATATTTCAGAGCTTCCTAATGTTGTGTGCTTCTATGTTTGTTTGATCTGTTGGATAGATTCAATCTCTGTGTTTTTTGTAATGAGAACTACTTTGCTTATATGTTGATCAGTTGATGAAATCACGTGCTAGAGACGTGCTGCTTTTCTCAACTTAGCCGCAAGTATGTCACATCGTAGCCCTATGTGTCAGACTGCTGTATGCTTTGTTGTTTCCTTTTCTTCCCCTGATCTGTGTGCATTTAATGTGAGAGTTCTCATTGGATCAAAAAAAAAACTTCAAGAAATATCTTTCCAGTTGATATTTCTTGCTTCTGAAACACGTTACGTTGATTTCCGTGTAAGTACTGATGACGGATGCATGCTGTCATAACGATCCACTGACTATCAGCTCTGATGGACTTTGATTAGTGCTTCTAGATCCCCTGATGCTTATTGACTGGATCAGGGCTTCAACCTTCACTTCAGTTTCACTCAGTGCTTCTTGATCCTGATGGTTATGACTGACGGCATACACTGATGGCTTCCACTGATGTCATGTTGGTCATTCCCCCTGACAGGTTACCCTGATGGGTTGGCCTGACACTGACATGTCCTGAAGTGTTTCCCTGACGGGTTGGTCTGCCTTCGTCATACCCTGATAGGTTTCCCCTGATGAGTTCCCCCTGATGGGTTCCCCCTGATGGGTTCCCCCTGATGGGTTCCCCCTGATGGGTTCCCCCTGATGGGTTCCCCTGATGGGTTCCCCCTGATGGGTTCCAATCAATGTAACTTTGTTTAGAATTTCTGATGTGCGGAATACTTTGACTGTTTACTAGTAGCGTCAGACATTCTTCTTTACTTTGTCAAGTCCTTTGAATGTTTCTGTTTTCTGACTTGTCTTGTGAAGAGATTGACCATCCACTGATTAATAAGATTATTATCAGTGGATGCAAAACTTGTCCTGATCTTAAGGTTTATAAAATACCTCAAGAATTTACAGTTGCACAATTTATTACATAATCATCATCATCATCATTTATCTCTAACAATCTCGCCCTATTTATGTTTATCAATTTGATAACCATAAATCCCTAGATGCACTGATGATGATGTCAAAACCAATACTAAATACATGAAAGAATTTTGAATGAATTAATAATAGAATTTCTGTACAAGTATTTTCCTATACCTATTACAAAAAGAATGTTGTATTAGACATCAGGATCCCTTTTTCTTTTTGCTGAGACAAAGGGCAATGGATGACTTGATTCAATCGGTTGAGTGTCACTTCCAAGGCCTTGTCTTCTTTGATCTGGGTTTTGATCAGGAATCCTTAGTCTGTTGTCTTCTCCACCTGCTTCCATTTGCTCCAACTCCTTTTGAAGAAGTTTTCTGAAGTTGACTATGTTGACATTGCTGCTGGATTCCAAAGCTTCAAGGACAGATTTTATTTCTTGAACATTGGCTGCAGCAAGTTGTGACCAGTAGAAGGTAATGATCTCCCCCTTTTTATTTTTGAATTGAACACCCATGGGGCTAGTGATCATTTTTGGATATTCTTTAAATCCCTTCACTGGTGGCACATTCCTTACTGCAGTGTTCCCATCATCAGCTTTGGTTTCTTCAATCTCCTTCAATACTCTCTGAGTCAGCAGGATTCTTAACTGGATGACATGTTCATTTTTGTGATAGGCTATTTGGCTTAGAACATGCATCGCTTCCTCCAGGTTTAGGCCATCAACTTCTTTGATCCTTATACTTTTCTCCTGCCCATCAGTGGATCTATAGAATAATTTCAGTGGACTTTCCAATGTTGTGGGCAGGCTCCCTTCATTGTTGATGGCTCTCCTCAACCTGTCGATTATCCCCCTTAAGTCTCTGTTAGCCTGTGAGGATCTTGGAATCAGATTTAGGACCAGTCCTAATTGCTCAGCATCCATTCTCCTAAACCAGTCCATTGCTACATTGAATTCTGACCCACTCTTCAGTTGAATTGTTATTAGCTGATCCCTTCTATTGTTGAACCTGACATCTATGCTTTTTATGGAGAACATAAATGTCAGGTTTTTACGCCTTTCTTCTTTGAGAAGTTCAGCTAGAGTGGGTGGACCATATTCTTTGGTAACAGGAGAAGGTGCTTTGTCCTTGGCTTCAGATGACTTCTTTGTAGTGGCATCAGGGTCTTCAGTTTTATCTCGATTTTTATCCCCTAATGCACTTTTAGGGTTCTGAGATCTTCTTGGCTGAGGTTTCCTGGAGGTCCTGGGCCTGACACTTTTCTTCTTCTTTACTTCTTCCTCCTGTTCCTTTGCCATTTCCCTCTCTTCTTCTTCTTGAAGTTGTTGTGCAAAGATTGCATCAGCTTCTACTAACTTTTTATCTTGAGGGTAGACCAGCTCCATTTTCCCATCAATTACAACTTCAATGGGTGTTGGAAAGTGGGTTGTCTTCATGGCATCTCCTGATTGTTGATTTGAATTCTCAGCAACATCCCCTGCAAAGATTGAGTGTTGGATTTCTTCTTGGGTTCCTCAATCAGGATACCCTTGCCTTTATCCTTGGATTTTGGAGCAAGAATAGGAGCAGTCACATCCCCTGATTATTGATTTGAATTCTCAGCAACATCCCCTGACGATTGCTTGGTTGATTTCTCCTCCTTTTTGACAGCATCATCAGTGGGAGTTGAGAGTTAGGATGTGACTTGAAGAACTTGTTGCAGAGTGCCAGCCATGGAATGTTGCAGAGTTTCAGCTAGCTTCTTGTCTAGAGTGTCAGCGTGTTTCTTCATTCTGAGGAGAGTCTGACTGGTGACTAGGGAGTCGACAACTTGCTGTACACTTTGGATCTTTGTAGAAAAATGTGTATACAATTTTTGATTTTCTATATCTATTGACTAACCAATCATGATCTGTGACTTTAACACTTTGATCAAGATTGGATTAGTAGTTCTAGCTAACTCTTGCTTTAATAACTGTACAGTGTCAGACATCTGGTTCTGTCGAAAGTATAAATCAACTCCGATGAGCTGGGAAAAATCATCTTGTGGAGCATCATCTTCATCACTTTCAGAGGTAGAAGTAGTATTTATAGTAACTTGGTTTTCTCTTTGTTCTTTATTTACAAGGATCTCATCCTTATCTCTCTCATCCTTTCCTTTTTATTTGCCATCTAAGGCATCACTCTTATTCTCTCCTTTTTCTTTGCCTACTAAGGCAGTACTCTCTTGCTCTCCTTTTGCCAAAGTCCTCTCAAGGGTTTGACTTTGCCTCTCTGCACTAAGTATTTTCTCAGTCACACTCAAAATTGTCCTAGAGAGGCTCCTATGGGCTTGGAAATCATCAATTGTGACCAGTTCAAGTGATGTATGTACAGATTCTGGTTCCACAAGTGTGATAGGAGTAGGAGAAGAAGTAAAGTGTGTATGTATAATTGGAGAAGTGTATGTTTCTATAGAGGAAGTATATACAATTGGGGGTACATAAAGAGTTATAGTTGTAGTATGTACAGTGGAGTCTATGTCCCCTGTTTGATCATCAGTGTTTGTATCAAGTAAAAATGAGTCAACCAGTTGAGAGTGTTGACTACTAAACACTGTGTCAAAGAATGTTGGCTCCTCCACGAATTGAGAATGTGGAGAATCTGATTGTATGACACTTAATGTTTGTGTCATTATATCTGAAGAAATTTGAGGAACAGAGAAAGAAGGAAGTAGTGTAGATGGGAGTGTTGGCTGAATCACTGAACGAGGAGGTGATTCATCAAAAGATGTTGTAGAAGAATGCTTATGACTCATGTTGATCTTATTGAGAAGCTTCTGCGCTACAACATCTTGAGTGGTATGTGCACTCACTATGTCAGATATCTGCAAGTGGCTCTCAGAGACCCTGATGATAGGTTCATCAGTGTCTATGGTCAGTGTATGTGCCTCACTCATCTGTGTCCTTGGTTGGGGACTATTTTCAATAACTAATTCCTTTTGAGAGGAACTAGTTAGAAATATGTTTAATTCCTTATCAAAAGCAGTATCCTTTTGAGAGGATACTGCCTGGTCAGGCTGTTGGGTAACACTCGTGGCTCCCTTCTTCTTCTTATGCCTGTAGCCAATCACTCTCTCTCCTTGCTCCCCCTCAGTTGATGTGGTAACTTCACTGGGTTTTCTTTTAATCCCAATAGTCTTTTGAGAGACTGTGGGTTGGGCTTTTGAGAGTTGTTGAGTGGTAATTGGTTGTTCTACTTGGGTAGGCAGAGAGGTGGTTGTTTTCTCTGCCATAGTAGATGAAGGTGAAAAATGTACAGTTTGAGAAGTAGAAGGTGTAGAATTTACTACCTGTACCATATGCGATGGAAGAGCAAATGATTCGGCTGTATACGATTTCTTTATTATTTCTGCAAACAGTTTCTTTATTTGCTTGTATGTCTGTACAGGTATATCATTCTCAAAAGAAAAATTAGTAATTTGGTCTTTAATAATCATAAACAAAAATCTTGCATAATATACTTCAGTTTTCCTATTACTAAAATTACCTAATTTATTTACAAGATCATCAAAAATTATTTTACCTATATTTATATTTACATTTTTAATAATTGCAAATGCTATTTTTAAAGTTAAAGAGGTAATAACCTCAAAGTTAGAACACTTACCTGAGAACACCTTGGTGATGGTGTCAAAGAGATAAGAAATCTCCCTCTTCACATTCACCCTCTTGAGATCCTTGTACTTTAACACTGTGTTGGGAGCAGCGTTATAGCCCAGTTCCCTCAAGAAATCCAGCAGATCTGTATCACTGGGTGCATCCACCAGATCTTGAGTAGGTAGCCCCAAAATAGAGTTAAGTATGGAAGGAGTTATTTTCCCTTTCTCAGACGAAACTTTGAATGAGATACCCTTGACCACATCAGGCTTGGTGGTGGAGTACATGAACTTGGCACTTGTCCATAGTTGTGACAGTGCCTCCCCCGACATTTCTTCATCGGTAAAGATGGCTTTACTATACTCAGAGTTGAGTAGATAGTTCATTATCGGTTTAAAGCATTCACTTACCTCATCAATGTCAGAGAAGCCCACGTAGTTTGTGGGTGGGACTGTCAAGTTCCTAGGAATATGTTGACGTGCCATGGATGCTTTGAAGATTTGAAGTTCTAGGGTTTCTGTAAAAAATGAGAGAGAAGAAGAAGAAAACTCGAGCAAATATCAGAAAAAGATTAAAAGATTTGAGGATTTTTAAAAAGTAGGAGAGATAGAGTCTTAATACCCGCCTATTGACGTTTGAAAACTTCTCCTGAAAACACGCCATCAGGGAGTCAGTTCAGTTTCTGTGATGACCCGTCATCAGTGAGAGAAGAACTTAATGATGAGTTGTCACCACTTAACTGACCCTGAATCCCGATGCAGTAAAAAAATTTAAACTTACCCTGATGATTTACTGTATGTACATACCCTGACCCTGATGCACAAGACGGACACCCTGATCCTGACGAACGAGTCGAATACCCTGACCCTGACGAGAGATCCGGACACCCTGACCCTGACGAGAGATCCAGACACCCTGACCTTGACGCACAGGTCCGATACCCTGACCCTGATGGGTCCTTAAGGAAGCCCTAACCCTGATGCATCAGACAAAACAAAAACAAAACAACAAAATGCAGAATATACAAGTATATACATAATTACAATTTGAATATATATAACCACATATCAATTGATTTTATCAAGAACTTATGAAATGAGTTAGAAATACCAAATTTTAGGAGTTTGACTTTGACCCTGACGCATAATTCACCAATCCCAGCTCTCCCACAAGATTTGAAAAAGTGGCTTCATCAAGAGTTTTGGTGAATATGTCTGCCAGCTGCTGATTTGAAGGTACAAACCGTAGTTCAATATTCGCATTCATAACATGTTCCCTAATAAAATGATATCTGATTTCTATATGCTTAGTTCTGGAATGTTGTACTGGATTTTCAGCAATGACAATGGCACTAGTGTTATCACACCTTATTGGAATCTTGGAATAGTTCAGGCCATAATCCATTAGCTGATTTTTCATCCATAGAATTTGTGCACAACAACTTCTAGCTACAATATATTCAGCTTCAGCAGTAGATGTAGAGATTGAGTGCTGCTTTTTGCTGAACCAAGATACAAGCCTTCCTCCTAGAAATTGACAGCTTCCTGTAGTACTCTTTCTCTCAATTCTGCATCCTCCAAAGTCAGCATCAGAATATCCTAGAAATTCAAATCCAGTCTCCTTTGGATACCAAAGTCCCAACTCTGTAGTGCCCTTGATATATCTCAAGATCCTTTTCACTACAATGAGATGAGATTCCTTTGGGTCAGCTTGATATCTTGCACAAAGACATATTGCAAACATTATGTCTGGCTTGCTTGCTGTCAGATATAGCAATGATCCAATCATTCCCCTGTAAGTCTTCAAATCAACTTTCTTTCCATTCTTATCAGGGTCAATCTTGGTTGCAGTGGCTATAGGTGTCTTTGCTACTTTTGAGTCCTCCATATCAAATTTCTTGAGAAGTTCTTTTGGCATATTTTGTCTGATGAATGTAGATTCCATCAGAGACTTGTTTAATTTGCAATCCCAAGAAGTAAGATAACTCACCCATCAAGCTCATTTCATATTTGATTTGCATGAGTTTAGAGAACTTTTCACACAGTCTTGTGTCAGTGGATCCAAAAATAATATCATCAACATAAATTTGAGCCAAAATTAGATGACCTTGGTGTTGTCTGAAGAACAATGTTTTGTCAATGATACCTCTTGAAAATTTGTTTTCCACCAGAAACTTTGACAATGTATCATACCAAGCTCTAGGTGCTTGCTTCAGTCCATAAAGTGCCTTTTCCAGTTTGTAGACATGATTTGGAAATTTTGAGCATTCAAAACCTGGAGGTTGTTGGACATACACCTCCTATTCCAATTTCCCATTTAGAAAAGCACTTTTCACATCCATTTGATATACTTTAAAATTTGAATGTGCTGCATAGGCTAAGAAAATTCTTATAGCCTCAAGTCTGGCTACTGGTGCAAAGGTCTCATCAAAGTCAATCCCTTCTTCTTGAAGATATCCTTTTGCAACCAGTCTTGCTTTGTTTCTTACAACAATGCCAGCTTCATCCATCTTATTTCTGAATACCCACTTAGTACCTATTATGATCCTATCTTTGGGCTTAGGTACAAGCTTCCATACTTGATTCCTTTCAAATTGATTTAGCTCTTCCTGCATTGCCAAGATCCAATCTGCATCTTGAACAGCTTCTTCAAACTTCTTTGGCTCAATTTGAGAAAGAAAGCAAGCATATAGGCATTCATTAGATGTTGTTTTTCTAGTTTGCACTCTCTTGCTTGGGTCACCAATAATCAGATCTGCTATGTGACTTCTGGCCCATTTAGGATTGGAGATGTGTCTTGATGAGCTTGCTTGACTATCATCTCCTCCCCCTAAGCCTGTGCTCCCAGCTTCTGAAAACTCTCCCCCTGAATTAGTGGATAATTCAAGGTTCAAGTTATCCCCTGATGGTGCATGTCCTGATGAATGATCCCCTGATGGAGTCTCCCCTCATCTATTGTCCAGGAAATTGACTCTATCTACTGAAGGGGGTTCTTCATTGTTTAGATTGACATCAGGAATGGATAAATTCTCTATTTGTCTGCACTCATCGGCTTCATTCTCTTGATAATCAAAATCATCTTCATTTTCAAATTTGAGTTCTTCATGAAAACCAAGGTCTTCAACCCCAGAAATCTCTTGATTATCAAAAGCTATATTTATAGACTCCATCACCATCTGAAATCTTTTGTTGTAAACCCTGTAGGCCTTGGATGACAGAGAATAACCTAGGAAAATTGCTTCATCAGCTTTTGGATCAAATTTTCCTAAGTTCTCACCAAAATTCCTCAGAACAAAACATTTGCATCCAAAGACATGGAGGAACTTGATGATTGGCTTTCTCCCTGTCATTAGCTCATATGGTGTCTTGTTGTGAGCCTTGTTGATTAGAGATCTATTCTGAGTCAAGCAGTGGAAATTGCTTCAGCCCAAAAATAGGTGGGAATCTTTACCTCTGCTAGCATTGACCTAGCAGCTTCTATCAGGGTTCTATTTTTTCTTTCCACTACACCATTCTGTTGAGGAGTCCTTGGAGCAGAAAATGTATGATTTATGCCTTTCTCCACACAAAATCCCTCAACAGCTGCATTCTTGAATTCAGTTCCATTATCTGTTCTCAACATTCTAACCACTGACCCTGATTCTGTTTCCACCTTCTTGATATGGTCAATAATTTGTTTAGATACTTCTGATTTAGCATGCTGAAACTTTACCCAAGTGTTTTTGGTGTAGTCATCCACAATGACCATTGCAAATCCTTTTTTTTGACACTGACATAATGTTGACAGGGCCAAAAAGATCCATATGTAACAATTGAATTGGATCTTTGATCATGGTGGCTTCCTTGCTGACAAAGGATGATTTCCTTTGCTTCCCTTGTTGACATGCTAAACATAATCCTTCTTGGATAAACTCCATTTGGGGTAGTCCAGTTACCAACTCTCTCTTCACTAGATCATTAATTGACTTGAAGTTTAGGTGAGAGAGCTTCTTGTGCCATAGCCTGCTTTCATCAGGAGTTGCCTTGCTATAAAAACATGATTATCCACTTGCTGAATTAAAATCAGCAACATAGAGATCTCTTTTTCTTATTCCTGACAAAACCAGCTTCCCATCACTTTCATTTGAGATTAGGCACTGATCTCCTTTGAAGGAAGTGATGAATCCTTTGTCACTTAGTTGACTTATGCTTAGCAAATTGTGCTTGAGCCCATCAACCAGTGCTAAATTTTCAAATGAGACATTCCCATTTGCTGCTTTGCCATAACCAAGAGTTAGTCCTTTGCTGTTATCACCAAAAGAAATTATTGGACCATCCTTTTCTTGAAATTCTGTGAGCAGGGCTTTGTTTCCTGTCATGTGCCTTGAGCAGCCACTGTCTAGAAACCAGATTTGACTGCTTTTGACCTTTCCCTACACACAAGAAAACATTTAAATTGTTTTTGGTACCCAATTGACTTTGGGTCCTCTTGGTTTAGTCACAGTAATAGGTAAAACAACTTTATCTTTATTGGTGACGTTTGGTTTTGGCAAGTTTAAAACTTTCTCCTTTTTAGGAGCTTCAATATATGCTTTTGATTTCTCAACAGTTATCTTGCCTTAATCCTTGGAGGAGCAGGCTTTAACAGTTGGTAAATCATCAGCATACAAAATTGTGCCAGTCAAAATTTGTGGTTTTTCTTTGCATTGAAAAGATAAATGATTACAGTTACCACAATTCCAGCACACTTTTCTAGGGGCTTCATGAATGGAAGAGTAATTGCTAGCTTTATTAACACGTAGCTTACCATTTCTATTCTTTTTGCTTTCCCCTGACAGGCCTTTTTCCCTTGACGGGCTACAACGGCCTGATGCACTCTTTCCCCCTGACGACTGTGTATTCACTGATGCACAGTCTAGTTCTTTCATAACTGGAGGGTTGAGTGCTTTGGCAGGAATTAGTTTCTTGCCTCTCCCACCACTAGTGGAAGCTTCACTTATTGGGAAAACATTCCCTGATTCTAGCTTTGTGTCTGCCTTAACAAACTTGATAGGTTGTATTGGCCTTTTTCCAAAGCTAGCTGCCATCTCAACCTCAATGGGAGGTTGCTGCTCTTGAGTCTCTCCATATCCTAAACCAGATTTTGGATCAGATTTTGGATTTTTTAAACGATCCTCCAGTTTCCTACTAGACTCATTCCATCTCTTAATGACTTCTCTTTCTTGATTAAGAAGATTCGAGGTCCATTCCTCTCTTTTGATAGCACAGTCAAGAAGATTTTTAGTCCTTGAGAGCTCTTTTTCAAGACTCTCAAGTCTGGAGTTTTCTGATTCTAAAAGAGTGTCCCTAGTAGATAACTGTTCATTTATTTTCTGCACTCTCTCAGTTTCAGCTACAGCACTCCTTAGGGTGTCATAGAGATCCTTTATCTCACAAGCCATTTCCTTAACAGTTTTAACACAATCAGTTTTAGACATGTTAGAGGAAATTTCGAGGCTTACCTGTGAGCTGCTACAGTCAGTGGATGAGGCCATCAGGGCTAGGTTGACATACTCTTCATTTTCTTCCTCATCAGAGTCAGCCCAGTCCTTTCCCTCTGCTGTATATGCTTTTCCCTTCTTGTTTGCATTAAGAAGGTCAAAGTATTTCTTCTTGTAGTCCATAACAGCTTCTTTGTTTCTGGATTCACCATCTTTTGTGGCCTTGCGGCACTCGCTTGCAAAGTGGCCTAGCTCATTGCATTTGTAGCACTTTAGTCTTGATTTGTCAATAAAGTTTTTCGTGCTACTAAGTTTCCTTGTTGAAAATCTTTTAGATCCCGAAGGCTTTTGGAATTTCAACTTGGAAAACCTTTTTGCAAGAAAGGCCATGGTTTCATCCAGCTCCTCTAACTCTTCTGGAGTATATTCTTCCTCCTTGAAGTCAACTTCTTTGTCCCCTTCTATGTCAGCATCTTCTAGTTGCTGCTTCATCAAGACACTTGGCCTTGCTTCTTGTTTGTCCTTCGTGGCAGCCATCAGGGCTACAGATTTAAGCTTTCTGGTATCCCCTGACATTTCAGATCTTTGTTGAACCTCTAGTTCATATGTCTTGAGAGTACCATACAGCCTATCCAAGTCTAGAAGATTCATGTCCTTGGATTCCCTGATGGCTGTTGTCTTAGGATCCCATGATATGGGAAGGGCTCTCATGAACTTTCTGTTCACATCCTTGTTAGCATATGCCTTCCCATATAATCTCAGGTCATTTACCAACCTGTTAAATCTGTCGAACATTTCAGTGAGTGTTTCACCATTCTTCATTGTGAACCACTCATACTGTTGTGTCAATAGCTGCAATTTATTTTCCCTCGCTTCCTCAGTATCATCACAAAGGATTTGTATGGTATCCCATATAGATTTAGACGTTGTAAGATTCATGATACTATTCAGCATATCATCGTCTAAACCATTATATAGGATTCCGGTGACTTTAAGATCCTTTTTCACCTTTTCTCTTTCCTCTATCGTCATTTCGTCAGTTGTCTTTAGGACAAGCTTTTCAGGAATACTGACTCCATTAACGCTTCTATAGGAATGAGCTTCTTGGGAACGTGAGGTCCTTCTTCTAGAATCTGCAAATATTCATCATTAATAGCTCTAAGATGAACTATCATTCTTTGTCTCCAGAAGAAGTATTTGCCCCTTTCCAACATGGGGACTTTACTGTTTCCAGCTTTGTTGGCCATAGATAATGATCGTTTTTAGCAAGTGAAATCTGCTAAGTGGCTCTGATACCAATTGTTAGTAGGGGGATGAATACAAACACCTAAATCTTTTCGCTATTTTAAACTTAAAACTGCTTACTGGAAAACAGTTGTAACAAACAGAAAAACTATAAGAAATGAACACACAGATTCAAGTTAAAATAGTTATATTAAAACTTGGGGTTTTTCTG
>CM025780.1:7197017-7269586 GCA_014636745.2 Centella asiatica | reverse complement strand
AACCTAGGAAAATTGCTTCATCAGCTTTTGGATCAAATTTTCCTAAGTTCTCACCAAAATTCCTCAGAACAAAACATTTGCATCCAAAGACATGGAGGAACTTGATGATTGGCTTTCTCCCTGTCATTAGCTCATATGGTGTCTTGTTGTGAGCCTTGTTGATTAGAGATCTATTCTGAGTCAAGCAGTGGAAATTGCTTCAGCCCAAAAATAGGTGGGAATCTTTACCTCTGCTAGCATTGACCTAGCAGCTTCTATCAGGGTTCTATTTTTTCTTTCCACTACACCATTCTGTTGAGGAGTCCTTGGAGCAGAAAATGTATGATTTATGCCTTTCTCCACACAAAATCCCTCAACAGCTGCATTCTTGAATTCAGTTCCATTATCTGTTCTCAACATTCTAACCACTGACCCTGATTCTGTTTCCACCTTCTTGATATGGTCAATAATTTGTTTAGATACTTCTGATTTAGCATGCTGAAACTTTACCCAAGTGTTTTTGGTGTAGTCATCCACAATGACCATTGCAAATCCTTTTTTTGACACTGACATAATGTTGACAGGGCCAAAAAGATCCATATGTAACAATTGAATTGGATCTTTGATCATGGTGGCTTCCTTGCTGACAAAGGATGATTTCCTTTGCTTCCCTTGTTGACATGCTAAACATAATCCTTCTTGGATAAACTCCATTTGGGGTAGTCCAGTTACCAACTCTCTCTTCACTAGATCATTAATTGACTTGAAGTTTAGGTGAGAGAGCTTCTTGTGCCATAGCCTGCTTTCATCAGGAGTTGCCTTGCTATAAAAACATGATTATCCACTTGCTGAATTAAAATCAGCAACATAGAGATCTCTTTTTCTTATTCCTGACAAAACCAGCTTCCCATCACTTTCATTTGAGATTAGGCACTGATCTCCTTTGAAGGAAGTGATGAATCCTTTGTCACTTAGTTGACTTATGCTTAGCAAATTGTGCTTGAGCCCATCAACCAGTGCTAAATTTTCAAATGAGACATTCCCATTTGCTGCTTTGCCATAACCAAGAGTTAGTCCTTTGCTGTTATCACCAAAAGAAATTATTGGACCATCCTTTTCTTGAAATTCTGTGAGCAGGGCTTTGTTTCCTGTCATGTGCCTTGAGCAGCCACTGTCTAGAAACCAGATTTGACTGCTTTTGACCTTTCCCTACACACAAGAAAACATTTAAATTGTTTTTGGTACCCAATTGACTTTGGGTCCTCTTGGTTTAGTCACAGTAATAGGTAAAACAACTTTATCTTTATTGGTGACGTTTGGTTTTGGCAAGTTTAAAACTTTCTCCTTTTTAGGAGCTTCAATATATGCTTTTGATTTCTCAACAGTTATCTTGCCTTAATCCTTGGAGGAGCAGGCTTTAACAGTTGGTAAATCATCAGCATACAAAATTGTGCCAGTCAAAATTTGTGGTTTTTCTTTGCATTGAAAAGATAAATGATTACAGTTACCACAATTCCAGCACACTTTTCTAGGGGCTTCATGAATGGAAGAGTAATTGCTAGCTTTATTAACACGTAGCTTACCATTTCTATTCTTTTTGCTTTCCCCTGACAGGCCTTTTTCCCTTGACGGGCTACAACGGCCTGATGCACTCTTTCCCCCTGACGACTGTGTATTCACTGATGCACAGTCTAGTTCTTTCATAACTGGAGGGTTGAGTGCTTTGGCAGGAATTAGTTTCTTGCCTCTCCCACCACTAGTGGAAGCTTCACTTATTGGGAAAACATTCCCTGATTCTAGCTTTGTGTCTGCCTTAACAAACTTGATAGGTTGTATTGGCCTTTTTCCAAAGCTAGCTGCCATCTCAACCTCAATGGGAGGTTGCTGCTCTTGAGTCTCTCCATATCCTAAACCAGATTTTGGATCAGATTTTGGATTTTTTAAACGATCCTCCAGTTTCCTACTAGACTCATTCCATCTCTTAATGACTTCTCTTTCTTGATTAAGAAGATTCGAGGTCCATTCCTCTCTTTTGATAGCACAGTCAAGAAGATTTTTAGTCCTTGAGAGCTCTTTTTCAAGACTCTCAAGTCTGGAGTTTTCTGATTCTAAAAGAGTGTCCCTAGTAGATAACTGTTCATTTATTTTCTGCACTCTCTCAGTTTCAGCTACAGCACTCCTTAGGGTGTCATAGAGATCCTTTATCTCACAAGCCATTTCCTTAACAGTTTTAACACAATCAGTTTTAGACATGTTAGAGGAAATTTCGAGGCTTACCTGTGAGCTGCTACAGTCAGTGGATGAGGCCATCAGGGCTAGGTTGACATACTCTTCATTTTCTTCCTCATCAGAGTCAGCCCAGTCCTTTCCCTCTGCTGTATATGCTTTTCCCTTCTTGTTTGCATTAAGAAGGTCAAAGTATTTCTTCTTGTAGTCCATAACAGCTTCTTTGTTTCTGGATTCACCATCTTTTGTGGCCTTGCGGCACTCGCTTGCAAAGTGGCCTAGCTCATTGCATTTGTAGCACTTTAGTCTTGATTTGTCAATAAAGTTTTTCGTGCTACTAAGTTTCCTTGTTGAAAATCTTTTAGATCCCGAAGGCTTTTGGAATTTCAACTTGGAAAACCTTTTTGCAAGAAAGGCCATGGTTTCATCCAGCTCCTCTAACTCTTCTGGAGTATATTCTTCCTCCTTGAAGTCAACTTCTTTGTCCCCTTCTATGTCAGCATCTTCTAGTTGCTGCTTCATCAAGACACTTGGCCTTGCTTCTTGTTTGTCCTTCGTGGCAGCCATCAGGGCTACAGATTTAAGCTTTCTGGTATCCCCTGACATTTCAGATCTTTGTTGAACCTCTAGTTCATATGTCTTGAGAGTACCATACAGCCTATCCAAGTCTAGAAGATTCATGTCCTTGGATTCCCTGATGGCTGTTGTCTTAGGATCCCATGATATGGGAAGGGCTCTCATGAACTTTCTGTTCACATCCTTGTTAGCATATGCCTTCCCATATAATCTCAGGTCATTTACCAACCTGTTAAATCTGTCGAACATTTCAGTGAGTGTTTCACCATTCTTCATTGTGAACCACTCATACTGTTGTGTCAATAGCTGCAATTTATTTTCCCTCGCTTCCTCAGTATCATCACAAAGGATTTGTATGGTATCCCATATAGATTTAGACGTTGTAAGATTCATGATACTATTCAGCATATCATCGTCTAAACCATTATATAGGATTCCGGTGACTTTAAGATCCTTTTTCACCTTTTCTCTTTCCTCTATCGTCATTTCGTCAGTTGTCTTTAGGACAAGCTTTTCAGGAATACTGACTCCATTAACGCTTCTATAGGAATGAGCTTCTTGGGAACGTGAGGTCCTTCTTCTAGAATCTGCAAATATTCATCATTAATAGCTCTAAGATGAACTATCATTCTTTGTCTCCAGAAGAAGTATTTGCCCCTTTCCAACATGGGGACTTTACTGTTTCCAGCTTTGTTGGCCATAGATAATGATCGTTTTTAGCAAGTGAAATCTGCTAAGTGGCTCTGATACCAATTGTTAGTAGGGGGATGAATACAAACACCTAAATCTTTTCGCTATTTTAAACTTAAAACTGCTTACTGGAAAACAGTTGTAACAAACAGAAAAACTATAAGAAATGAACACACAGATTCAAGTTAAAATAGTTATATTAAAACTTGGGGTTTTTCTGGAAATCTGTATAATCACAAATGTGATTTACAACTACAAATTCTGTAAATAAAATTCACAGCTTCTCACACTCACTAGCTACGAAAACTTTTCTCTGAAAAATAAATCTCTCAAGAAATATATTTCAGAGCTTCCTAGTGTTGTGTGCTTCTATGTTTGTTTGATCTGTTGGATAGATTCAATCTCTGTGTTTTTTGTAATGAGAACTCCTTTGCTTATATGTTGATAAGTTGATGAAATCACGTGCTAGAGACGTGCTGCTTTTCTCAACTTAGCCGCAAGTATGTCCCATCGTAGCCCTATGTGTCAGACTGCTGCATGCTTTGTTGCTTCTTTTTCTTCCCCTGATCTGTGTGCATTTAATGTGAGAGAGCTCTCATTGGATCAAAAAACAAACTTTAAGAAATATCTTTCCAGTTGATATTTCTTGCTTCTGAAACATGTTACGTTGATTTCCGTGTAAGTACTGATGATGGGTGCATGCTGTCATAACGATCCACTGACTATCAGCCCTGATGGACTTTGATCAGTGCTTCTGGATCCCCTGATGCTTATTGACTGGATCAGGGCTTCAACCTTCACTTGAGTTTCACTCAGTGCTTCTTGATCCTGATGGTTATGACTGACGGCATACACTGATGGCTTCCACTGATGTCATGTTGGTCATTCCCCCTGACGGGTTACCCTGATGGGTTGGCCTGACACTGACATGTCCTGAAGTGTTTCCCTGACGGGTTGGTCTGCCTTCGTTATACCCTGACAGGTTTCCCCTGATGAGTTCCCCCTGATGGGTTCCCCCTGATAGGTTTCCCCTGATGGGTTCCCCTGATGGGTTCCCCCTAATGGGTTCCAATCAATGTAACTTTGTTTAGAATTTCTGATGTGCGGAATACTTTGAATGTTTACTAGTAGCATCAGACATTCTTCTTCACTTTGTCAAGTCGACTTGTCTTGTGAAGAGATTGACCATCCACTGATTAATAAGATTATTATCAGTGGATAAAAATCTTGTGCTGATCTTAAGGTTTATAAAATACCTTAAGAATTTACAGTTGCACAATTTATTACATAATCATCATCATTTATCTCTAACAGCAACAAATGAGAATGATATGTCCCTTAAATGGGTTATGCCACATGGATGGCTAGAGGAAATGAAAGGTGCTAATTTGTTCTTCACTTGACCTAGAGGAATTTTAAGTGACTACGTATGTTCACACAAGGAGGGATCATGCGGTCACAGTTAGGTCAGCTGTGTACCGTATGGTTAGCAGATCCAACAGGTTTAGCTTCAATTGATATTTTGAAAAAGGTTGTACACAGGTGAATACCTATCTTTCTTCAAGAAGGATTACACGTCATTTATCATCAGTAATCCTAAAGATTCTTCAAAGATTTCCGAGGCATTAGTATTGTTCCACTAAGCCTCTCAACAGAATTGAATCCCTAGTAACATTCCAAATTTGCTTTCCCAAATTGTTTATATACTTGTTGGGCATAAATCGCTCATTCTTGTTGAATTTTAATGTCTTGCAGGGCAGGGTATCAGACTCGACTCAAATATTCGTTGATAGAGAATTATACTCCGACTGCCAAATATCAGTTAATGGACAATTATCCGCCGATAGCCAAATATCAACTGATGGTCAAGTATTCGCCGTGGGTAAATTATCAACTGATGATCAATTGTCTGCCAATGGCCAAATATTAGCCAATGGTCAAGTATCCGCTGATAGTCAATTATCCGTTGATGGGTAAATTATCAGTTGATGAATAATTATCTGTCGATGGCCAAATATCAACTAATGCTCCAATATCATTTGATGACCAAATTTTTGTAGTACTGCTTGAAGATCATTATAATACAAAACGACTAGTAAGTACAAATCTCCAACAGCTCTTTTCCAAATTAGCAACGATCATTGTGACGGCCCCAAAAATCTCATACTAGACTTCGGGCACCGTCAATAATTGACAAAAGAAAGGCAATATCATCCAAGCATGCATGTCATCAAATAAGAGAAATAATTAGAAATCTCTATTACATTATCCCAAAAATAAATGTCTAACAGCGGAAGTCTATGAGGAGTCCACACAGGCCTTACAATCTAAACATTTCTATAATTGCCTTACGCTTCACTCTTCCCCTGAATTTCATCCATAAAAGGGTGATCAGGAAACATTCGTCATGCCATTCTCTCGTTGCCTTTATCAGACAACTTGACCTTCTTGCCATATCCTGTAAAACATTTGATAATAGCAAAGTGAGCGATTTACACTCACAAGTATATAATAAAGATTGGGTGAGCTTTGAAAGAGGGATAGTTTATTGGGCTTCAGTGTTTATGAGGTTGGACGTAATCGATGTCATCACCTCTTAATATTTTGGAGGAAGATAGATTCTAGGGTTCCCGAGTGATAGCGAGAGATTTGACCTCTTACTTACAAGAATAAAGAATAATTTCACATGCACCTTATTACCATGTCTGTTTGGTGCACGTGCTCTTAAGAATTCGTATCAAACAGTATATTAGCTGGCCAGCCTGACCACCGTCTAATTTCATCATAATGACATTCGTAGTCGATGCAGAAATTTTTTATCTGCGAGGGTCCGGTTACGGATGTCTCAGTTTCCGTTCCCTGTAGATCCTAGGCTCGAGATGCCAGACAAATGTATCCCACTAGCCTTTAGTTACCCACACTGATATACTTTACAAGTATGGGGTGAGAAAATTTTTTCTACATCCCTATAAGATTTTCTTTGGCGTGTTAGCGAAGTTTGAATAACTAACAATTGCCCAAAGAATACTTGATTATAGTATAACATTTTTCACGTACAACAAATCAAGAGATCGTACGTTACTTAGCTTTGAAGAAAATGAAGTATGAATATTGACATCATAATATCTTGGATACATTACGTATATCGAAAGAATGATCATACGCATAAATTGAAAGAAGGTAGAAGGAGTATATACTTGCCTTAAGTCCTAAGAAAAACTTAGAGTTAATAACTTGCGCAGAAAACAATTTTGTAAAAACATGTACATTTAATAACATGAGAAATCTCAACTTAATTACACGTGGGCATGCACATGCGAAGTGTTTGCGAAATTCTCAAGTCTGTGATTGACTAATTGAGTCGTCATCCGTTGAATTGAGATTCGGTTGGAACCGGATCAGAGTCCAAGAGATTTGTGGACTGATAATACATCATTCGTAGGCTCTCGATAATTTAAATTTAATTGTTGGAGGCCTTAGATTAATTAATTAATTAATCAATTTTAGTTTAAATGACTTTATTAATCATTTATCATTCATCGAAAATTGTGCCTTAATTATTATTTAATTGGTTTAATTAAACAATAATCATTTCTTAATTAAATCTTAATCAAAAAAGATTTATAGATCTTTTATCATTTATTAAACATTTGTTCTTAATTTATTATTTAATTTTTTTAATTAAATAATAATTAATTATCAATTAAATAATTTATTTATTCATTACTTTTGAATTAAACGATTTATTGATCATTTAATAATCATGTAGAATTTATTCATAAATTATTATTTAATTGTTTTAATTAAATAATAACTGGTCTTGATTCCTTAATTTAATTAATTAAGAATTATTCCTCAATTAATCTTAGCTTAAATGTTTTAAATAAATAATAATTATTTATGAATTAATGATTCGTCACTTAATTGTGGTAATTAAGAGAATCTATCATTATTAATTAATTTTATTTTTTAAAAATCATAAAACTTTAATCATTTAAAAAGTTTATTTACATGTCACAATAATTATTCAAAAATTATTTATTTAACAATTTAAATTGTATAGGTATTTCATTTTTATTTTATTTTTAAATTTGGATTTGGACCAAAAATTAAAATATAAATGGACTGGGTTGGACCGGGTCAAAACAGGGTCACGGACCGGGACAAGTTCAAATCGAACGGGTCAAGGTCCTGGTTGGAACCGGGCCTGAAATCGACCGAAGCAGCAATTCGTGGCTCGCCGCCGGCGACCTCGCTATTAACGGCGGCGAAACTCGCGGCCGAGCTTCAAATCCCCATTCTTTCACCATTTTTGACGAATCAAGTATGGATTTGAAAGAGGGGACAACCAGAAACACATTCATGCAATCTATTTCAAGTTTTAACAACACAATCACAAGAAAAATGAAGAAAATCTATTCGGGTTTTTGAAGATTTCGGCCAACAAGAACATACTCAAAACTTGGTCATTTCTAAAAATTCTTTGAGGCAAAATGAAGCTATGAACGACAAGAATGCATTGGTTTAAAACACTAAAGCATCACGTTGGCATATCGATCTCACAAATCTAGGGTTTATGTGTTCTTCAATTATTTCTTGAATTTATATTTTTATTTTGATTAAACTTTAAAGATCAATAACTCACAAACCATAGATGCTATAGACATGTGTTATATATGAAAATGATACTAAAAATTATTATCTACACAATGGTATAAACGAAAATTACAATAAATGCAAAAACAAAATATCAGTGTGTTAACCTTTTTAAAGCTTTAATGAATTAAATGCCCAAAATTTCAATAAATGCTCTTAATCCGAATTTAAATTTTTGTTTGGTGAATTTGCTGAAGAAATTTGACTGAAGTGAAGGCTAAGGTTTAGTCATAATGATATATTTATATAACTTGCAAATCATTTTTGGCCATTGGATTAGTTTTTGAAAATTTTACTTGGATTGTAAATTTTTTTTCTTGGATTAGAAAATAGCTCCTTGCTAAAATTTGGATTAATTAGTGTTTAATTAAATTGTTTATTCACTAATTACAATTTTTTAATGGTTATGCATTGATTTATTACACAAATCGAAAAGTTTATCCGCATTGACGAGATAGAAAATGTGTTTATGATATTCTTGTCGTGATTCATATCTCGTAAATTTTAAAATGTCATGTTCGTTACGATTTATCGATAGTGTATTTGTGTGCGTCAATTTGCGTGATTTGTACTTATACGTAATCGTAACTTCTATCGGTTATTGAAAATGAACAAAAATTTCATAAATAATGAATTAAAAGATCGTACATTTTGTTTGAATATTTGGGTTCTCACAGTCATAT
This sequence comes from Centella asiatica, assembly GCA_014636745.2. Lineage (NCBI taxonomy): Eukaryota > Viridiplantae > Streptophyta > Magnoliopsida > Apiales > Apiaceae > Centella > Centella asiatica. The sequence goes on along the minus strand of CM025780.1, from coordinate 7,260,776 downwards.
TTTTGAGAACCTATAAATACCAGTCATAAATTTCATTTATGAGAAGAGAGAATATAATAGAATAGAAGAGAACGCTCTGACATCTGACATCCTAAAGCCTTCAGCAAGGTAATCAAACTCAAAAGCTTGACTAGACTGCTGGCTATCTACTCAACAAAGAGTTCTACTTGAAAGTCAACAAACAAGATTTTATATATCTTTAGAGAAGTCTAAGTGACTTAGAAATTTGTGCGACTTAATCAGAAGTCTACTTGACTTAAGTAATGTCTAAGTGACCATTTGTAAAAAATGGATGAAGTGTCCTTGTATAACTAAGTTTCGTGTGAATTTTTATAGTGAGTGTCTTCTCTCAAGTAAGAAGAGAAGAATATTGGATGTAAGCATAACTCAACTATTATAAAGCTAATGTCTCATCTCTTACTTATTTTCATTATCTTTCTTTTACTTATATTTGTTATCCTGTTTATATATTTTCTATTTGTCTCAAAATACTTATAAGGGGATTTCTTATTCCAGTGCCTTCAAAATTCTAATTAACTTTTCTCAAATCTCGCTTAAGTAAGGAAAAGATTTTTCAGTAATAACGTTTTTAAGCAAAGAAAATTTTAAAAATCTTATTCAACCTCCTTCTAATATTTGTCTTTGGAATCTAACATATCGGGAACGTGACTGACAAACACTTAAATATTTTGGATGTTTTGAAAGCAACAACAATTGAACGATTTCCTAGAATTGTGCCATCCAACCCTTGTTACCAAATAGATTGAAGCAACAGAAAAAAGAATAGGACATAGAATTTAAAAAAATATATATAAGAATAGTTTCAATCCACATTATTATTATAAGTTTACCATATCTATGAGTATCGAGCGAGGAGAAAACACAAAAAAAAAAAAAAAAAAAAAAAATTCTAAAAAAAAAAAAAAATTTAATAAAAAAAGATTTTTTTACACAAAGTTTTAAAAAAAAAAATATAAAAAATGGAATAAAAAAAAAAAAAAAAAAAAAAAAAAAAAAAAAATTCTATAAAAGAAAATATATGTATTAATGAAGTAGTGTTGTACACTAAGTTGTAAATAAATAAATGTACATAATGTGATTGGACTTTATTACAAATGTTGAATGACTTGTTATCTAATATATTTCTTTTTGCAACGGAAAAATATATTTCTTTCTTGCAAGGGGGAAATATATTGTACCATGTATAACTGGATTCCGATTTGTATAGCACTAAAACTGTAAAATATAGTCTATAATTTGACTCGAGTTGTGTTGTACTGAAATTCACAGATAATCACTACTACCTATAACATACTCTACACGTCAGTTCTTCGGAGTATATTCCCCATGCGACTTCTCAATATATTCCCCGTGTTAGATACACACATGAAGACAAACTAGTATGTTGCATATAAAACGGATTGACCAAAACTTACATGACTAAGGCCAATTCTCGGAGATTCTCTTTTTAACCCATCCCTTATTTTATAGATAAATGATAATATTTTATACATATTCTCTTAATAGTATTTTTAAATTAATTTTATCAGATTTTTTATTATATAAACTTATAAAATCAAAATAACTTTATATACATCATATTATTTTTTATTATATTATTTTCGAACAAATGGAGTATTTTTACAAACAATAGAGTACTTAGAAATATATTTTTATTTTTAGAGATGTGTCTCTAATTTTTGAATGAATGAAATATTTTTCTTTTTTAAATGTTTTATTTATTTGTAATGTTATTCTTTATAGAAAATTTAACTCTTCTAATATATTCAAATTATCCTTCCTAACATTTATATTATCACATAAGCTATTTTCAACTCTCTTACTTTGATACTTGATACGACTTTTATTCATTTCAAATTAATTTTTTTTTCGTCTCATTCCGAAAGTCAATATAATTTTTTAAAAATCCAAACTCCATATATATTTACCTTAATAATAATTTTGTAAAATCAAGTGTTGCGAATGAGAATGACGTGAGAGTTGAGACGAAGTGGGCATATTCTTTTGTCTCTTCTTATATGCAATTTTCCTGAATTCAGCGATCTCACTCTAGCATTATATATTCCACAAAATGTGATAACAAAGCATTATTATTGTTAAAAGTGGTTACAAGTATATTTTAGCTAACAAAACAGTATCAACTAGACAAAATCTGAAGATTCAGCTGATATGGTTATGATGGCAGGCTCTCCAATGGAGAATGTGCTACTGTCGTTCATGGTAGGAGTTTTAACGGGACTGGCTTTGTATCTCTATGTCATCTTTTCTATGAAGCCCCGAAGGCTTCGGAATCAGCTTCAGTTACAAGGAATTTATGGTCCACCACCATCATTTTTATATGGTAATCTAAAAGATATTATGAGAATTCGAAAAGAGTCCGCGAAAGACATGCCTAATCATGGTGCTGATGATCGATTGTCCCATGATTATGGATCTTATCTCTTTCCTCATATTCAGAAATGGAGACAACAATATGGTATATATGCTAACTTGCTAAAATCTCTGGTTTTTCAGACCTTTTTAACATGTCTATTGCAAAGTACTAAGAAAAACATATATTGTGTTTTAAGAATGATAATGCTTGGACATGTATGCAATTAACAGGTGCATTATTCACTTTTTCAATGGGGAATTTGCTTCACATGTATATGGATGACTTTGACATAGTAAGAGAATTATGTCAATGCAAATCAACCGAATTAGGAAGATCATCCATTCTTAAAAAGCATAGAGGAGCTCTCTTGGGCAGAAACGGCATTATAACAGCAGTAGGAAATTCTTGGGTGCATCAAAGAAAGATTATAGCTCCTGAATTCTTCTCGAACAAAGTCAAGGTAACATGTACCAACTCAGACCCTTTGGCCTTTTCAGATTATTTGCTTTGTAAGATCGACAAATCTTCCTTATTGATTTTCTGGGGTTGTATGTTCAGAGTATGGTGGACATTATGACGGCCTCTACTACAACAATGATGAGTCAGTGGGAATGTAAAATCCGCGAAGCAGGGAACACGGCTTGCATAAGAGTGGACACAGAGTTTAAAGACTTAACTGGTGAAATAATCTCTAAATTTTGTTCGGGAGTTGTTATACTAAAGGAAATGAGGTATTTGCAAAAATTAAAGAGCTCCAAGAGGTACTTTCCAAGCAGCTTCTACTGGTTGGTATTCCAGGACTAAGGTATGAGATTTCATCTAATTACTTCTTCTATGTCTAAATCCCATAGCACTCACTCAACTTTGTTTTATTGATTTTTTCTCCTTAGTGTGTTATGAATAACAATTATTATTGACTACTTGTATGTCTGAACAAGATTACTCATTTTATTCGATTCTTATAGGTATATTCCAACTGATAGTAACAGGAAAACATGGAAATTAGACGGAGAAATAACTAGTGCTATTATGAGGCTGATTAAAGATCACAAACAAAAGGCAGTAAAAGAAGAGGACTTGTTACAAGTCCTTATTGATCAGAGCAATGACGCTGAATGTACTTGTGATGGAGATGATTCACTGATAGTAGGCAACTGCAAAGCCATGTTTTTCGCGGGTCATGAAACTACTGCCAATGCAGCCGCCTTCGTCCTATTGCTCCTAGCACACTATCCCGAGTGGCAAAAAAGAGTTCGTGACGAAGTCGAAGATATCTGCATTGGCGAAAATGATCTCAACCTAGTCATGATTCAGAAGCTGAAAACGGTAATTATCAGTAATTTTTTATTTTTTGGTCTTGCCAAGAATGTGACAAAATTTGCAGTGTTTTTTTTTCTTCACTTAAAATTGTAAAACAGTCAAGTTTATGATTCAGAACACTCGATGAATAGTTTAAGAAGTTCAAAGTTTTATTATCTAAAACCAACTGAACATGCGTCAAATCATCTCTTTAAAATTTGAAAGATCTGGTGTGTTTTGCAGCTAAATATGGTTATTCACGAGACATTGCGCCTCTATCCTGCTGTGCCATTCATGTATTGAGAGACAGTTGAAGAGATGAAGTTCGGAGACATTCGTATACCAGAGAATGTGGTAATCACAATTCCAGTTTTACTATTTCATCAAGACACAAGAATTTGGGGGTCAAACGCAGGTGAATTCGATCCTCAAAGGTTTGAAAATGGCATAACACGTGCCTGCAAGCAGCCATACCTTTACATGCCATTTGGGATGGGGATTAGGTCATGTTTGGGTCAAACTTTTGCCATGGTACAGGTGAAGATTATGGTTTCCCTAGCAGTGTCCAAGTTTACTTTCAGTCTGTCACCAGAATATCGTCATCGGATAGAATATAAGTTGACACCTGTGACTCAAAATGGGGTGCAGCTTCTCATGAAGAAGAGGTGATTTATGCATTTTAAGTTGTAATCAAAGAAAAGAAAAATAATGAAGTTGTGTTTTCTTTGGCTAAGGTAGGGGTTGACTTAAACATTACAGGCATTTGCCTAAATTTGATTTACAGAAATGGTAATACTATGTGATATTATTCTTTCAATACCCGATTTGCAAACACATACAGTACTCGACATATATAATATTCCCGCCGTCCCAAAAGAGTGATCTAAGTATACTCAAACACGTAAATTAAAGAGAAGAAAATGGGCGACACAAAAAAGTGGAGGAAAGAGAGTCTAAGGCTCATTTGATTGCTCTTTTTGGTTGCTGAATGCATCTAGCTGCTTACCGAATAAGAGTTGGTCCAATTAAGAGTGTTTGTTTTGCAATATGGTTCAGTGACTTGCCTCTTAAGTCTTATCATTGCTGGATGAAAAAGTTGATTCTAACTGCTTATTCGGTAAGCGGACAATTTTTAACTATGATATATATATATATATATCATACACTGTAAATATATATATTACATACTCCGTAAATAACCGATAACTTCGTGTATTTATTACTTTTCTATAATATCACATTTGAATTTTTAGACTAGTGGCGTATGAATTTTAACTTTGATATCGTAATGTATCAGAATATACGTAACGAAAAATATTTATATGTAAAATAGTGTTGACAAATACCACAATTAAAAGACTTTAAAAAAGTATCAATAAATTTTTTTTACATTCAGATGCCATATTCAGTTTAATTATCAAACGAATTTATTTATTCAGTATTTAACATTCAAGCATTATTCTTATTTATTCAGATTTTATGTTTAGCATTCTGTACTTAAAGTTTATTCAAATAAAGGATACTTAAAAAGAAAAATGAATGTAAAATATGTACTTGTATACATTTTGTTGTGAACAACTTATGATGCATACTTAGGTTATCCTTTTAGAGACAAATATAGTATCTATTTAAGAAAGTAATTGTAATGGTGGTGATGGTAGAAATTATCCCAAGCGACCATAGTGATGATAGCAGAGATAGTAGAATAAGAATGAAGATTGAGATTGGTATTTTAGGTCAATTTAATGTTCAAATATGAAAATATAATTTTAATTTCAGAATTAAAAATAGAAATTATATGCCTGATGTTACTCGAGGAATTAATCAGCAGAAAAAGGTCCCTCCCAGCCCCGCAGAAAGATTCTCTTCTCTGCTACAGTCTTTGAATAAATCTTGAATTTTCTTATCCTTCTCTCTCCGATAAGCAAAAATAATCGATTAAAAGTCTGTTGGAAAAATCATACTCTTACCTTTTCAAAATGCATAATCTTTGGCTTTTATTATTTAAAGTTTAGTATATTTTAAATATTTTATTTTTTAAGAATAAAATTTAAAATCTAAAAATATTTTAAAAAAATATTAATTTGCTATAAAATTAAAATTATATAAAATATTTTGACATAAAATAAATTTCATATAAATTTACGTGAAAAATATCAAACGTCATAAAATTTGGAAAGGAGATAATAGCTACCATGTTTATGGACATAAATATATAAGATGTAGAGCGTTCACCACCAGCATGGTTAATACATTTTCATAATTATCATAGGAAGATATTTCTATTTTTGTTTTTAGTTTCTATTTAAGTATGAAAGTTAACTTAAAATAAATTATTCAAAAATTAATTAAAACGAATGTGAAAGAATATTATGAAGACATTACATGTTAACCAAATGAAGACAATATATAACCTAATGTACAGATATATGAACTGGTTAAAAAACACTAACAAATTTTGAGTCATTTTTTACTTTAACCAATTTTATTTTATTTATGCGTTTAAAATGATAAACTCTAGGCAATACATTTTTTGCCTACAAAAATGATACAACGGTAATTAATTTTTTATTCTAAAATGATACGATTTTTTAGAGTTTATTGTTTTAAACAAACAATTATGAGTTAAAATTTGTTAGTTTTTTTTCATAATTAACTAATATATGTACCTAAATATTGACGAAATATACTCTCTCCATCCCAAAAAGGATAACTTAATTATTTTTTTGCATGTACTTTTATGTGTAATTTAGTACATGTTATATGTTAATAAATTAAATAAAAATTATAAAATAAAAATAGAATAGATGTAAATTAATATTATAAGAAAATAAATTTTTTTACACGGCTGAACAATTCACATGAAAGAATTCGGGAAAATCAAAACGGTGTCGCTTGGCTTAAGTCGCTTGTTCCTAATTCCCTTCGACTATCGTTCTCCCTCTCCATTTATTCCTTCTTCCTTTCACTCCATCAAAGTTCCTGTTAACGATTAATTAACTATTAATCACATAAATCATAATCATAGATTAATTTAGAACATTCACTATAAACTGTAATCAATAATTGTGTACCTTGTTTTAAATTCATAACAGTAGAAAACGTACAACAAATCTACTCTTGTATTCCTCACTTGATCATTGGCTTAATGAAACAACCATAGATTTTTCTTAGCGTTTCAGAGAAACTTATGAAAAATCTAACTTTTATGGGAGTACGTGTGAATGTGATGGGTCGGGGACCAAAGAGACAACTGTTCTATTTATAATAACTGCATAAGTAACTCTAATGTGTCTATCCATCGCAAGCCTAGAAGTTATTTCAGAACCTACACTAGTCTGTCCATATTAATTTAGTTAGTATCCATGTACCTCAAAATAAACTTATTGGTTTGGTTTTAATATATAAATACAATTAATTAATATTCCATATTAATATAATATAATTAAAATAATATTACATTTCCCCACTTGGGATATACATTAATTGTATTGGGCCCTTTTAACAAAACCATTAGTTTAGAGACAACTCTAAAAACAACCATATTTTACAAAGCATCAAACTTCGAATCATAGAGTCAACTGCATTATCAAACAACACAGAGCCTACTATGGTTACAAGAGTCCTCAACTTTACATAAGTGAATTTGATATTATAATGTGGCGATTCGATAACACCCGAACGAATCCTCATTTGTTATCTTTTCGTCAGTTATCACTTTATGGTTCTTCATGAACCACTTATGTATGTCTTTAATTTTATAATCACGCAAATTTTATGTGTCATTAGACATATCACAAGATATATACAAATGCATCAAATTTATTCAAGGTTGACACATACCTTGACCTTACAATAACATATCAAAATATAAAATACAAACGTATATAAGCACATTATAACAAAAATTGTAAGTCATTAACTTCATTGCATGCAACAAAAACATATATGAAATAGTCAATGTAAACTGAAATATTAATTACAAACGAATAAATTTTATAATACTAGAGCAATATTATTGTCCCCTGCTAAACAAATGTCTCTAAGTCACATACAAAACCATGCTAGTTACATGTCTATCAAAGACACAATGTTGTAGAACTTTAGTTAGTGGATCAACAACCATATCATCCGTACAAATATGCTCTAATGTAACGTCACCTAGTTTACCTCTTTCCTTAATGGTCAAATACTTGATATTCATGTGTTTAACCCATGTGAGACTTTTGTTATTGTTGATAAAATCAACTGTAGCAGTGTTATCACAGTACAAAGGCATGGGCCTAGACACAAAATCAACAACATTAAAACAACTTATTAGGTTCTTTAGCCAAATGTCCTGAATAGCTGCTCAATAACATGCCACAAACCTTGCCTACATAGCCGAAGAAGGAACCGTTTGCTGTTTTGAACTTTTTCAAGATATTGCCCCATCTATCATTATAAGTACAAAACTTGATGAAGATTTCTTCCCATCTTTACATCTAGCAAGGTCAAAATCTAAGAACCCAACTATCTAAAAATTATCAATTCTCTTATATGTCAATATAAAATCTCTTGTCCTTTTCAAGTACATCAAAACCTTCTTGTCAGCCACCTAGTAATCATGACCAGGATTCCACTGAAATCTGCCTAGAAGACCTACTGCAAAAGTAATATCTGGTCTAGTACATACTTGAGCATATATGATACTCCCTACTGCACTAGCATACAATACTTTTTTCATGGCTTTTTTCTCATCATCATTGCTAGGACATTGTTTAGAACTCAACTTTTCACCTTTACCTATGAGAACTCTCCTTGGTTTCCAATCCAACATGTTGAATCTCTCTAAAATACAATCAATATATGCCCTTTGGGATAAACCCAATAAACAATTGAGCGATCCATATGTATCTGAATACCAAGGACAAAAGACGCATCACCAACGTCCTTCATATCGAAATACTTCGACATAAATTGTTTCATCTTATGAAGTAATTCAATATCACTAATTGCCAAAAAAATACCATCCACGTACAAAACACGAATGATAAACTTGCTCCCATTGACCTTGTGATATACACATTGATCTAGAGGATTTTCCTTAAAACCAAAAGAAGTAACCACATTGTCAAATCTATAATACCACTGTCGGGAAGCTTGCTTTAAACCATATATAGACGTTTTAAGTCTACAAATCATATGATCATCATCATTAACTACAAAACTCTTATGTTGCACCACGTAAATTTTCTCATTAAGATTTCTATTTCGAAACATCGTCTTTACATTCATTTGGTGTAACTCCAAATCAAATTTAGCTATCAATCTCATGATTTCTCTCAAAGAGTCCTTAGATGAGACTGATGAAAATGTCTCATTATACTAAATACCCTTTCTTTGAATGAAACCATTGGCTACCAGTCTGGCTTTAAACCTTTCAACATTTCCATTGGAATCACTTTTGGTCTTAAACACCCATTTACAACCTATAGCCTTGTAGTTATCTGGCAACTTAACAAGCTCCCAAACATCATTGTGTTTCATCTACTATATTTCATCTCTCCTAACATTCATCCATAAATCCAACTGAGGACTAGAAACTGCTTTCACATAATTTAGTGGGCCAACTACACGTCCAATGTTATAATCATTCTCTCCCAAATACACCTCATAGTCAGGTGGTATGGCTGACCTCCTTTCTTTAGTAGACCTTCGTAGTGGAACATTAGTATCAAAAGGAGAATCAAACGTTGTATTGTAAACAACATTTTGATGAACTATCGGAGTTTCAGTAAGTGGAATGGGTTCAACATGTGCATTAGTAAGCAAGGAAAATATTACCATGTCTCTGGATTCTCTATTTTCTTCAATAGCTTGAGAACAGATATTAGGCTCAGATATATCAAACTCCAAAAATTTTGTTGTTTGTGATTCTACAGTTATAAAACATGTACCCCTTAGAATGATCTGGATAGCCAACAAAGAAACAAGTAGATCTTGAATCTAACTTTCTTAAATCTAGATTATATAATTTCACTTCAGCAGGACAACCCCAAACTCTAAAATGATTAAGGTTGTGTTTCCTTCCACTCCAAAACTCAAATGGAGTAAGTCGAACTGTTTTACCAGGAACTCTATTAAGAATATAAATGGTTGTTTTCAAGGCTTTACCCTAAAGAAATTCAGGCAAATTTGCTCTACTCCGCATAGTCCTAACTATTTGTCTACAAAGTAGATGATTTGTAGAAGGGAGGTTGAATACAAACCACAAAATTCTTTCGAACTTTGTGAGCTGAGTGAATATACTGTATTGAAAGTTGCGAAATTGAAAGAATACAATATATCACAAATATTTTTGAACTTTTATTAATCAAAGAAAGATTACATAAGCTCACGGGTGTAGATGACTAGCTTCTAAGAACTCTGTTCAAAGAAGAACAATTACAATACTCTATTTTTGAAGAAAACCTGCAATACTCTATTTTTGAAGAACAACTGCAATCTAGAAAATGATTTCTAGCTTCTCCAGTTCTAATAACTTGCTTCTCTGTATCTCTCTCAATATTTAACTCTCTATATCTTGATACAGCTGCTCTGTATGAAATGATACAACTACTCTCTCTCAATTTTTCTTTAGATATGTATATGAGATGCATAGAGATGTTATGAGATGTTTTGATGATCTTGTCACTAGTACAAAAACTGTCTTATGCGTCGCTTTATTTGCGTCGGTTCTTTAATACAACTGTCGCATATAGTAAAACGGTGGCATTATGGTAAAAAAACAAACAATATTTGCATTGGTTCTTTTAAAGGATCGACGCAAATACTATAAAAATAATTAAAAAAATAAATTAATGACACATTTGCATCGCTTATTTCAAGAACCGACGCAACTAGTATTGAGTATTTGCGTCGGTCCATTAAAAGAACCAACGCAAAAACTATAAAATAATTAAAAAATAAGTAATTAGAAAATAGTGTTGAGTATTTGTGTCGGTTCTTTTAAAGGACCGACACAAAAAGTGTAAAAAAAAATTAAAAAAATAAATAATCAAAAAAAATTATTTTTTAATTAAATAATTAAAAAATAGTGTTGAGTATTTGCGTCGGTTCTTTTAAAGGACCGATGCAAAAAGTGTAAAAAAAATTAAAAAAAATAAATAATTAAAAAAATTTATTTTTTAGTTAAATAATTAGAAAATAGTGTTGAGTATTTGTGTCGGTTCTTTTAAAGGACCGACGCAAAAAGTGTAAAAAAAATTAAAAAAAATAAATAATTAAAAAATAGTGTTGAGTATTTGCGTCGGTTCTTTTAAAGGACCGACACAAAAAGTTTAAAAAAAATTAAAAAAATAAATAATCAAAAAAAAATATTTTTTAATTCAATAATTAAAAAATTAAAAAAATAAATTTATAACACATTTGCATCGCTTGTTTTAAAAAACCGACGCAAATAATTGTATGATTAATTACGAGTATGCCACCGTGCGAAAAAAAATACATTAATATATTTTACCGCCTTTGCATTTTCAAATCGCGGCATACATTTTCATTTTACCGCTTTTTGAAGACGAACCACCTTTTCTCTAAATTCTTTATATTTTCATTGCGCGGTATACATTTTCATTTTCATTGCGCGGCATACATTTCATTTGGGTGATGATTTATTTCTCTTCCAGTGTTAGGTATGTTTCTTATTCTATGTGTGGGTGTTTGTATCTTTGTTTATTTAATATGTAAAACTTTATATTGAAAGTTTGCTGCTGTAGTAGGTACAACATGAGCTCATTTTTCTTCTTTCATGGGTACCCTGTATTCTTTCTTCCTCTTTTTCTTTACAGCAGCCTAGTTCTCATCGGTAATATATTTATACTTTTCTTGTCAAATCTGAAAATTGGAATAATTTTGAATAGTGTTATTAATTTGTATTTTATATATTTCAGGTTGAGGATTTTACAGACCGGTCCCAAAATGTTGCAAAGGCAGTAGGAGAACCACAAATACAAAAAATAATAAGTGCATTGAGCTTTCAATTCGGTATGTTTTTGACTACCTTCTTGAATGGTTTAATTTTGATTTGTATATATTCTTACTTTGCAAATGACCTTTGAACAAATTGTAAATTTTGATTTGTATATATTTCTCTTTTGCAAATGAAGTAGTTCAATTTTGTATTTCTGGCTTGTTGTGACATTAGAATTAGTTTTTTAATGTGGTTGGATATGGTATTTTAAAATGAATTTTTTAAAAAATAATAACATGATTTGCGTCGGTTGTTTTAAAAGTCCGACGCAAATGACCATATCATTTGCGTCGGTTGTCTTAAAGGTACGACGCAAATGATAATGTTTTGCGTCGTCTCTTTAACTGACGTAAAATAGTCAAGTTTTTGCGTCTCCGCCATATGCGTCTCCTGTTAAGCGACGCAAAAGATGTAATTTAACCGACGCATATGATCAATTTTGTACTAGTGTGTACACTGCTCTGTATCTCTATTTATAGACACAACTTCCTTCTTTAGGCTTCTTCTTCAAGCTACCTTTTTGAAAAATATCATTGAATCTCTTTGGTAATTGCAGCATAGCATCTCAGTTACATAATCTTATGCTACGTTATCTCTGTGTTGTGCTATCTTTCTGCTCAAGTTATCTCTATGTATCATCTCTGCTACCAAATCTTTCCTTGTTGGACCAACTTCCTTATTTTAATTCCAAAGCCCTAACCGACTTAGGAGTTTGTTGCAGTCAGTCATATGTCATCTTCAATATCTATTGATGGTCACTTTATCTGCTGATGGCTTCTTTATCTACCGATGACCTCTGGTAGGGGTCTGCTGCAGTCAGCCATATGTCATCTTCAATATCTACTATGACTCTTTATATGTTGATGACCTCTGGCGTAGATATCTGCTGATGGTCATTATCTGCTGATGAAGAATTTATCTGTCGATGACCATTTGTACATTGATGCACATTATCTGTCGATGAACATTATCTGCTGAAGAAGGACTTTTTATCCTCTAATGACCATTTATATATTAATAGCTTAACCCCTGATGAACAACTTATCCACTGCTGCAAAATATCTACTGATAGACACTTTATCCTTTGCTACAACTCAACTGTTGATAAGTATTTAACCTCTGATGCATAGCTTTATCATCTAAAGAACAATATCTGTTGATAGTCAGTTATCTGCTGATGACTAAGTTTATTTGCTGATGACTATTTCTACAAAATATCCACTGCTAGCTATTTCATCTTCAGATGTAGTATCCACTGATGAACACCATACACTGTCAGTGGATAACTTCTATTGGCCTGTCTATTATCTACTGATGAACAATTTACACTGTCAGAGGATAATACTTGGACAAAGCCAACTACAATTTATCTGTTGATGTACATCAGCAGGTTCTAGTACAATTACAAACTCTAACAATTGTAAGTATTATACATCATTATCAAATGCTATAATTCATAACACTAACCATCTCCATAAGAGTACGATTACACATATCGGCTAATCCATTTTGTTCAATACTACCAGGCATGGTAAATTGGACTATGATCCTAAATTCCTCCAAGTATATGGCAAATGGACCCTTAAACTGTCAGCATCTCCATGTTTACCATAATACTCACCACCTCTTTATGACATCACTAGTTTGATAACCTTTCCCAATTGTTTCTCAACTTCTGTACAAAATATCTTGAAATTTTCAAGAGATTCAGACTTTTCTTAATTGTATGAAATATGATGGCATTAATGATGTTAGGGATTATGTTATTCAGATGGTGGACTGTCAATTAAGGCTTAAAGTTCTGAAGGTGGATCTCCCAGATCCTGTCATTGTTCGTTAAGTGCTCAACACTCTTCCTCCTACATTCAGTATCATAAAGACCAATTACAACTCTCAAGATGAAGCTTGGTCTATTAATGACTTAACCTTGAGGGTTGTTGCTAAAGAAGAAAAACAAAATAAGGAGAAGAGTGAGAACATTGTACTATATGTTTCTAACTTTGGTAAGAAAGGTAATTAGTCAATCTGGTAATTTGGGTCCTAGTAAGTCTAATTTCAAGAAAAGTGACGTCCAGTGCTTCTTCTATAAAAAGTAGGATCACATAAAGAAGAATCGTCCAAAGTATAAAGCTTGGTTAGCTAAACGCGAGGCATCAGGTAACGATTCTTTGGCTCTTGTTGTGAATCTAATATGTCTGAAGCCCTCATCCAGTTCTTGGTGGCTAGATAGTGGTGTAACTAACCATGTTGCTTTCACCATACAAGGATTCATAAATCAGAGGAAACCAAATCAAGATGAATTAAAGCTCACAATTGAAACCACGAAGATGCAACAGTTGAATTTGTTAGAGATATTTGTTTAGTTCTACATTCTGGTTTTAATATGTTAAGAAACACACTTTATGTACTGCCATTTAAGCAGAATTTAATTTCAGTTTCCATGTTAAACAATGTTGGTTTTACATTTCAAAGTAAGAATTTTATAGTTAATATATTTTTTAATTCAAATGTTGTTGGCCATTGCACTTTATCTCGTGGATTGTATAGAGTGTGTTTAGCTCCACTAATTTCTATGCTTGTTATAATGTTAACAATGTTGCATCTAAAAGACCCTTACCTAAAGATCAATCTTTCATGTTGTGGCATAAGAGACTTGGCCACATCTGTAAAGAAAGGTTGATAAGGTCTGACATTTTGCCGACTCTTGACTTTAGTAATAAGAAAGAAACATGCATGAATTGTTTTAGGGGAAAGATGACCAAGACAAAGAATAAAATAGTAGAATGTAGTTCTAATCTATTGGAGTTAATCCATAGAGATATCAGTGGTCCCTGTTCAGTCACCTTATGTAGAAAAATTTATTTCATCACTTTCAGGATGCCTTTGAACACCTTTAGCTTATTATAAGAATTTGAGAACTCTAACAACACCTTGTTGGGAAGCAAATGTAATAGGAGAGGGCTGAAAGTGTCAAAAAATAGCTAAGTTTGGAGGGCCAGAGGCTGTCCCCCATGGCAAGCCAAACCTATCTCCTTTCTTGCTTGCCTTTATATGCATTGTTTTTCATTTGGATCCCTTTGAGTGCAATTTTCTCCATGTAAGATTTGGGAAACATTGAAATTTTCACCATGGGAGTGTCCAAGGCTTAAATGCCAAAAAAATCGCTAAGGGAAGGCACCTAGAAGTTGCCCCTGTGGGGGTTACCTCTTGGGCTCCCCTTCCTCCTCCCTTGGCTAGCTTGGTGTTGTTCTTCAGGTTGGTTCTTGATGTTGTAGGGCACTTGGGCATCATTTAAGCACCTTGATCATATAAAATTTGTGAGATTCTAGGTTTTCTTCACTAATTTGCTTGTGAGGGAAGCACCTTGAGGGATCTCCAACCCTTCCTAATTGTTTGCCTTGGGTGTATTGACCATTGACTTGTCTTTTTCGTACTACAAGGTCCATGTACGTGTGGTTAAGGGTCATATGCCTAGCCGTGTTCCCATACTTGGCCAAATTTAGGTGGCTCCCAAAACTGTGTTACACAAAGTCACCTCCTATCATCTCGCATGGGTAGGGTGGGAGTGGGATGGGGGTGGCGGGTGGGGTTTGTAGGAACAATATGAGACTTTGTAGCATTTTGTCACCAGCGGCCTCCTTTGGCACACATTCCATAACTTCTAGATTTAGAATTATTTTGGCTTCGTTGCCTTCAAAGGTAATCATGGATTTCTTGAGCATTCTTAGGACCTCATGCGTTTCTCTTCAAGTGTGGGAATGATGTTAACTCATTGTGGAAGTGTGGCTCATGGGGCCGTTCTTTGACTTATGTGGCAAATGATGTGGCAATGAACACTCCCAAATCACTAATTATCAATAATGGTGATTAGTTAGGTTTATATTGGGTTAATTAGGGTCATTAATTATACCCCGAATACATAATAAAAATATAAATCTAAATCCTAGTCCACTTTAAGTTTTCCAATTCTATGTGACATTTAAATACTCCAAGGAATTCATAACACATCGTAAAATCATTTTCATGTGTTAGGAATTGTAGCATTTGATGATGATGTATAACACTTAGAATTGTTAGATTTTGTAATTGTACAAGTACCCACAACAGTGTTCTATCACAGACTACCATCAGAAACTGCAGGAACGCATCAGAGACTACAAAGACTGCATTTGGAGAGTTCAACAAAAGTCAAAATTGGTCAAGTAAAATTAGTTAATCGGAGACTAAGTTTTTATTCATCAAAGACTAAGTTTTTGGTCATCGGAGACTAAGTTTTTGTTCATCGGAGACTAAGTTTTTGGTCATCGGAGACTAAGTTTTTAGTCATCGGAGACTAAGTTTTTGTTCATCGGAGACTAAGTTTTTAATAATCAAAGACTAAGTTTTTGGATCGGAGACTAAGTTTTTGTTCATCAGAGACTAATGTTGAAGCAACCAGAGACTAAAGCGAAGACATTCCAATGCATTAAAATAGCCTTGAAAAGATTTGACAGTCGCCAAACTTAAAATGACTATCGCTAAAGTCATTGGGAAAATCAACAACATCACCAAACTCAAAAGTACTCATTGCCAAAGTCGTCGGATAATTTACACTAGCGCCAAAGTGCTCGGGCATCAATGGATAAAATGTGAAGCACCAAAGTGCTCGGGCGTCAGGGGATAAATCTCTCGGCATCAAGGGACGAGTTTCTCGGCATCAGTGGATGAGTTTCTCGGCCTTAGGGGATGAGATTCTCGGCATCAAGGGATGAGTGTCTCAACATCAGGGGATAGTTTTCTCGTCATCAGGGGATGGACTTCTCGATATCAGAGACTGTCCATCAGAGGATAAATATCCACTGATGAACAGAATCAGGCCGTCAGGGGATGGATGATCAGAGACTAAAATTGACATAAGGGATGACATATGGTTGATAAAATTAAGGTGGTCGAAATAAGATAAGGATGGTTATCCAATAAAGAGGGATTGGCTACCAAGGAAGCTTCAGAGAAATAAGTTATACATACACACACACATATAAAGAATTTTGTGGTTTGTATTTAACTCCCCCCCCCCCCCCCCCTACAAACCATCTTGTAGGACAAACAATTGGTATCAGAGCCTATTGATTAAAACACCAATCAATAGATCAAAAAATGGGACAGAAGGATGGAAATGTCAAAATTCCAATGCTTAAGAGGGAAGAGTACTTCTTGTGGAAGAAGAGAATGTTTTTGCATTTGGAATCAACTGATTCTCAATATGCTGACATCCTCAAGGATGGACCTATTATTCCCACAAAAGTTGTGCCACAATGTATTGTTGATGGCATTCCAACACCAGAGACATTTGTACCTAAAAAGCCAAATGAGCTCTCCAAAGAAGAAAAAGAAGAAATCCTAAAAGACAGAAAAATCATGAACATCCTCTACAATGGGTTGGACAATGATATGTTCAATAGTGTCATCAACTGCTAAAGTTCCAAGGAGATATGGGAAACCATTCAAATATTATGCGAAGGAACTGAAGAAGTACGGGCCAACAAAAGGTCATTACTCATTCAACAATATGAGTATTTCACTGCCAAACTTGGAGAATCTATTACTTAACTATATGATAGATTCAACAAACTCATCAACGATCTTAGATTGCATGGGAAAGTCTATAAGAATATAGACACAAATATTAAATTCATACGGTCACTTCTACAGTCATAAGAAGTCTGTTGCATTTACAACAGAAACAAGTAATATGAAGCTTGATGGGAAAAGAGTTCTCATTAAAGAATTAGATTCTGATCAAGAATTTGATAAAGAAGCTAAAGATGCAGAGGTAGAGGAAGAACTCTACACACCTGAAGATTTAGAAGACATTGATGAAGTTCTAGCTTTAATAGCTAGAAAATTCAAAAAGCTTAAATTTTCCAGGAGAAAGCCTGGATTCAACAATGTCTTTTCATCAAAAAAAGAAAGTCAATCTGGCAAGGTTGATAGATCTAAGTTCAGGTGCTTCAACTGTGATGCTCTTGGATACTTTGGTAGTGAGTGCAGGAAGCCCAAGTCTGACAAAAAGACAAAGGAGCCCAGGGATGCTACAAGAGATGAGGATTACTATAAAAAGAAATACTATGATCTCCTCAACAGCAACAAGGGCAAGGGAAAGACACTGATCATAAAAGGCAAAGATTGGGCTGATTCAGAATCAAAAGATGAAGAATATGTCAACGGCACTGATGGTCAACTCCTCTGATAGTAGTAACACTTTTGGAAGTCCAAATTTCATGAACTCCCAAGTAACTGATTTGACTATTTCTTCTACTATGTCATTATCTGATTGCCAAGAAAGCTTAACTGACATGTGTAAAGAAATGTACCATTTAAAAGGAACACTTAGATGTTGTTAGAACTAAATAAGCTCAAGTGTTTGTCGAGGGGGGGGGGGGGGGTGTTAAATACAAACACTACAAACTTTTTGCTTCCTTTTTAAACTTTCGTTACACTGGCTAGAATAGCTACAGAATCAAAAAAACTTTATTGAAATTGAAATGAACACACAAGCATTCAAGTTAAAATAGTTGTATTATAACTTGGTGTTTTACTGGAAATTTGTTGAATCACAATTGTGATTAACAGCCATAATTTTTGTAAAAAGTTACAGCTCCTCTGTAATAAAATTACAGCTTCTTTTTCCACACACACTAGCTACAAAATTTTTCTTTTAATATCTTCCTCGATCTATTACAAAGCTTCCTTCTGGTGTTTGTTGTGTGGCTTCTTGCTTCTTCAGTTGGTTTTCATGTAACAACTCTTTCTATCTATGTAGCAGTTCAGTTGGTGAACCCACGTGCTTACACATGCTGCTTTTTCAACATAGCCGCAGTATGTCACATCAACGTCCTTTTTGGAGTGGTTTGTCAGACTGCTATTTGTTTTTGTTTCTTCTTTTTCATCCCCTGATTTGCAAGCATTTAATGCTTCAAGAGTTGTTATTGGATAACCAAACTTCAAGGGATATCTTTCTAGATATATCCTTGCTTCCGTGCCAAGTATCAATGATTTGTATGTCTGTCCTGATGACGTGTGGATTAGGTCATAACGATCCACTAAAGCCAAGCCTTGATGTCGACTTGATTAGTGCTTCTGGATCCGCTAATTACAAGTTACTGAAGGCAACTTGATCAGTGCTTCATTTATCCACTGATGTTATAACCTGCTTGTTATCCACCAAAGGTTTCACTGACGAATTGATCTTTTGTAGTTGCCAAACTTGCCAGGTAATCTAAGTCATCGCCAAACTCGTCGTCAGTGGATAAAAACTAACTATCGCCAAAGTCGGTGATAGCCATCGCCAAACTTGTCTTTTATCCATTGCCAAACTCGTCGCGAGATAAGTTATCGCCAAAGTTATGTTTAGTCATAGCCAAACTCATCGGGAGGTATGTTGTCGCCAAAGTCTGGACACAAGAGTGTTTCCCCTGATGGGTTCCCTTGACAGATTCCCTTGACTAGGTCATCCCCTGATGAGTTCCCCTAATGGCTTCTCCTAACGAAGGCATCCTTTGATGGGTTTCCCCTGACGAAGTCATCCCCTGACAGGTTTCCCCTGATGGCTTCCCCTGACGAAGTCATCCCCTGATGGCTTCCCCTGATGGTGTCATCACCTTGATACAGTATTTTTAGGCTTCCCCTGATAGGTTCTTCTTACTGATGCCTCTTAAAAATACTTATCCTTTTGATCATCGATACTTTGTTGCCTTTGTCTGGAATGTTTGTTTGTGCGGAATATTTATCTTTTTAAGTAAGAACAGCCATTCCTTGACACTGTCGAGTCCATTTAAGTAAACATTGATGACTCGCCCAGTGCAGTGTAGTGCAGTTCATCCCCTGATGACTAAGACGTCCATCAGTGGATGCAAAACTCATGCAAGTATACTAATATTTATAGAATACCTTGAGTATTTACAGTTGCACATTTATTCTCTAAACATCATCATCATCGTTTATATCTAACAATCTCCCCCTATTTATGTTTATCAATTTGATAACCATAAATTTTACTATTGTATTGACGATGATGTCAAAACCCAAAGATTACAAAATTAAAGACATTAAAGAATAAATGTATTTGTATAGTTACAAAGAATAATTATGTATAAGAATTTTACTTTATGTACAAACAAGCTTCTGTTCTTCTTGTTGCTCCTCCTCCACAACCTTCTCCTTTTAAAGTTGTTTTCCATCTAATGTCCTTGGCCTTTTGGAGCAGGAACAATAGTCACAATCACTGATGGTTGATTCAACAACAACCCCTGATAATGACTTTGAAGATTCAACACATCAACTAAAGATTTCTCCCCTTTTGCAGAACAAAAAAGATTTCTCCCCCTTGTGGGATTTTTCCCTCTTTGTATTTCTCCCCCTTTTTGGCAGCATCATCAGTGGAAGTTGAGAATTGGAATGTGACTTGAGGAACTTATTTTTTTCTATATTCTTTATTTACAAGGATCTCATCCTTATTTCCCACAACCTCTCCTTTTTCTATGCCTTCTAAGGCATCACTCTTTTCCTCTCCTTTTTCATTGCCTTCTAAGGCAGTATGCTCATTCTCTCCTTGTGCCAAGGTCCTCTCAATGGGTTGACCTTGCCTCTTTTCACTAAGTATTTTCTCAGCCTCACTCAAAGTTGTCCTGATTGGGCTCCTATGGGCTGTGTTATCAACAACTGTGGACAAAATAAGTAATATATCTACTATTATTGTGTCCATAGAAGTGATTTGAGCAGAAGTATAGTGGAAAAGATATGTGTATGTACAAAAGGAAAAGTATAGGTATTTATTAAACTAGTATTTATGTCACTGAGTATTAGCTCCTCTAAGAAGTGAAAATTTGGAGGATCTGATGTCATAACCCTTAAAATTTGTGTCATGACATCTGAAGAATATTGAGGCAAAGAAAAGAAGTATAAAGATATAGAAAGGAGTTTTGGCTGAATCACTGAATAAGGGGGTGATTCATCAAGTGAAATTGTGTGTGCACTCACTGTGCAAGATTTCTGCAAGTGGCTCTTAGAGACCCTGATGTTGGTTCCATCAAGGGCTATGGTTAGTGTATGTGCCTCACTCAACTGTGGCCCTGGTTGTGAACTTTATTCAATAACTGAATCCTTTTGGAAGGAAACAATTAGAGATAAGTGTATTTCCTTATTAAGGTCAGTATCCTTTTGGGAGGATACTGCCTGGATTGGTTTAAGGTTAACACTCATGGTTGTCCTCTTCTTCTGCTTTCTCTTCAAGCCAATCACTCTCTCACCTTACTCCCCCTTAAGAGATGAGGTTACTTCAGAGAGTTTTATATTAGTACCATCAGTCTTTTGAAAGACTGAGGGTTAGGTTATTGAGAGTGGTTGTGTGGAAATTGATAATACTACCTGGGTAGGCAAAGAAGTGGTGATTGTCTCTGCCATAGTAGTTGAAATAGAAGAAATAAGACATTAAAAAAATGTGTAAGTGATACCTGTTTCATATGAAATGTTGATGCTGGTGTACCACCTTTAATACGCATTCTGTCAAAATAAAAAGAACACACACACACACACACACACACACACACATATATATATGATAGTAATAAAAAAAATTGTTTGTTTGTTATATACATATATACATAAACATATAATCATGTATCAGTAACCCAGAATTATGAGATGAGTTAGAGATACCAGCACTTAAACACTTGATTGATTGAACTCCCAACAATTTTTCTGGCATGACTTCAGCAAGTTGATCAAGCATCATCTTGTATAATTCACCATTCCCAGTTCCCCCACTAGATTGACAAAAGTGGCTTCATCAAGAGCTTTGGTGAAGATATTTGTCAGCTACTTGTTTGTTGGTACAAAGTGTAGTTCAATTGTGTCATTCATGATATGTTCCCTGATAAAGTGATACCTGATCTCTATATGTTTAGTTCTGGAATGTTGCACAGGGTTTTCAGCAATTGCAATGGCACTTGTATTATCACACAAAATTGGAATTTTGTTGAAATTTAGGCCATAGTCCAATAACTAATTTTTCATCCATAGGATTTGTGCACAACAACTTCTAGCTGCAATATATTCAGCTTCAGCAGTAGATGTTGATATTGAGTGTTGCCTTTTGCTGAACCAAGATGCAAGCTTTTTCCTAGAAATTGACAGCATCCTGTTGTATACTTTCTATTAATTCTACATCCTCCAAAGTCAGCATCAGAACACCCTAGTAATTCAAATCCAGACTCTTTTGGATACCAAAGTCTCAACTCTGTAGTGCCCTTAATATACCTCAAGATTCTTTTCACTACAATAAGATGAGACTCCCTTGGATCAGCTTGATACCTTGTACAAAGACATGTTGCAAATATGATGTCAGGCCTATTTGCTGTCAGATACAGCAGAGAACCAAACATTCCCCTATAAGTCTTTAAATCAACTTTTTTTCCATTCTTATCATGGTCAATCTTGGTTGCTATGGTCATAGGTGACTTTGCTACTTTTGAGTCCTCCATGTCAAATTTCTTGAGATGTTCTTTGGCATACATTGTCTAATGTATGTAAATCCCATCAGTGACTTGTTTGATCTACAGCCCCAAGAAATAAGACAATTCATCCATCAAACTCATTTCATACTTGCTTTGCATGAGCTTGGAGAACTTTTCACACAGTCTAGTGTTTGTGGATCCAAAGATGATATCATCAATATATAATTGAACCAGGATCAAATGACCTTGGTGTTGTCTAAAGAACAATGTCTTATCAATGATACCTCTTGTGAACTTGTTATCCACTAGAAACTTTGACAGTGTGTCATACCAAGCTCTAGGAGCTTGCTTTAGTCCATAAAGTGCTTTCTCTAGTTTGTAGACATGATTTGGGAATTTTGAACTTTCAAAACCTGGTGGTTGTTGGACATATACCTCTTTTTCTAACTTCCCATTGAGAAAGACACTTTTCACATCCATTTAAAAAACTCTAAAGTTTGAATGTGTTGTATAGGCTAAGAAAATTTTTATAGCCTCAAGTCTGGTCACTGGTGCAAAAGTCTCATCAAAGTCAATCCCTTCCTTTTGAAGATATCCCTTTGCTACTAGTCTTGCTTTGGTCCTTATAACAATGTCAGCTTCATCCATCTTATTTCTGAATACCCACTTGGTGCCTATTATAATTATGTCTTTTGGTTTAGGCACCAGCTTCCATACTTGATTTCTTTCAAATTGATTCAGCTCTTCCTGTATAGCCATGATCCATTCTGCATCTTGAATGGCTTCTTCAAATTTCTTTGGCTCAATTTGTGAAAGAAAGCAAGCATATAAGCATTCATTAGATGTTGCTTTTCTGGTTTGCACTCTCTGGTTTGGATCACCAATGATTAAATCTGATGTGTGACTCCTAGACCATTTAGGCTTAGAAATGTATCTTGATGAGCTTGCATGAACATCATTTCCTTCCCCTAAGTCTATGCTACAGCTTCTGAGAAAACTCCCCCTGAATTTATTCTTAAATCAGAGTTGAAGTTATCCCCTGATCGCGCATTCCCTGATGGATTATCCCCTGATGGAGTATTCCCTAACCTGCTGTCCAGGAGGTTAACTCCATCTACTGAAAGGGCTTCTAAGTTTTTTGGATTGACATCAGGAATTGTTAAATTCTCCATTTGTCTGCACTCATCAATCTCATTATCTTGATAATCAGACTCATCTTCATTTTCAAATCTGAGTTCTTCATGAAAACCAAGGTCTTCAAGTCCAAAAATCTCTTGATCATCAAAAGCTACATTTATAGATTCCATCACCATTTGGAGTCTCTTGTTGTAAACCCTGTAGGCCTTAGATGTCAGGGAGTAACTTAGGAAAATTGCTTCATCAGCCTTTGGATCAAATTTTCCTAAGTTCTCACCAAAGTTCCTTAATACAAAGCATTTGCATCCAAAAACATGTAGGAACTTGATGTTTGGTTTCCCCCCTGTCATTAGCTCATATGGTGTCTTGTTGTGAGCCTTGTTGATCAAAGATCTATTTTGAGTGAAGTAAGCAATGAAAATTGCCTCAGCCTAAAAATAGGTAGGAATCTTTGCCTCTACTAGCATTGTCCTAGCAGCTCCTATCAAGGTTCTGTTCTTCCATTCTACTAGACCATTCTGTTGAGGAGTTCTTGGGCAAAAAATGTATGATTGATGCCTCTCTCCACACAAAATCCATCAATAGTTGCATTCTTGAATTCAATTCCATTATTTGTCCTCAAAATTCTAACCACTGATCCTAACTCAGTTTCCACTTTCTTTACATGGTCAATGATTTGTTGAGGTACTTTAGATTTGGCATGTTGAAACTTGACCCAAGTATATATGGTGTAGTCATCCACAATGACCATTGCAAATCTTTGATACTGACATGATGTTGACAAGACCAAAGAGATCCATATGAAGCAATTGAATTGGATCCTTGATCATTGTGGCTTCCTTGTTGACAAAGGATGATTTCCTTTGCTTCCCTTGTTGGCATGCTAAACATAATCCTTCTTGAATGAATTCCACTTGAGGTAGTCTAGTTACCAACTCTCTCTTCACCAAATCATTGATAGTTTTGTAGTTCAGGTGAGAAAGCTTCTTATGCCACAGTCTGCTCTCATCAGGGGTTGCCTTGCTGTAGAAACATGACTCTCCATCCACTGACTTAAAATCAGCAATGTAGAGATCTCCTTTCCTAATCCCTGATAAGACCAGCTTCCCATTACTTTCTTTTGAGATTAAGCACTGATCCCCTTTGAAAGTAATGATGAAACCTTTATCACATAGTTGACTTATGCTTAATAGATTGTGCTTCAGCTCATCAACTAGTGCTACATCTTCAAATGAGACATCCTCATTTGCTACTTTGCCATAACCAAAAATCAGTCCTTTACTGTTATCACCAAAAGAAATCACTAGACCAACCTTTTCTTGGAACTCTGTGAGTAGGGATTTGTTTCTTGTCATGTGTCTTGAGCAGCCATTGTCTAGAAACCAGATTAATTTGATTGCCTTTGTCTTTTCCCTGCACACAAAGAACATTTAAATTTTTTTTGGTACCCAAGTGGATTTGGGTCCTCTAGGTTTAGTCACAGTTAATGGTAATACAACTTTTTCATTACTTATGACTTTTGGTTTTGGCAATGTACACACTTTCTCCTTTTTAGGAGCTTCAACATACACTTTAGATTTATCAACAGTTTTCTTAACTTTACCCTTAAGGGTGCATGCTTGAGCAATTGGTAAATCATCAGCATATAAAATTGTACCAGTTAAAATCTGTGGTTGTTCCTTGCATTGAAAAGATAAATTATTATTCCTACCACAGTTCCAGCACACTTTCCTAGGGGCTTCTTGAATAGGGGTGTAGTTACTAGCTTTGTTTACACCTAACTTGTCATTCCTATTCTTTTTCTTATCCCCTGTCAGGCCTTTATCCCTACGATGGCTTGATGCACTCTTATCCCCTAATGACTATGTATCCACTGATGCACAGTCTAGTTCCTTCTTGACTGGGGGTTTGAGTGCTTTGGCAAGAGCAGGTTTCTTGCCACTCCCACCACTTGTAGAAGCTACACACATCGGGAAAACATTCCCTTTCTCTAGCTTTGTTACAGCCTTTACAATCCTGATAGGTTGAATAGGCCTTTTTCCAAAGCTAGTTGCATTTTCAACCTCCACAGAAGGTTGTTTCACTTAAGTCTTCTCATAGCCTAGACCAGATTTGTGATCAGATTTCTGACTGCTTAATTGATCATTTAGTTTCTTGCTCGACTCATTCCATCTCTTAATGACCTCTCTTTCCTCTTTCAAAAGCTTAGAGGTCTATTATTCTATCGTTATGGCACAGTCAAAAAGATTCCTAGTCTTAGAGAGTTCATTTTCAAGATTCTCAAGTCTAGTGAGTTCTGATTCTAACAGAGTATTTCTAATGGTCAAATGTTCATTGATTTTCTGTACTCTTTCAGTCTCAGCTACAACACTTCTTAAGGTGTCATAAAGGTCTCTTATCTCACAAGTCATTTTCTTAACAATTTTAACACAATCAGTTTTAGAAATGTTAGAGGAAATCTCGAGACTTAATTATGAGCTGCTACTGTCTGTGGATGAGGCCATCAGGGCTAGGTTGACATATTCTTCAGTATCTTCTTCATTTGAGTCAGCCTAGTCCTTTCCCTCTGCAACGTAAGTTTTTCCCTTCTTGTTGGCATTAAGAAAGTCAAAGTATTTCTTCTTGTAATTCACTTCAGCTTCTTTTCCTCTAGATTCACCTTCCTTTGTGGTCCTACGACACTCATTTGCAAAGTGGCCCATCTCACTGCATTTGTAACACTTTATTCTTGATTTATCAATAAAGTTGCTTGTGCTACTAGGTTTCCTTGCTCAAAATCTTTTTGATCCAGATGGCTTTTGAAATGTCAGCTCGGAAAACCTTTTTGCAAGAAAGGCCATGGTTTCATCCATCTCTTCTAACTCTTCAAGATTGTACTCAGTCTCCTTTAAGTCAGCTTCATTTTCCCCTTCTTCTTCAGCATCTCCTGACTGCTGCTTCATCAAGACACTTGGTCTTGCTTCATCTTTGTCCTTCTTGGCAGCCATCAGAGCTACAGATTTAAGCTTTCTGGTATCCTCAAACATTTCTGATCTTTTTTGAACCTCCAGTTCATATGTCTTGAAAGTACCATAGAGCCTATCCAAGTCTAGGAGATTCATGTCCTTGGATTCTCTGATAGCTAACGTCTTAAGATCCCATGATATGGGAAGTGCCCTCATGAACTTTCTGTTGACATCTTTATTAGCATAGGTCTTCCCATACATCCTCAGGTCATTTACCAACCTGTTAAATCTCTCAAATAGTTCAGTGAGTGTTTCACCATTTTTCATTGTGAACCACTAATACTGTTGTGTTAACAGCTGCAATTTGTTTTCCCTCACATCTTCAGTGCCATCACATAAGACTGAATGGTAACCCATATTGACTTAGACGTTGTAAGATTCATGATACTGTTTAACATATCATCATCTAAGCCATTATATAGAATGCCTATGACTTTTAGATCCTTCTTCACTTTTTCTCTTTCCTCAGGAGTCATTTCATCAGTAGTCTTTGGGACTAACCTTTCAGGAAAAGTGACTCCATTCACCACTTCTTGAGGAATGAGCTTTTTTGGCATGTGAGGGCCTTCTTCTAGAATCGGTAAGTATTCATCATCAATTGCTCTTAGATGAACTATTATGCATTGTCTCCAAAAGAAATACTTTCCCCTTTCCAACATGGGGACTTTACTATTTCCAGCTTTGTTAGCCATTGATCAAGATCTTTTAGCAAGTGTGATCTGCTAGTAGGCTCTGATACCAATTTTTAGAACTAAATAAGCTCAAGTGTTTGTAGGGGGGGGGGGGGGGGGTTGAATACAAACACTACAAAATTTTTGCTTCCTTTTTAAACTTCCGTTACACTGGCTGGAATAGCTGCAGAATCAGAAAAACTTTACTGAAATTAAAATGAACACACAAGCATTCAAGTTAAAATAGTTGTATTATAACTTGGTATTTTTTTGTAAATCTGTTGAATCACAATCGTGATTAACAAGTACAATTTCTGTAAAAAGTTACAGCTTTTCTGTAATAAAATTACAGCTTCTTTTTCCACACACACTAGCTACAAAATTTTCTTTTAATATCTCTCTCGATCTATTACAAAGCTTCCTTCTAGTGTTTGTTGTGTGGCTTCTTGCTTCTTCAGTTTGTTTTTGTGTAACAATTCTTTCTATCTATGTAGTAGTTTAGTTTGTGAACCCACGTGCTTACACATGCTGCTTTTTTAACATAGCCACAGTATGTCACATCAACGTCCTTTTTGGAGTGGTGTGTCAGACTGATATTTGCTTTTGTTGCTTCTTTTTCAACCCGTGATCTACAAGCATTTAATGCTTCGAGAGTTGTTATTGGATAACCAAACTTCAAGGGATATCTTTCCAGCTATACCCCTTGCTTTTGTGCCAAGTATTAATGATTTGTATGTCTGTCCTGATGACGTGTGGATTAGGTCATAACGATCCACTGATGCCAAGCCCTGATGTCGACTTGATTAGTGCTTCTGGATCCGCTGATTACAAGTTACTGAAGGCAACTTGATCAGTGCTTCATTTTTCCACTGATGTTATGACTTGTTTGTTATCCACTGAAGGTTCCACTAACAAATTGATCTTTTGTCGTCGCCAAACTTGTCAAGCAATCTAAGTCATCGCCAAACTCGTCGGGCAAGTTAAGTCATCGCCAAACTCATCGTCAGTGGTTAAAAACTGACTATCGCCAAAGTCAATGATAGTCATCACCAAACTCGTCTTTTATCCATCGCCAAACTCATGAAGAGGTATGCTGTCGCCAAAGTCTGGACACAAGTGTGTTTCCCCCGACGGGTTCCTTTGACTAGGTCATCCCTGATGAGTTCCCCTGACGGCTTCCCCTGACGAAGTCATCCCCTGACGGGTTTCCCCTGATGGCTTCCCCTGACGAAGTCATCCCCTGACGGGTTCCTCTAATGGTGTCATCACCTTGATAGAGTATTTTTAGGCTTCCCCTGATGGGTTCTTCTTACTGATGCCTCTTAAAAATTCTTATCCTTTTGATCATCAATACTTTGTTGGCTTTGTCTGGAATGTCTGTTTGTGTGGAATATTTGTCGTTTTAAGTAACAACAACCATTCATTGACACTGTCGAGTTTGTTTAAGTAAACGTTGATGACTCACCCAGTGCAGTGCAATTCATTCCCTGATGACTAAGACGTCCATCAGTGGATGCAAAACTCGTGCAAGTATACTAAGGTTTATAGAATACCTTGAGTATTTACAGTTGCACATTTATTCTCTAAACATCATCATCATTTATATCTAACAGATGCTCTATAAAAGAAAATGCTAGACTCATCGAAACCATTGAACTGTTAAAGAATAAAAATTCTTTCTTAAAGTCTGAACTATGTGTTCTTGAACAAGTTAGAAAAGAGTCACTACTACAAAATAGACCTATGGCAATATTTCATAAGTTACACTTTTAAAAGTGTTGCTTTTTAATATAAAAGGCGACAAAGTTTAAAAAGTGTCGCATTTAAATATCTAATACAACACTTTTACTAAAGTGCTGTCATTATTTATAGGAAAAGACAACACTTTTATAAAATGTTGCATTTGTTAATAGGAAAAGACAACACTTTTATGAAAATGTCGCCTTTACTTATAAGAAAAGACAACACTTTTATAAAAGTGTCACCTTTATATATATAATTGAGAACTTAATATTATTTACAAAATTTATCCACCACTTGAACTCTTGATTTTGTGAAAATAACTCTTAATCTTGTGAGAATGTTTCCTGAGTTTTAATAGGTGAACCAACTTTTGTTGATGAGTGGTAACACTTTTCAATAAATTTTGGATATTATAGTTTAAATGGTTAGTACGTAATTCATGCAACTAGACACCTGTTCTTGTTTTGCCTTACTGTAAACATAATTTTATGATAATATTTCTTTTTTTTTTTTTTACTTTCTTGACTTATTCCATTTTAACAATAATCATCGTTATAATAGTGACCTGGCGAAATTTTAAAACTAGTTCTGTACCATTAGTGACTTAACATAATCTGTTTATAATCCTAATTACAAATAAGTTAATTAAGAATGATAATACTTTTTTAAATGAAAAAGAATATATTCATAATAAATGAAAATATATGGAAATTTTGATGATAAAACTTAAAAATAGAAAAATAAGAAAAAATAATAACAAATACCCTCCCTCTCGCTCGCACCCTCTTTTTCGATCGGTCGCAGCTCACACCCCTCTCTCTCGCGCTCACACCCTCTTTCTTGATCGGTCGCAGCTCGCACCCCTCTCTCTCTCTCTCTCTCTCTCATACCATCGATTACATCAGTCACAGCCATCATTGCTATTGTGCCTAACCCTAATTTTGCCACCACCGGTCCTCTCTCATCCCTAGTCGACCTCGCAGCTATTTCACTGCAATATGTAGTCGATCTGTTGCCCCTCGCACCTATATCGTTGTTATTATCAACCAGCCATCGTGTCCTCTGTTGCACCATCATATCTTGGTACTAAGTTCAAGTAAGTGGCTGTATAGTTTTGAAAGTTTAAGTTTTAATTTTGTGTTGTAGAGATGCTTTGATTTGGGTTTGGGTTTTTAATTTTGTTATACATGGATTTGGGTTTTTAATTTTGTTAGTAAATATGTCAAGATTATCGTTTCTCTTGCTTTCATAGGCCTTTGTTTTTGTTTATTATATTCATGGAATTCATTTTTGACAACTAAACCCTGTTGTCATATCACTCCTGAGTCACTTCCCAGAAGCTATCTTCCTACTTATGATGGTAGAAAGAGCTCGTATACTATAGGGCCTCTACTCTTTATTTGTGTAATGTATTATTGCTCTTCTATCTCTTCAATACTGTTAATTTGTTTCCTTTTTAATTAATGAGATTTAGTTTCTACTATTCCTAGTTTAATTTGTTTTTCCTTGATGCGAATTTAAGGTTGTTTTTTCTGCTTCTAGGTGGGTGAACTTTAAATTTCAGAAATTGTGGTAAATTGAAGGTGGGATTACATCTGTCATTCTCAACCTAAGCACATCAGAGCAGGTAAAAAAACCAAGTGTCTAGTATCTGTGTTTTGGGATATCAAATGCCTATTCTTTTTTGCATAAATTAGAAAGGGATTTTATTGTTGGAGTTAATACGTCTTTTACCATGGATTGAAGGTGTTTGTTAAATTGTTTCAATTGGGTTTTATGCTTAGACATGGAAAATGGAACTGTTTAATTTTTTGGTAGTGGTAGGTTTTTTAATTGTTTACATTCATTCAGTTGGATTTGTTTTTTGTTTAGGTTTCGGTTTCTATGTGAATGAATAAGAATACTTATTGTTCTATATATGGTTGATTTCAAAATTGACAATGCCACTTAACTTGTGTTTTTGGCAGTATTATATTCTCTTTTATGTTGCTAGAATGATCCAATACTGTGAAGTGCTAGCGATATAGTCAACATGTTTGTTGCTTCATGACATGTTAGTGTTGCTCGATTTTTAGTTACACTAGACTACTTGGTAATTAATGACTAGCGTACCAGATTACTTTGTCGTTGGATATTACTTCACAAAAAAATAATAGAAAACATTACCATAGAAATGAAATTAGTTCCTTTCTAAAGTGCAACGAAATAACTTATTTGATGTTTTCCATTGAACTTATACTTATGCACAACAGCGGATGAACCCAGGTCAGATGAGGCATCAGTTGTCCCAGCAAACTCCACTTACCTCAGCACAGGTATCATTTGTGTCCACTTTTATTTTGTTTTGATTTTCTAGTTTATTCTTTTCTAAATCTTTTTGGATATATCATCACTAAAGTCAAAGCTTCACTCTTTGAAGACCACTCTAACATTATACTGAGCAAACCAGACTAAAATTGAGCTATCAGTGGTTGTATGACCTATTCAGAAATTCTTAGATTGTTTCGTTAAACCTGATAACTTCTTGCCTATTCGTAGTGAACTATAATATTTCTTACACAGTTATCCCTATTTCTGTGTTCCCACTGCTTTCTTTTTGTATACGTCATTTTGGAAGTCAAATTTTGAAATGTAGCAATTTAGAGTTTGTTGGACAATGATGTCTTCAATCTGAAATTATCTGTTAACTTGCATAACTGCTTTTCACTATTTTTTCACTTGCTCTGTAGTTGTTACCATTTTGATTGTGATCTAATCCTATTGATTTCAAAGCACCAAAACTCATTATCTCTTCAAGTGAACTTCATATGGTAGCCTTTCTTTTTAATTTCAGCCTGAAGTTTAAATTCCAACACTGCTTGTAAGTGATTATTTAGCTTGTAAGTTTAATGATGTAGTTCTTGCCATTTGTTTGTTGTTCATCTAAAATTTACATAGTCTTCTTGAGTATGCCTTGAACCTATGCAGAACCAGATTCAAGTAATTGTTTGGATTTGTTATCCTGTTAGTAATTGCTTATAAATATAAGTAGCGTAGCTGGTTGGTGGTTTAGATGTCATTATTTTCTCTAATGGTTATTGAACTCGTTATTTTGAATTGAGTTTGTTGTGGATTTCAGTGGGAAAATGTCTACCTTATTATATATCTGTTTCTAGTAGATTTATATCACCCATCGTTATCCTGATTTAGAACTTTTTATGCCAAGTCTTCTATTGTATAATTTTTGTTGATTTCTGCTTAGTTTGTCCACAATGTTGTATGTCATTGCATTCCTTTGTAATGTGATTATCCAATACTAAATTTGGATTGCTTAAATCAAATAAGAGTAGAATAAACTGAGTGAAAATTAAAGGTAGAAGTTAAGGGAAGTAGGAGAGGCATATTGGGTGAAAGTGGAATGAGCCATTTCCATTCCAATGAACTTTAATGATTTCAGTTATGGAAGAAATGATGTAAAGAAATGATTTCACTTATTTGATGTTTTCCAAAGCTTAAAGTTCTTAATATTCAATTTAGCAAGTAACAACAAGGGGAAAAAAAAGTCACACAGAAAGTTGCTACCTATTTGTAGAACCTACTGTTTTATTTGTACAGTAGTGCAACATGTAAAACTTGTAAGCCAATTGAACCGACATGTCTTTATTAGCTATTTTGGTAATTCTTATTTTGATAATTGTTGATTTTTTTTTGTAAAATTATATTATTAGAAGTTACGTGAGAAGGAAGATTAACCATACCCTTCACTGTGTTCATGCATCAGGTTGTGTTTTGGTGGCTAGTATACTTTTTGTAAAGATCAGATGGTTGGTGTGATATGTGAAGATTATCGTAACTTTTTGTAAAGGCGGTTGCTGGTGATATGCGAAGATTATCGTAACTTTTTGTAAAGGTGATTGCTAGTGATATGTGAAGATTATGATCATATGGATATATCTCAATAGATTATGAAAGATTTTTTGTAATACGTTTGAATGTATCATTTAGCGTTCTAATTGTTGACATCTTTTGGATTTGAAAATATACTGCATTATCGAAATAAATGTACAAAGTGTTATTTTAGACCATTGAAAGTATATAATCTCTCTTGTAATTGCAAAATTTGTGGGGAAAAAAAGTGTTTTATGTATGCTGCCAAAGAGCCGCCTTTATATGTTACAAAACATGAGAGAAGTGTTGGATTTAATAGGAAAAAGTGTTACTTTGATTTGATGGGAAATCTAAAAAGTGTCGCACTTGACATGAAAAAGTGTTGTTTTAGTTTGTCAAAAATGATTAAAAAAGTGTTGCATTTGACCTAAATAAGTGTTGCCTTCAAAAGTGTTGCCTTTATCAAGTAGAAGCAACACTTGAGACAAGTGTTGCCTATTCTTACAAAAAGTGTTGGCTTTATGCAAAGGCGACATTAGCTATGGTGGCACTTGCAAAAGTGTTGCTTTTTCTATAAGGCAACACTTTTAGGCACTAATACAACATTTTTGCGGTGTTGGCATAGGTCCTTTTTGTAGTAGTGAGTGCAAAAAGGCACAAGATGATCTTGCATGTGCTAAACAAATAGAAGAATGGCTAAGAGCACAACTTAAGAAAGAGCAGGACATCAGAAAAGAATGGAGCAACTCCTCTAAAATAGTTAAGGAGACAATAAAAAAATATAGCACCAGTCAAAATGAAAGGCTAGGCTATAATAGTAAGGTCCAGGGAAAGCAGCATGTGATTGAGGAATTGCCAATCACTAGAACTAGTGAAACTAGCATAAGTAAAAATACTCTAGTAGCTACTGCTCCTACCTTTAAAAAGATAAAATTTGTTAAGGCAGGAGCTACTGAAGAAAAATCCAAGGAGACTATGCTAGAATAAATAGTTAGTGAGCTGGAAAATAAATTAAATGACTTCAGAGCCAAAAGCTCTAATCCAAAGTCCACTCACTCATCAAAGGTTAAGCTGAAAACTAATACGAATGGTAAGGAGGGAATTAACAAATATACTAATTGTATTCCTGTTATTAATGCACCTAGGAAACATTGCTGGAAGTGTGGAAATCCCAACCACCTTGCTTATAAGTGCAAAAATATCCCTAAGAACATGCATGCTAGAAACTTACCTTCTGATAAAAAGAAAAAGTTAACTATTAAGAACCACCAAATGTTCAAAAGCTTAATAACAGTTATCTGAAATCTCCTCTAAAGTTAAGGCAAAAATCTGATGTACCTAAGGCTAATAAGAAAGTTATTTTTTTTTAAGCAGTGGGTGATAAAGAAAGATAAAACTGAAAAACCCTTAACAACTACTAAATTAAACTTTAAAAATGTCAATGGACCCAAGCAAGCCTGGGTTCCTACATTAACTTAGCTTTTTACTGTGTGCAGGGTACAAAGAAACAGATTCGGTTCTTGGATAGTGGTTGTTCAAGACACATGACTGGAGATTAGACCCTGCTAACACAATTTGAGGAGAAAGTTGGCCCAAGTGTTTCTTTTAGAGATGACAACAAAGGATATACCTTGGGATATGGCAAAGTCACAAATAGAAATGTCATCTTGGACAATGTAGCACTAGTTGATGGTCTTAAGCACAACTTGATTAGTATCATCCAACTATGTGACAAAGGTTACAGTGTTGCTTTCAAGGATGAACATTGCTTGATAAGTAACAACAGAGATGGAAAAATAGTTCTATCTGGAGTTAGGAAAGGTAACCTCTACATAGCTGACTTTGGTTCTTCAAATAAATATCAGTTCACATGTTTTTATAGTAAAGCATCAGTGGATGAAAGTTGGCTATGGCATAAGAAGCTTTCTCACCTGAATTTCAAGACAATCAACACTTTGGTGAAGAAAGAATTAGTGACTGGACTTCCACAACTAGAATTCACTCAAGATGACTTATGTGGAGCTTGTCAAAAAGGGAAACAAAAGAAGACTTCCTTTAGGAGCAAAGAGATATCATCAATTATAAGTTCAATGCAACTACTTCATATAGATCTATTTGGACCTGTAAACATTATGTCTATCTCAAAGAAAATGTATGCTCTTGTGATAGTTGATGAGTTCACCAGATACACATGGGTAAAATTTCAGCATATCAAAAATGAAGCAGCTCAGTTGATGATTGATCACATCAAGAAAGTGGAAATTGAATCTAGGCTGACTGTCAGAGTTATAAGAATTGATAATGGAACAGAATTCAAGAACTCCAAAGTTGAATGTTTCTGTGTGGACAAAGGAATATCTCACAAATTTTCTGCTCCAACAACCCCTCAACAGAAAGGAGTAGTTGAGCGGAAAAACATAACTCTTATTGAAGCTACTAGAACCATGCTTGAAGAAGTCAAACTTCCTACCTATTTTTGGGCTGAAGCAATTTCAACTGCATGCTTCATTCAAAATAGGACATTGATCAACATAGCTCACAACAAAACTCCTTATGAGCTTATGACATGTAGGAAACCAAATGTCCAATTTCTTCATGTATTTAGTGGCAGATGCTTTGTGCTAAAAAGTCAAGGTGAGAATTTAGGAAAATTTGATCTCAAAGCTGATGAAGCAATTTTCCTAGGTTACACTCTAACAAGCAAAGCATACAGGGTCTACAACCTTAGACTGAACATTGTAATGGAATCTATACATGTTGCATTTGATGCTAAGAAAATAATGGGAATTCTAGACGAAGGAATGCATGAGGTTCTAAGGTTTGAAAATGAAGATGAGTCAGAAAATGCTGAAAATGACTCATCGGATGATGAAGCTGAACCCCATGGAGCCACTCCATCAGTGGAAGTCCCTTTAACCACTGAGGGGGAGCAGTCAGTAGAAAATGAATCAAAGAAATATCCACTGATTCAGGGGGAGCTTCACAAGAAGCTGAAAGCATTTTACACTATGGAGGACAAGGAACAAATGAAGCTTCTTCTTCAAGAAGATTTCCTCCACATACAAAATGGACAAGAGATCATCCTATAGAGCATATTATAGGAGATCCAACTAAAGGTGTGTCAACCAAAAGTGCTACTCCGAATGAATCTCAATACCTCAACTTTCTATCCAAGATTGAACCTAAAAGGATTGAGGAGGCATTGATAGATGCTGATTGGGTAATTGCTATGCAAGAGGAGCTTAATTAGTTTGAAAAAAACAAAGTCTGGAGACTAGTACCAAAACCAAAGAATAAATTCATCATTGGTACAAAATGGATCTTTAGAAACAAGCTGGAAAAAGCTGGTACAATGACAAGAAATAAGGTCAGACTAGTTGCACAAGGTTATTCACAAGAAGAAGGAATTGACTATGATGAAACCTTTGCACCAGTAGCTAGCTTGGAAGCAATCAAGATATTTCTTGCATATGTTGTTCATGCAAATTTTAAAGTGTAATAGATGGAAGTAAAAAGTATTTTTTTTGAATGGGAAAATACAAGAAAAGGTGTATATCTAGCAACCTCCTGGTTTTGAAGATCAGAAATTTCTCAATCATGTCTACAGGTTAGAAAAAGCACTCTATGGACTTAAACAAGCACTAAGAGCATGGTATGATACTCTATCTTAGTTTTTAATTGAAAATAAATTATCTAGAGGTATCATACATAAAACTTTATTTACAGAAAACATGTTGGTCATATTATACTTGTTCAAGTCTATGTTGATGATATTATATTTGGTTCTACTAATGAGAGCTTATGCTCTAAGTTTTCTAAGCTTAGGCAAAGTAGATATGAGATGAGCATGATGGGAGAATTAACTTTCTTTTTGGGTTTATAGGTTAAACAAACCACTAATGGAATTTTTGTTAGTCAAACAAAATATTCAAAAGACCTTTTAAAGAAATTTAATTTACAAGATGTTGCAACTTTTAAAACTCGCATGTCAACAACCACTAAACTTGACAAAGACTCAACTGGTAAAAAGGTTGATGTTTCAAGTTATAGAGGCATGGTAGGCTCTCTTCTATATCTCACTACAAGTAGACCTGATATAATGTTTTCAACCTGTTTATGTGCTAGATTACAATCAGATCCTAGAGAATCTCATCTGATTGCAGTTAAAAGAATATTCAGATATCTCAAATGTACTCAAAATCTTGGAATTTGGTATCCTAGAGATTCTGGATTTGATCTAATAGGCTATTCAAATGCAGATTATGCAGGTTGCAAATTAGACAGGAAGAGCACAACTAGAAGTTGTCAATTTCTTAGAAGAAAACTAGTGTCATGGTTTAGCAAGAAACAACATTTTGTGTCAACCTCAACAGCTAAAGCAGAATACTTTGTTGCTGAGAGTTGTTGTGCTCAAATCTTATGGATGAAAAATCAACCAATGGACTATGGTATGGTGTATAATCATATTCCTATTTATTGTGACAACACCAGTGCCATTTCCATTATAGAAAATCATGTGCAACACTCTAGGACAAAGCACATAGACATCAGATACCACTTCATCAGAGAACATATGATGAATGGTACTGTGGAACTTTATTTTGTTCCAATGGAGAAGCAGCTTGCAGACATTTATACCAAACCTTTGGATGAAGCCACCTTCAATAGGTTGGTAAGTGAGTTAGGTATGCTCAACTTTGGTGAATAAGATACTTTAAAAATTTTGTGCAAGTCTGAATTGCAACAATAGTTAATTATTTTCTGATTACCAGAGACTAATTAACAGCTGAATGATCCAGTAGAAATTATCTTTTGACAAAATTTATTGATCAACAGATAATAATCATACTGAGAAACATTAGTTAATAATTTCTCTTAGAGGATAATTATTAACTAATGATAATGCAACAGTGGCTAATTATCCTACAATAGTTTAACTGTCAGTAGATAATTAACTACTGATTATAAATAGTAGAGAAACTAATATACTATGTAGGATTCCCTATGTTTAATATTCTTCATCTATTTAAGGATCGTGTCATATCTAATTCAGGTATTGTCTTAAATCTCTACTACATTATTCTTTATTTTTTCTAATTTTGCTACAATGAAGGATGTTAGTAATAATCCAACTCCTACTACCCAAGTAGCAAAACCCTCTAAAAACAAGTCTATATCAAAAGTCACCTCCTCTATCTCTTAAAAGATAAAGGTTGTAAAAAGAAAACAACCACAACCAGCATTAGCTCAGGGTGAGGGTAAGCATTTAGAGAAAGCTATAAGGAAAAAATAAGGAACAATGAGAACCATTGGAGACTGCTTAATATACTCTCAAAAGGTTATTAAGTTCTAAAAGGAAAAAGCACATCTCTAGGTGCAACCTCTCAAAAGGATGTATCTACTGAATATAGTCCACCTCCAAGAACATAGGTATTTGAGTTGACAATGATCACATCTATAATACCTTTCACAAGAAGAAGAAGAAATAGGCTCTGATCAATGATCAACCTATCACTTAATGCATACACAGGGTCTCACATTGATGTTTCTCTTTTCTCTATTTAAGAGGAGCAGCCAATATTCAAAATTCTACCGTTATTAATTCTTCTTCTTTCTTTGATATTTCTTTAGAAGCAATGAAAAATTTCCTAAATCCATTGGTTTCAGATTCTTAGATATTTCAATCATCAAAGAAGCCAATTCTTGAAGCTAAAACAAGTAGCAGCTCTCAACTCATCAGTGGATAATACAATTGTATTTTATCAAACATCCAATGATACAAAACACTTACTTTGTATTTTCTACACCACTCCAGGACACCTACAACAGGAAGATTTTATATTTAGTGAACCTGAGAGAATTCAAAATGAGAGTCAGACCTTGTGTCTAGAAAAAGGTGAGGAAAAAGAAATTAAAACAATTTTTTTTTGAAAAAGTAAGTGTAAGAGGCTAACTTGTAAAAGTCAAGCAAAAGGAGAGGGTGTGAGTAAGGATGAGATCCTTGAAGAAAAGAGTAGAGAGAAATTATTTCACACACCACCTTTGCAGCACATGTATTCTCTGATTCCCAATTCTGATTAATTATCCAAGAATACTAAGAGAAGAACTTGTGTATGTTTGGTTGGAAGCAAGCAACACATGATTCTTGGATGAGGCAGCAGTACACCTCATATCAGAATATTTGATCTCACATAGGTCAAGTGTAGCTATACTCACAAAATGTTTTTGAAGCATTGATCAAAGAAAGTACAACATGAAGCTCCAACACTTCATAATCAATGGCCTTCAAACAAAGCTTAAACAATTTCTTCCTTCTAGTCAACCTATATTGGTGATTTCGACCTTCCAACATTAAGGTGCTAATGTCAAAAGGGGGATAATGATCAAGGCAGGGGAAACAAAGTAATTCTGATAAAGATGGGGAGGATTGTTAAAAAGGCTAACAGAATGATGGTTGGGCCTTGTAGATGTATTTATATCTCTACCTTAAGTGTCATACTGTTAGGAATTGAAACATTTGATGATGATGTATAACACTTAGAATTGTTAGATTTTGTAATTGTACAAGTACCCGCAGCAGTGTTCTATCAGAGACTACCATCAGAAACTGCAGATACGCATCAGAGACTACAAAGACTGCATTTGGAGAGTTCAACAAAAGTCAAAATTGGTCAAGCAAAATTAGTTCATCGGAGACTAAGTTTTTGTTCATCAGATCAACTAAGTTTTTGGTCATCGGAGACTAAGTTTTTGTTCATTAGAGACTAAGTTTTTGGTCATCAAAGACTAAGTTTTTAGTCATCGGAGACTAAGTTTTTGTTCATCGGAGACTAAGTATTTGGATCAAAGACTAAGTTTTTAGATCAGAGACTAAGTTTTTGGTCATCAGAGACTAAGTTTTTGTTCATCGGAGACTAAATTTTTGTTCATCAAAGACTAAGTTTTTGGTCTTCAGAGACTAAGTGTTTGTTCATTAGAGACTAATGTTGAAGCAGCCAGAGACTAAAGCAAAGACACTCTAATTCATTAAAGTAGCCTTGAAAAGATTTGATCGTTGCCAAACTCAAAATTACTATCGCCAAAGTTGTCGGTAAAATCAACAACATCGCCAAACTCAAAATTACTTATCGCCAAAGTCGTCGAGTAATTTACACTAGCGCCAAAGTGCTCGGGCATCAATGGAGAAAATGTGAAGCACCAAAGTGCTCGAGCATCACGGGATAAATCTCTCGGCATTAGGGGATGAGTTTCTCGACATCAGTGGATGAGTTTCTTGGCATCAGCGGATGAGTGTCTCAGCATTAGGGGATAGTTTTCTCGTCATCAGGGGATGGACTTCTCTGTACCAGAGACTGTCCATCAGAGGATAAATATCCACTGATGAACAGAATCAGGCCGTCAGGGGATGGATGATCAGAGACTAAAACTGACATATGGCTGATAAAATTAAGGCAGTGGAAATAAGATAAGGATGGTTGTCCAATAAAGAGAGATTGACTACCAAGGAAGCTTCAGGAAAATAATTTATACACACACACACACACACACACACATATAAAGTTGCAAGTATGAAACCTGTAAAGCCGCAAGTATGAAATACTACATATATAACTTATGACATCTTGAAGAAGAAATTCATTGAAGCTGGACCAATAAAGTCCAGAGAAGCCCACAAAGATAAGTTATATACTGCTGATAACTTATCTTGGGAACTCCAAGAAGAAAAACAGGAAGCTGGTGCAGTGAATATACACCAAAAAAGTCACATAACAGGCTGGCATCCAAGGGAGGCTATACAAAAAAGAAAGTTTTCGTAACAGCTCAGAATAGAAGCTTGGAGAACATGGAAGCTGTATCTATAAATAGACACAAACCAGTTGAGGTAAATATATATCAGAGATCTGAGAAACAACTGATAACAACAAGAAGATATCTTATCTCAGATCATATCGCAGTTGTAATAAATTTACAGAGAGAGAGAAGCAAGTTTTCATAACTTGAGAGAAGCTAGAAATCATATTCTAGTGTGGAGCTGTTGTTTTAAACAGAGTTGTTAGAAGCTGGTCATTCACACCAGTGAGCTTTTGTAATATTTCATTGATTTATAAAAGTTCAAAAACACTTGTGATATATTGTATTCTTTCAATTCTGCAACTTTTTATACAGTATATTCACTAAATTCATAAAGTTCTAATCGCCTAGTCATTTCTAATCGTTCGGTATTTTCCCACCAATAACTAGCTTCCTCTTTCAATAGATACGTAGCATATTCCGTCTTAAGGTCATCTGTTACTTCAGCAATACGAAAAGCTTTCTCTATCTCCTTAATCCAAATTTGAGCGGCAGTGGGACCTCCATCACCATTAAAAGTAGGTGGACAACTATTGGTAAAGTCCTTAAATGTCACCTTTCTAGGTTGTACCTGTGGTGGAAGTACTCAAATATTGTTATCTTGGGAGGCTTCCTTAATCATGTTTACCAAATAGACAATAGGATTCTCAGGATTATCATTTTCTGGATTGTTATTTAGGTTGGGGTTCTCTTGGTCAGCTTGGTTGGTAGCTTGACAAGTTCGAGGTCTTCCTCTTGGGAACATTTCCTATAAATTAAGGAAAATATAAACTTACCATTGAAAGTTCCTTTTCTCTTTTTAAAGAATATCATATATACAAAAAGAAAAGAGAATTTCCAAATTAAACCATCAAAATATATACATTAGGTAACAAAAGTTACATCATAGAAAATTTGTACAACAAAGCTTCCTTACTACAACATTATACAAAAACATAACACTGACTACTACTAGCGCC
Source organism: Centella asiatica (assembly GCA_014636745.2). NCBI lineage: Eukaryota > Viridiplantae > Streptophyta > Magnoliopsida > Apiales > Apiaceae > Centella > Centella asiatica. The sequence continues at coordinate 7,219,345 of CM025780.1, read as the reverse complement.
TAATACAGGGGTTGGGAATCAAGTTCACTCATTGCTCTGCGTGCAAAACGACACGCACCCTCAACCTTCCCTATAAGGTTATACATCAACTGATCTCGATCTGCTATAGTAGGCTAGCGCAGCCTAAGATAATAACTAACCAAGATCACAACTTTTGTCAGAGTCTCAGTGAGAACTAAAGACACATCTTGAAATGTTACCCTCCAAAGGTCCAACAGTCTGCTAGTTCTTTGATGAGCCATTGACTGACGCATCATGGTGGTATTACGTGTTGCCAACTCTGATTGTGTCATACGGATTCTGCATTGAAGGTAATAACAGAATCCATTTGGAAAATGCATGGGTACTGAATTTTCTGGTGGTGGTACTGCAGGTGCAACATTTGATAAGGTAACTGGTGTACAAACAGCGTGTGGAGTAGCTGACACCATAGGTAATGTGTGCCTATCAGCAGGGGAACCTCTTATTTGGGAAGTATCCAAGGTTGGAGAATCTGTTTGATCATGGGGTGAGGAAGGATTCTTCATGTGAACTGAGAAACTTGACCCCTCAAATGGGTTGGTTAGGTTTTGCTTAATTCCTTCAGGTTCTGTAGATCCCTTAACATGTTTATCAGAACCTCTGGGCATTTCAAAATGAAAAACTTGAGTTGGTTTATTCACTCTTTTGCGAGGAGTCACTTGCCAACAAGCACCTGTCCTCCCACGGTTGAAATCTAACAGATGGTGTCTACCAGACTTGCAAGGTCGAGCAACCTTATTACTAGGGGTATGCTCCTTCTCTAAACTTTTATCCATATGTGCCTTGCCCTTATCTACATGTCCAGGAGTAGGTGGATTCATCTATAAAGGAAACATAGCTTAAATCAATATCAACATAACATTTATACTAAAGATTTAACATATATACCAATACTGAAATAGAGTATATATTAAATTCAACATAAATTGTTCTATCTTATAACCTTTTATCTAACTTGATAACCCAAGAACAACAGAGACTCAACTTAAACATCTATCTCCTATTCAATTCTCCTTATCCTTTCAGTCATTTCCTTACTTTACTAAATCCCAAATTCTGTTTTCCAGCAGAAAACAGGTCTTATGGCTGGTGCTTGGCTGTTGTTGCTCTAATACCAACTGTGGCGCCCCCGAAAATCCCCCGAGCCGGGCCCCGGACACTGTCAGCGATTTGGGTGACAGTTCCCGAGATCCCCAGGCTGGAACCCCGAGCTGCACCAGAAAACTACAACGCAACGTCACAACAGCAAAACAAACAACACAGCCAAGCATTAACAACATACATGTGAGAAATATATTCCCAAATACATCATTATAAAATCTTAACGTCCACATCATCTTACAAAACCTCAAAGCTTGAAAATAAACAAGCTGCAGCGGAAACAAAACCTTAGATGACTCATATGGCCTTACAACTTAAACATTCTTATGCCATTCTCTCCTTCCCTCTCTTAGGCGACTCAGTCTTCATGACATAACCTGAAAAACATTCATAGCATTCCACATGAGCGTTTACGCACAGCAAATATATATTCATAAGCTAGAAGAAAAGATAATTCAAAAGCTTTAGTATTCATTGAGGTTGGGCGAAGCAATGCCAACACCTCCTGAAAAATCAATCAACATGTATCATTTAGGGTTCCCGAGTGATATCAAGGGGTTGACCCTCTCTCAATAAATCAAGATTCGCCCTTTACTCATCAGATAATATATCACCTGACCAGACTGATCATTATCTGACTACCTTACACAATCAAATTTCATCCCAGCTGGTCAGCCTGGTCGTTTGATTCATCATTTGACATACGTAGTCACTTGCAGAAAGCATATGGTCTGCGAAAAACATCTGATTACCGAGGCCATGCATCGGTTAATCATTCTCTATCATCACTGGCCTAAATACCAGGCGAAAGTATTCAACAGCTCCTTAACTTTCCATATGGATATATCTTCTTGTAAACATTTTCTCATTTTGAATAGCCTTGACGTGCTGAACAATTAAAAGCAGCGACTGCCAACAACACATATTAACGTGCTCAACAATTAAAAGACAGTGATAGCAAGAAGCGGAACTATATATATATCCATACAGAAGTTACTTGGGTGTGCATACAAGTCCATGACTTGCAACACCCAAACATCATCTTTATCATCATTTGGTGTGCTAGGAACTTTAAACAACTAGCAAACATCCAATAACACATAGTTCAATCATTAACATCTTTTCACGCACATCGGATTCAATGATCGTACGTTACTTAATCATAAAAGAGATCATCATCATGCATAGGCATTAACATCATTCATTTACGTAAATCGAATCAATGATTCTACGTAATCAGTAAGAAAGAAAATGGAGTGAATATATACTTGCCTTGGTCCTTAGCTAGATTCACTATACTGGTTGAAAAAGAAGGGGTTCTATAAAATATCATTGTTGGTACAACATGAGAAATCCTTACTTTAAAGATGGCTATTCATATTAGAAAATGGTTATCAGGGCATGAGGTTGCCCGTCGGGGAAAATTTCACTCGTCAGAGACTATTTAACTCATCAGAAACTCCTGACATCATCTTTACTCATCGGAGACTAAGGTTGACATCATCATCAGAGACTAACATAAATCTCATCAGAGACTATGGATGACGTCATCAGGGACTAAACTTAGCCTGTCGGAGACTAAGGATGACGTCATCAGGGACTAATTATCTCATCAGGGACTGATGATGTCATCTTAACCCCATCGGAGACTAAGGGTGACGGCATCATCAGAGACTAATAATTCCTTCATCAGAGACTATGGATGACGTCATTGGGGACTAAACTTTAGCCTGTCAGAGACTAAGGATGACGTCATCAGAGACTAACATTTACTCATCAGAGACTGATGTTATCTCGTCAGAGACTAATATTAGAGCTTGTCTATATTTCCATGGAAGACCTTACAATAACAAACTCAACCTAGGATACCTCATGAACATGAATATGCAGGAGAATGCAACCTTTCCTTCAAAGCTTTTCCTCCTTGAAAACCTAGTATGCACGGCTAATACACTCGGACAACATACAAAAAGAAACAAACAGAGGAGAACTTGAGATTCTTACCTCCTGGGTTGACGAAAGAGATCAAAGCCTATTTGAAAGTGATAGTCCAAAAGAAAGAACTTGAAATTAAACGGAGATGGTAGGTTTAAAGAAGAACTTTGGAAAAGGAAATCTTTAGAAAAGAGACTAAAATGTTCCTCTGAATGAGGTATTTATAGTAGGCTGAGATTAAGCCTTGAAATAAAATGATTGGTTAATCTGGATGGTAAAACGGCTGCTCATCATGATTCTTTGCAGCTAAGCAACGTAATAAGCCTGTTGTCCTTCATACAAATAAGCCAGCTATTAAAGCAGCTTACTAATCAAATTTACATACGTACTCATGATGTCATTCCCTTACGTAAATTATTACATTCCTCAGGGAACTTACTAAACCAGAAAAGTGAGCTCCTTCAAGCAATATCAACATAAATTGCTTGATCTTATAATCCAATATCCAAAAACATAATCCTTTAATCGATCCTAAAATAATTAGACATTCAAAACCATCATATATTAACTATACACGTTAATATATATAAAGAAAAATAATATGAATAAATAAATTATTTATAGATAAACAAATTTTCTAGGTCGTTACATAAGAGTAAGCCTATAATACCTCTATAACCTGATATATTAATTTTCTTTCCTTTTAAATGAGTATCAAGTTTAATGGATGTTGCCATGGGTGATTTAGCAGTTGAAACATATTCGAAATTAAATTTCTTTAAAAGATCTTTGACGTATTTTGATTGACTGATAAAAGTAACATTAGTGGTCTGTTTAACCTATAGACCTAAAAAGAAATTTAGGTCACCCATCATGCTCATCTCATATCTACTTTTAATCAGTTTTGAGAATTTAGAACATAATTTCACATTAGTGGAACCAAATGTAATATCATCTACATAGAATTTCAACCCATAAATAAAAGCGGAAATTAAGACTGAACAAAATGAAAAAGAAAATAAGTATAAGATCAGGCTTCCAGACTAAGCCATAGTATGCTGACCAAATACAACAAATAATAATAATATGCAGGAATATAATTCAAACAGAAGACTTACATTGGTGCTCCATAATAATTAATAATTTGAAGAAACTGAAGAATTGAAGAGGAAAGCCTTGCTTCTTTATTGTTAATATAAAATTTTTACAAACTTAATTCCTAGGGAGAGTCTAGTTGAACTATTTATAAAATAAGCTCTACCTTACAAAGAACCCAAGAAGGGTATTTATAACTACAAATATCCGAATTTGAAAATAACCAATTCAAGTCCGGAACTAAAAAACAAAGAGATATAATTGAGACAACTTTTTCAAAAGTTGTCTTGACACAGACAGATTCCAAGAAAATCTTGACTAATACCACAACACATCATTTTGATGCTTTTTCTTTTTTCTTATCCTTTTCTTTAGAGAGGAGGGAGATTATTTGAAGCTTGCTTTCTTCAGCTGCACTAAATTCTGCATAAGGATCTTGTGCATCATCTTCTATTCCTTCTACATCTTTTGATTTCATAGAAATATCATCACGGGATTTTGAAGAACCTGTTTCTTGAGACAGACCATCCAAAATCATTACAAAGGATTTCTAAAGAGATGCTTTAATTTCTTTAGAGGATTGAGAAGAATCTTCCTTTTGGATTGAAGCCTTCAAATAATTAACAATTGTCATTGGAGATAAATCTGACTGTGACTCATAATTAATCTCCTTAAGCTTTGGAGATTCCATAATTGATTCATTTTGGTACTGAGTACAAATCCTCTGTACATCATTAATGGTGGATTTGAATTGGAATTTTGGCCACCATTTATAATAATAATCAATCCCTAAATAAGGGAGCTCATTTTCATCAATAATTGTCGAATATTGCCAATTCCAAATCCAAGGGATTTTGAATTGAGCAATAAATAATAATAAGGCTTTCTTTTGAGTCTTTATGGAATATTTCTCATTCCTTAGCTTTGGGTGAAGCTTAGCATAAGGAAGCAAAAAATGTGATAATTCTTCGGGAAAAAAATCTTGGACAGGTCCAATTCTTTCCTAATTATTAAAAAACCAATTTAGAATTTCTTCTGGATGGAAATCATTATTGAACATGAAGAACCAGAAATGTTTCCTCTGGCTACTTTGGTAAAGGAAAGCATAGTGTCATGCTTCCACATAATTCCAATAATTATAGTAAAATAATTTAGTTGGGGTTTCTGGATCGACATATCTACGATATTGACCAGGGCTAGATCCCCATTCATTAAAAGAAACAATGTTTAAAATCTTTGCTTTTGAAATATCAAAAGAGTTTTTATCATAATTATTTATAGAGTGTTGAAAAAATACTAAGCCAGTTTCACTCAGTGGCTTAGTATTATTTCATACTGCATCCTTGTTTTTTTAGCACTATTAGGGAAGAAAACTCCTTGCTCAAAATACTTATTGGCAATTTTCCATGGTTCGCTGAACCATCTGCAATCAATATCTTCAATAATCATTAAATAATCAGTAAAATCTTTTTGTTTTAAATCTTTGGACTGTTCTGCAGCTGTCTTATTGGCTTCTATGGTCACATCCTTCATAGACTTTGCACTTGAAAGGGTGACAGAATGATTTTGATCATAAGAAAGAGGTGCATGGCCTTGTACCCCTGAACTTTTTGATGTAATAATTGATCTTCCTCTGCCACGAGGCGAATGACCTCTAGGAGATCCTCTGGCTGATTGTTGACCTTTTCCTCTGGAGGAAGAAGGTCCTACATAATTCCCTGTAAAAATTCTTGAGTTAAGAAGTCATGCAAGGAATTTTGATCACCTTTGATATATTCAATGGTGAAATCAAATACAGATAATATAGCTTGACATCTAGCAAATATTTGTTTTGAAACAAGATTTTAACATCTTTCTTAATAATACCTTTGGCTGCCTTACAGTCAATCCGCAGTATAAAATCTTGGTTTAGTAAATCATCTTGAAATTTTGAAATGTTTTTAACAATAGAAAGCATTTATTTCTTTATTGTTGCATAATTTAATTGAGCATTATTCCATTTTCCTGAATTAAAACTAATTAATTAGTAATTGGATTTAATTGTTTTAATATACCTCCATATCCAATGTTGGAAGCATTAGTTTCAACAATCTTTTTCCAATTATGATTTGCCAAGACTAAGCATGGAATCTTTTTTACTTTTAATTTAATCATCTGAACAGCTTTGGTGTGTTCAGGGCTCCAAGCAGGAGGATTCTTTTTTAATCTATCATACAAAGGAGCACTATCTTTTGCCAGATTTTTATAAAAGTCTGCAATATAATTAAGACTTCCTAGAAATCTTTATAATTGAGTTTTATCCTTGATTTCATTAGGAAATTTTTCTGCAAACTCAATAGATCTGTTAATATGAAGATAATTACCTTCCCTAATTTCATACCAAGAAATCTTACCTTAGTGTGGAATAATTTCATTTTCTTTTCAGAAAGAACTACGCCATTTTGTTGAATATTGTTTATAAAAATATTTAAATGTTTAAAGTGGTTTTCTAAGTTAGCAGAGAAAACCAAAATATCATTAATATAAACAATAATAAATTCAGAATATGGGTAGAAAATATCATTCATAATATTTTAGAATTCGGATGGAGCATTTTTCAAACCCAAAGGCATGCCATTCCATTCATAATGTCCAAAAGGAACTGTAAAAACAGTTTTATACTTATCTTTTTCATTAATTTGAATCTGCCAGTATCTAGATTTTAAATCAAATTTAGAAAAGATGTTAGGTTTTAGAACATTTGATGATTGTCTTTAGATTACTTAGAGTACAAATGTATAGAAAGTGTTAATTAGTAACACTGAAGTTTTGTAGCTAGCAGTTATCTCTTTGTTTGTAATTCATTCATTCTTTGTAAAGAGATATAAATATTTCTTATTTGTAAGTAACTGCTGGAATGGTGTATCAAAGCTTCAGAAAGTCAAGATGTGTATTTGATCTGGTAGAGTTTGCAAAAAGGCTTATCGGAGACTAGGAGAATTGGTCAGGGACTAAAAAAGATTTTATCTGTCAGAGACTAGTTTTGCCTATCGGAGACTAAGACTTAAGTCATCAGAGATTAAGTCTAAAGAAGTCAGAGACTAAGCTGAAGTCATCGGAGACGAAGCCTTAACGCGTCAGAGACTAAATAATTCTATCGGAGACTACACAAGCTGACGTCATCAGGGACTAAATGCACCAGAGACTAGTAATGACGTCACCAGAGACTAAAGATGAAGTATCAGGGACTAATTGTGATTTATTTCCTGAAAGATACAGAGTTCGAATTAAAAAGGAATATCTTCCACATAAAGCAAGATACTATTGAAGACGTAGCTGGTAAGGAAACTAACCAGAAATCTGTTCCTATCAAAAAGAAAAGATTGTATTTGATTCAAATAAGGAAGTTGAATTTTATTCAGAATAGGAATTGAGTTAATAGTAATTCAGTTGTTAGAGAAGCTGTAATTAAGTTTTTACAGAGAATTGTATTCAGAAGCTGTATAGGTTTTTCATAGTTTTGTATCTTTTCCTATACAGAATAGAAAAGAAGCTGACGATCATATTTGTTATGATTGTTAGAATTTGTAATCAGTTGTGAAATCAATATAGCAATTGTTTATAAATTGATTTGAGTTTTTGTTCTTTATATTCCGCAAGAAAGTTTAATTTCTTAAAGAACAAGTAATTCAAAAAGTATTCAAAGAACTTGTATTCAACTCCCCCTTCTACAAGTTCTCGGCATCTCACTGGGAAAACAATTGGTATCAGAGCCTGTAATTGAATTTATTCAATTAATACGTTCCAAGATATGGCCAATGATGAAGCAAGCAGCTCTAGCATAATGACGTATGCGGGAAGTCGTTATGGTGGTACTAGAATTCCCATACTTAAAAGAGAAGAATATCCTATGTGGAAGCAAAAGATGTATATGCACTTAACAACAATAGATCCAGATTACATTGATAGGATTGAGAAGGGTCCTTATCTACCTAGGAAATTTATTCCTGCTAAAACTGTCGAAGGATCTGTTGTTGTAGAACACTTTGAACTTGCTCCAGAAAGTGATTATACGAACGAAGACAAGTTGCAAGTGTTAAAGGATGCTAAGGTAATGAACATACTTTATAATGGAATTGATAAAAATATGTTCACAAGCATCATAAATTGCACTACATCAAAAAAAATCTGGGACACCATCAAAGTCCTGTGTGAAGGGACTGACCAAGTCCGAAAGAACAAAAGATCATTGTTAACACAACAATATGAGTTCTTTCAAGCAAAGCTTGGTGAACCAATAACATCAGTTTATGATAGGTTCAACACTTTGCTCAATGATTTGAAAATACTTGGAAACTCCTCAACTAGTAAGCCAAATTTGATAAAAAGAAGAATTAATTTTGTCTCTCCTGTTATTGAACCTAAATTCATTAACACTCAAGATCAACAATTCACTACAAAAACAGAAATTGATCAAAAGATAGGGAATGTTGTTGATAAGAGTGAAACGAAAAGATTAAATATAGGGTTCATGACAAAGACACAATTAAATAAAAGACTGGAAACTCTTCCAGACAAAAAAGCTGAAAAATTGGTGGAGTTAAGCAGAAAGAAGAAAAATAGGAATGGAAAAATAGGCATTAATAAACATACAAACTATGCTAGAATGCCTAATGCTCCTAGAAAGACATGTCATGTATGTGGTAACCCCAACCACATAGCTGTAAACTGTAGGAGCAAAAATAAAATTCCTATAATTGAGACTGCACCTTCAAAGAGAATAAAAGATAAATCACCAGTAAAAAGGTTACAACATCTTTGCATTAAAACTGAAAATTCTAAGCTTGGCAGTCTCTCGTAAACAAGTAGCAAGACTAATGATTGTCCTATTAAAATTAAAATTGTTAAAAGACAATCAACTCAATCTGAGTCAAGTTTTGAGTCTACAACTAGTGAGAAAGGACCCAAGAAAATCTGGGTCCCAAAAATCTCAAATTAGTTACTCTCTACTGTGCAGGGCAAAAAGAAGAAATCATGGTACTTGGACAGTGGCTGTTCAAGGCACATGACCGGAGATAAGACCCTGCTAAAATAGTTTGAAGAGAAAAGTGGCCCAAAAGTCACTTTTGGAGATGACAGCAAAGGTCATACAAGGGGATATGACAATGTTGAACATGGAGATGTCATCTTCACAGAAGTAGCACTGGTTGACAGCTTAAAGCACAATTTACTTAATGTGAGTCAACTATGTGATAAAGGATTCCATGTCATCTTTAAAGAAGACCTATGCCAGGTGTGTGACAAGGAATCTGGGAATGTGATATTGACTGGAAAAAGAAAAGGAAATTTGTATGTTGCAAATCTTATTTCTTTTATCGATCAAATCACATGTCTCTATAGCAAAGCTTCAACTGAGGAAAATTGGCTTTGGCACAAGAAGCTTTCTCACTTGAATTTTAAGAATATCAACAAGCTTGTGAGGAAGGATTTGGTAGCTGGCATTCCACAATTAGAATTTAAACAAGAAGGATTATGTGATGCATGCTAGAAAGGGAAACAAAAGAGTGTATCATTCAAGAGTAAACCAGCAACATCAATCACTGATCCACTTCAATTGTTACACATAGATTTGTTTGGACAAGTGAATGTGATGTCTATCTTAAGAAATAGATATGCACTGGTTATTGTGGATGATCACACGAGGTATACTTGGGTAAAATACCTCTTTACAAAAGATGAAGCTGCTCAGTTGATAATTGATCATATCAAGAAGATAGAAACTGAGTCAGGAAAAACAGTAAGGGTTATAAGGAGCGATAGAGGAACAGAATTCAAGAATTCCCAAGTACTTGAATTCTGTACTGAAAAAGGAATAACACATCAATTCTCAGCTCCAAGAACCCCTCAACAAAATGGAGTTGTTGAGAGGAAACATAGAACCCTTATTGAAGCAGTAAGGACTATGTTACAAGAGGCTAAGCTTCCCACATATTTTTGGGAGGAAGCTATAAGCACTGCTTGCTTTACACAGAATAGATCCTTGATTAACAAAGCATACAATAAAACACCTTACGAGTTAATGACAGGGAGAAACTAATTCTCAAGTTCTTACATGTGTTTGGTTGTAAATGCTTTGTACTGAGAGATTCATCAGAGTCAAGAGGAAAGTTTGACAATAAATCTGATGAAGTAATCTTCTTAGGTTATTCTCTGTCAAGTAAAGCATACAGAGTATTTAATCTAAGAACAAAAGTCATTGTGGAATCAATACAAGTCGTGTTTGATGATAAAAAGATTCCAGGAATGATTGGACAAGGATTGCATGAACCTCTCAGTTTTGAGAATGAATTGGATGCATGGGAATATCCATCAGAGATTACTGAACAACCTCAAGATAGTAATGATCCCTACATAATTGAGGGGGAGCTAACAGTTGTGCATGAAGTGCCAAGATCTAATAATTTATCAGAGAATAGAGTATTAGATGAATCTCAAGAGACTGGTGACATTAGTAGTCCATCGGAGACTAATGTTTCGCCAGTGACTAGAGTCACTGATGCACAATCAGAAACTATATTGACACCGGAAACAATAGAAATAAACAGCTCAGGGGGAGCTAATAATGAAGGAGTCAATGGTTTAGGGGGAGCAGTCTCTGATCATGAAGCTAGAATGGATAACACCAATCTAGACAATGAAGCCTCAACTTCAAGGTCAAATCTGCCACGTGCAATTCCATGGTTGAGAGACCACATGCCAGATTTGATAATTGGAAGTTTAGAGGATGGAGTCAAGACTAGAAGTGCAACTCAAAATGAATGTTTATATCTCAGTTTTCTTTCAAAGATTGAGCCAAAGAAAATTGAGGAAGCACTTCAAGATCCTGACTGGACAATTGCCATGCAAGAAGAATTAAACCAATTCACTCGAAATAAAGTCTGGAGACTGGTACCCAAACCAACGAATAGATCAATTATTGGTGCCAAATGGGTCTTCAGAAACAAATTGGATGAAGCTGGTACAATTACAAGGAACAAAGCAAGACTGGTTGCAAAAGGATATTCTCAAGAAAAAGGAATAGACTATGATGAGACTTTTGCACCAGTAGCAAGACTTGAAGCAATAAGAATCTTCTTGGCATATGCAGCCTACAAGAACTTCAAGGTGTACCAGATGGATGTCAAAAGTACTTTCTTAAATGGTAAATTGGAAGAGGAAGTCTATGTTTGCCAACCCCCAGGTTTTGTAGACTCCAAATTTCCAAATCATGTCTATAGATTAGACAAAGCACTTTATGGCTTAAAACAAGCACCAAGAGCCTGGTATGATACTTTATCCCAATTTTTACTTGAAAATAAATTTGTTAGAGGTATCATAGATAAAACTTTATTTTATAGAAAGCAAGGCTCTGACATTATATTGGTGCAAATATATGTAGATGATATTATATTTGGATCTACAAATGAAAAACTTTGTGAAAAATTTTCAAAACTTATGCAGTCTAGACATGAAATGAGTATGATGGGAGAATTAACATTTTTCTTAGGTTTGCAAACAAAACAATCAACTGATGGAATATTTATCAATCAGTCCAAGTATATCAAAGACTTATTGAGAAAATATGATTTGGTTGATTGTCCATCTGCAAAAACACCCATGCCTACTGCCACTAAGCTAGATAAAGATTTAAAAGGAAACAAAATTGATATTACTAGCTATAGAGGCATGATAGGCTCTCTTTTATATCTAACTGCAAGTAGACCAGATATAATGTTTGCTACATGTTTATGTGCTAGATTTCAAGTTGACCCTAGAGAGTCACATTTGATTGCTGTAAAAAGAATACTCAGATATCTAAAGGGTACCCTAAATCTTGGATTATGGTATCCCAAAGAATCTGAATTTAAACTAATTGGTTATTCAGATGCTGATTATGCAGGGTGTAAGCTTGACAGGTAAAGCACAAGTGGAAGCTGTCAACTTCTTGGAGGCAGACTTGTTTCTTGGTTCAACAAGAAACAAAATTCAGTTTCTACTTCAACAGCAGAAGCTGAATACATCGCAGCTGGGAGTTGTTGTGCTCAAATCCTATGGATCAAGAATCAACTCCTAGATTATGGTATGTCATTATCCAAAATTCCTATTTATTGTGATAATACAAGTGCCATTGCAATAACAGAAAATCCAGTGCAACATTCAAGAACAAAACACATAGATATTAGATATCACTTCATAAGAGAACATGTAAGTGAAGGTAATATCGAATTACACTGGGTAACAACTGATAAACAACTTGCAGACATATTCACAAAACCTTTAGATGAATCTACCTTTTCTAGATTAGTTTCTGAATTAGGAATGTTGAATTATGCCTCTAAAATTGATTAATTTTTGAAAACAAGTTGTTTAGTTGTATGCAGCTAGAATTTAATTTTCTGGATTGCAGCTGTTTTTAATTAAACAGAATTTGTGAAGCTAGAATTAATTTTCTGGATAGAAGCTGTTTTATTTTATTAAAACAGAATTTTAGGAGCTAGAATTTTAATTCCAAAAAGAAATATATATATATATATATATATATATATATATATATATGATGAAATGAATAATCAAAAGTTTGATTATTTAATAATATGAGCTAGAGTGAGTAAGAGACTATTTTAGTCCCTAATAGTTGTTTTTAATTAGTCCCCGACTAAATTAAAAAAATTTGAACTATCGGAGACTAACTAGTCCCCGATAGTTAATACTATCAGAGACTACCTTAGTCCCTGATAGTTAATACTATCCGAGACTACCTAAGTCCCCGATAGTTAATACTATCAAAGACTAACTAGTCCCCGATAGTTAATACTATCAGAGACTACCTTAGTCCCCGATAGTTAATACTATCAGAGACTAACTAGTCCCCGATAGTTAATACTATCAGAGACTAACTAGTCCCCGATAGTTAATACTCTCAGAGACTACCTTAGTCCCCGATAGTCAACACTATCAGAGACTAATCTTCTTCTAGTCTCTTATAAGTGAACTTACCAGAGATTAGGGCAATCTCCGATCGAGGGTAATATGGTAGTTATCCCTCCCACGATCAAAAACGGTTCACTACCTTTAGAATTGCAAACGTTTCTCATACTTTGCTAAAAGTAAATTCAAACATCTTTGCAATCACAAACACTCAAGCTCTGAAATTATTTTCTCTCTGCAAATACTCTGCAATTTAACCCTTTTTCAAGTTTTCTTCAAAAAGTTCACAGATCTCTGAAAATGGCCGCTAAAACTATTATGTTCAAGTTTGGAGACTTTGATATCATCAAGACAAACCATGCAGGGGTGGCTGATAAGCATGTCTTTGAAGCCCAGTACCACCCCTTTGTGGATTTCCTTCAACACTCCAATCTTTCGTATGCCATTTACGAAGCCCCCATCCAAGCCGCTGAGGTCATCACGGCTGTCTGGTCCACTGCTATCATCCAGGGTGAAAAAACTGACTCCCCTGTGGTAAGTTTCAGGTATGCTAATACTGTCTATACCATAGATCATACTGTAGTAAATAATGCTTTACATTTACCTGTTCATGAAAACTATGATACTCTTGCTTCTGATGAAGAAATTGTTTCTATGTTTAAAAATTTACATTATACTGCTGAAATTAGTTCTGTTGGGTCTATTACATGACCCCATCTAAGGCAAGAGTGGTCATTGTTCTTTGATATAATAACTAAAGCATTTACTTCAAAATGCAATGGCTATGATGCTATCACTACCCTCACACAACAAATTGTCTTTAGTGTGTTGTATGATAGACATCTAAACATTAGACTTTTAATTCTGCAAAACCTTTTGGTAAAACTGAAATCTGGTAATAAAAATAAAATTTATTATGCTAGGTTTTTGATGATGATTGCTTATTATCTAATCCCTAACCTTAATATTACTAGTTTGCAAGTTGTACCAACTGTTTTGCAGAGTAAAAGAATATGTACTGATGTGAAGCATAAATCTGCAAAGGTAAAGGTTCCCTTATTTTTTTTCCTCCTGCCATGAGATCTATACTCATTGACAGGCTTCCAAACCTTTATTCTTTGCAATTCTTTGAGGATATTGAAAGCCAAAACCCTGTGAATCCTCCAACCACTTCACAACAACTGTCTATAGCCCCCTCCACAGTCTCTCAACAGATTGTGGTTGTAAAACCAAAGACAATCACAAAACTCCTAATTAAAAGGAAAATAATTGAGGGAGCAAGTGAGGATAAGGGAGACCAAGAAGCTGAAGTTCCACTTCAGAGAAAGAAGAGAGCTATAACCCTTAGCCAAAAGCAATCCATTGTCTCTCAATAGGCAATAGAGGTTATAAGGACAAGCAGTGAACTGTCACCATCCTCCCAAAAGGATGCTGACATTGAAGAAAGTTCCCAACCAGGAACACCCTGTACAGAGTCTGCACAAACTCTTGTTTCTCAACAAGACAACCAAAAAGAGAGCAAATAAAAGAAAAGAGTGACACAAGGAGTGCACACACAGAGTCATCTTTTGATGTTCCTCAATTTTCAATGTCTGAGGAACAGCCAACACTCCAAACTATACATTCTTCTCCTTTTTCTCCCACTCTTGACTCTTTTGATATACAAATGATTGATTCTCTTGATTTTTACCGAGAGGAGCCAATAATCGAGACAAGCTCTCAAACAGATTCCATGGATAGATCCCTAGCCCAAGATAAACAAAGGGAACCCCCTATCCATGCTGTCACAAGCACTTCTCAAACCCCCACTTCTGTAGGAAAGAGTGACACCATCCAAATGAGTGCGGATGTGAGAATAAATAGTGAGAGTCAGGCTCCTGACCTGGAAAAAGGAGAGACTATACACATACAAGAGAGTCAAGCTTTAGGTAGCTTGGAAAAAGGAGAGAAAGAGAAGCTGGGTGCCCAACCCCAGGCAAAAGGAGAGGGTGTGAGCAAGGATGAGATCCTTGAACAAAAGAACAGAGAGAAATTTTCAGCAGGTATATATTTACAACCTGTTGATCAAGCTCACAAGAAACTCATGTTTCTTCTGCTCCCTCCACAAATATCCAAACAGAAGAAACTGAGAACATTTCAAGCACAGGGGATGCAACATTACATGTGATATCAGAAATGTCTAATGCTGATTTTGAAGTTTTATATGGTCTGCAACAAAGACAAGACCACCTTTCTGCATTGAAGACCAGGCTTGCAGATGAACCTGTGCATGAAGAAGCTCCAGACACAAATGTTGATGAATGGTTGGATACAACCTATTCCAACACACTGGAGGAAGCAGCCACCCACTTGAGGCAGGATTATGTGACCAACATAGGGTCAACTGCCTCTGCACCATCTGTTAAAGATATTCTTGAAGAAGTAACCAAGGTGGATAAGAAACATACAAAGTTTCACCACTTCTTGGTTACTGGCATAAATGGTGCAGTGAAGAAAATGGAGGAAAGGATGGAGTTGGAGACAGACAAAATCAGAAGGTGCTATGAAGGACACTTGCCAAAGAGGACTATTACTGCCATTGATACACTTATCAAAGACAAGTCCAAGACTGACAGTCGACTTCAAGCCCTAGAAGCCAATATCCAACTCCTGATCCAAAAACAAGACAGAATGGAGCAACTCCTGATGCAGGCAATTCCACATTTGGCCACCTCCTCTCACCTTAAAGATGCTGATGTCAAAAAGGGGGAGAGTGGTCAATTCAAACAACATGTTCTTGTACAAAAACCAAAATCTGGTCCTGTCCTTGATGTAGAATTGCAAGCAATGATGGACAGGATCTTAAAGAAACATTTTGATCTTCAAGCAGCAACAACAAAGCCAACAACAACAACAACACAACTTCCAACAACAACAACAACAATAGCAGCAACAGCAACAGCAGCATCTCCTTCTTCCACTGTACAAGCTCCAAAACAAAAAGAGAAAGGCAAAGGTGTCATGGTTGAAGATCCAAAGAAGCAAACCACCACTCAACCAGGACATCCTAAGCTAATGGGGGATGCTATGAAGACTGCTCACTTTCCCACTCCAGTTGAACTGATAGTGGATGGGAAAGTGGAGTTGGTTTATCCTCAAGAGCAGAAGTTAATAGAAGCTGATGCACTACTAGCTCAGAAACTTCAAGAGGATGAGGATATGGCAGCAGCTAGGGAGGAGGAGGAGGCAAAGAAGAAGAAAATCTCTACAAGGAGATCAAGTGCACAGAAAGCAGCCATAACCAAGAAGAAAAATAATGAGATGGAAGAGGCTGAGAAGAAATCAAGAAGGAAACCTTTGGTCCAGGAATTTGCAAAGAAACCTTTGATCAAGGCAACTATCAAGAAGCCTACCTCTCAAGATCCTCCAAGGTCAACTGAGACTACTTTGGTGGCTGTGAGTGGACCAACAAAGCCACAAACAGTTTCATCAAAGAAGTCTTACAAAGTTAAAATGGCTAGTGCAGAAGAAATCATCAAAGCCCTAAAGAAAATCACAAAGAAGATTGATTTAATAAAGGGTAAAAATAACAAAGATGTTCTCCATGTCTTTTTGAAAGATGGAGAGTCTTTGAAATTTGAGAAGCCAGCCTTGGAGGGATAAACTAAAGAAAATCTGGAATGGTTGCTGACTGTTGTGCTTGAGACTTCTGATCTCAACATGGATCTTCGAAGCCAGATTCAAAAGGTAATGAAGGTGAAGCATAAGGTGGATACAGTGCCGGAAGCTAATCCTAAACCTCTAGGATTATGGTATGAGACTTTCCATCGAGAGAAAGTTTTCTTCAACTACAACAGAGACATAAATAGTGTCAGTGAGAGACACATTGAAGGTTTTATCAGTCTACTCAAGGATGCTAAAGAAGAAGTTGAATTGATACTGAAGAAGCTGTTAATAGATAGACTGGAGTTGCTTAGGAGAAATAGGAAAGAAAGGCTGGAATTGTTGAAGAAAAAATGAAAGGTTGTGTTGGAAGGTATGTTTGTTGAAATAAGCTGAATTTTTTTTTATTTTTGAAGCCAGACTTATAGGATTTAAACCTGAGTCTTGGTGGAAGCTGAACAACAGATCAAAGATCTTAGTTCAGAATACATTTGTAGTTAACAATTCTTTATTCTTTTCCTAAGTAATTGTAATGTTGAGTTTTGACATCATCATCAACCTTGAAATTATGCTTATCATTCTGATATTCATAATTAGGGGGAGATTGTTAGGTTTTAGAACATTTGATGATGATTGTCTTTAGATTACTTAGAGTACAAATGTATAGAAAGTGTTAATTAGTAACACTGAAGTTTTGTAGCTAGCAGTTATCTCTTTGTTTGTAATTCATTCATTCTTTGTAAAGAGATATAATTATTTCTTATTTGTAAGTAAATGCTGGAATGGTGTATCGAAGCTTCAGAAAGTCGAAGTGTGTATTTGATCCGTTGGAGTTTACAAAAAGGCTTGTCGGAGACTAGGAAAACTTGTCAGAGACTAAGGTTTCTTTATCTATCGGAGACAAGTTTTGCCTATCGGAGACTAAGACTTAAGTCATCAGAGATTAAGTCTAAAGAAGTCAGAGACTAAGCTGAAGTCATCGGAGACTAAGCCTTAACGCGTCAGAGACTAAATAATTCTATCGGAGACTACACAAGCTGACGTCATCAGGGACTAAATGCACCAGAGACTAGTAATGACGTCACCAGAGACTAAAGATGAAGTATCAGGGACTAATCGTGATTTATTTCCTGAAAGATACAGAGTTCGAATTAAAAAGGAATGTCTTCCACATAAAGCAAGATACTATTGAAGACGTAGCTGGTAAGGAAACTAACCAGAAATCTGTTCCTATCAAAAAGGAAAGATTGTATTTGATTCGAATAAGGAAGCTGAATTTTATTCAGAATAGGAACTGAGTTAATAGTAATTCAGTTGTTAGAGAAGTTGTAATTAAGTTTTTACAGAGAATTGTATTCAGAAGCTGTATAATTTTTTCATAGTTTTGTATCTTTTCCTATACAGAATAGAAAAGAAGCTGACGATCATATTTGTTATGATTGTTAGAATTTGTAATCAGTTGTGAAATCAATATAGCAATTGTTTATAAATTGATTTGAGTTTTTGTTCTTTATATTTCGCAAGAAAGTTTAATTTCTTAAAGAACAAGTAATTCAAAAAGTATTCAAAGAACTTGTATTCAACTCCCCCTTCTACAAGTTCTCGGCATCTCATTGGGAAAACAAAAGATATAAGTTTCATTTAATCTTTTTAATAAATCTTTTTTATTAGGTATAGGATACCTAATCCATTTCAAAGCCTTGTTCAACGGTTTATAATTAATAACTAACCTAGGAACTCCACGTTCAATTTCAACATTTTTATTAACATAAAAAGCAGACAGCTCCAAGGAGATGTACTATCATGGATTAAAGATTTTTCTTTTAATCCCTGAATTTCTTTTTTACAATGTTCCAATAATTCTTTATTCATTTGAATAGGTCTTGTCTTTGTAGGAATTAACCTATTATTGAAATCATTCTCATAAGGCAAATCAACTACATGCTTTTTCCTGTTCCAAAAAGTAGTAGGTAATTCACTACACAAATTTTGTTTTATTTTCTTTTCTAATTGGGAAATTCTATGTTTTATATTAGCATTTTCCAATTGTGTTTGAATATTTTTTATTTTTAAATCATTTTGAATAAAATTTAATTGTTTTTCTTTATAAATTAAATTATTTTTTAATTCATTAATTTCATTAGTTTGAGGATTAACAATAAATTTGAAAATTATTTCTTTACCTTGAAGAGTGGTAACAATTCCTGAAGAATCAATTCTACTTATAGGTTGAATCATTTTAATAAAGAGTGTACCTAAAATTAACATTTGACTCAAACCTTTAACAACAAAAAAACTTGTCTTAATAAAAATACCATCATTACAAATATTAACATTTGATAATTTGTAATTTAAATTCATTCTGGCACCATTAGCAGTAGTTAATCTTTGTCCAGATTTTATTTTATCAAAATATTTCGTACGAACAATGCCTTCCTTAATACAATTTAAATTAGCTCCACTATTAATTAGAGCAATAACCTTAAAACTTAACTCTTCATTTATGACAAGAGTAAAATAAACATACCATTTCTGTAAAGTATATTTATCCATGACATTAAGATAATCAGTAAATTGATCGTCATTAACTTTTATTTCCTTACCCTTGGAAGATTTAACTTTTTCTTCCTCATAAGAATAATTTTCTAAAACTTCTAATTGGGGTTTTAAAATCTTTATTTCAGATTTTAATTCATTAATTTCCTATTTTAAATCATTCATCGTTATCTCTTTTTTAGGTGTTTCAAATCTATTAATAATTTCTTGAAAATTATATGTTAATTTCTTTTTATTAATAAAATCATTTTTAGGTTGTTTTTCAAACTCATTTAAAAATTGTAAAAGAGTTTTTTTTTTCTTCTGGATCAGTAATTTTTTCAATGATATCCAGAGTCATACTTTCAGATTTTGTTAAAACATTTATGCTTAAACCATTTAAATCCAAAATAGATTTATAATAATTAATTTCATTTATACAGCTACACTCTTTATGAGTATTTTCAGAATCATTGCTATCTGAATTTGTAGAAATGTCATCTTCTTAAATATTATTAATATCATTTTCTGAATCACTATCAAAATTTATCAAAATAGACATAATTTGTGTTTTAAAATCATCACTAATATCTAATTCCTGGATTTTCTTTTTAACCCAACAATTATTAGCATAATGACCTAGTTTTCCACATTTGTGACAAGTTATATCATTTTTGAAAGTATTATTATTTTTCTTAAAAGATTTTTTAAAAAATTTTCTCTTTTTAAAATCTTTATCCTCATGTTGAAATTTTTGAAATTTCTTTTGAGGTCTAATAAATCTTTTTGGTTTATTCCTTTCAAGTTTTTTGATTTTAGAGGCAAGGATGCTATAAGCAAATTGGCCACAAAACTCACCTAATTCTTTTCTACTAGTAAGCCCTTACTTTTTCAACTGGGTTTCAAATTCAAATCATTGCATAAAACTAAACCTTCAGCTGTACATTCAGAAATTAATTCTCCATAAGTATAAGAATTGTAAGGGATATTATTCCCTCCATGTTTATTCCTAATTCTAGTTTTAATTTTTTCAGAAAATAATGGTGGTAAACCAGTAATAAATTTTTCTTTCCAAAAAGAGGAATTAGCATCATTTCTAAGAGTAACCTTAGTGAGAAATACATCTTTATACCATTTAAAATGGGTTAAAGTTGGACATCTCAAATTCATTAATAATTCTCTACTCCTATCAATTAATTGAGTAGGTTGACCAATAAAATGTTTAATTATTGATTGTACTAATGTATAAACCACATCTTCTTGTTGATAGGGTTTAACCTCCCTAGTACTAGGATCAACAGATTGAATAATTTTTGTAGAACTCAGAATTTCATTCTGTTGATTCTGATTCAAAATATTATCCCACCAGCCTTTTAGTTGTCCTATAAAGCTAGTAACAATTGTTAGAGATAAATGATGATGATGATGATTATGTAATAAATTGTGCAACTGTAAATACTTGAGGTATTTTATAAACCTTAAGATCAGCACAAGTTTTGCATCCAATGATAATAACCTTATTAATCAATGGATGGTCAATCTGTTCACAAGACAAGTCAGAAAACAGAAACATTCAAAGGACTTGACTAAGTGAAGAAGAATGTCTGATGCTACTTGTAAACAGTCAAAGTATTTCACACATCAGAAATTCTAATCAAAGTTACGTTGATTAAGTTACATCAGGGGGAACCCATCAGGGGAATCCATTAGGGGAACCCATCAAGGGGAACTCATCAGGGGAAACCTGTCAGGGTATGACGAAGGCAGACCAACCTATCAGGGAAACACTTCAGGACATGTCAGTGTCAGGCAAACCCATCAGGGTAACCCGTCAGGGGGAATGACCAACATGGCATCAGTGGAAGCCATTAGTGTATGCCGTCAGTCATAACCATCAGGATTAAGAAACACTAAGTGAAACTCAAGTGAAGGTTGAAGCCCTGATCCAGTCAATAAGCATCAGGGGATCCAGAAGCACTGATCAAAGTCCATCAGGGCTGGCAGTCAGTGGATCGTTATGACAGCATGCACCCGTCATCAGTACTTACACGGAAATCAATGTAACGTGTTAAAGAAGCAAGAGATATTAACTGGAAAGATATTTCTTGAAGTTTGTTTTGGTCCAATGAGAACTCTCACGCATTAAATGCACACAGATCAGGGGAAGAAAAGAAGCAACAAAGCAGGCAGCAATCTGACACATAAAGTTTCGATGTGACATACTTGCGGCTAAGTTGAGAAAAGCAGCACGTCTCAAGCACGTGATTTCATCAACTGATCAACATATAAGCAAAGGAGTTCTCATTACAAAAAATACAGAGATTGAATCTATCCAACAGATAAAACAAACAAAGAAGCACACAACACTAGGAAGCTCAGAAATATATTTCTTGAGAGACTTATTTTTAAGAGAAAGTTTTAGTAGTTAGTGAGTGTGAGAAGCTGTGAATTTTATTTGCAGAAATTGTAGCTGTAAATCACATTTGTGATTATACAGATTTCCAGAAAAACCCCAAGTTTTAATATAACTATTTTAACTTGAATCTGTGTGTTCATTTCTTATAGTTTTTCTGTTTGTTACAAATGTTCTCCAGTAAGCACTTTTAAGTATAAAAGAGCAAAAAGTTTCAGGTGTTTGTATTCATCCCCCCCCCCCCCCTTCTACAAACACTTGTGCTTATATTGCACTAACAATTGGTATCAGAGCCACATAGCAGATTTCACTTGCTAAAAACGATCATTATCTATGGCCAACAAAGCTGGAAATAGTAAAGTCCCCATGTTGGAAAGGGGCAAATACTTCTTCTGGAGACAAAGAATGATAGTTCATCTTAGAGCTATTGATGATGAATACTTGCAGATTCTAGAAGAAGGACCTCATGTTCCCAAGAAGCTCATTCCTATAGAAGTCGTTAATGGAGTCAGTATTCCTGAAAAGCTTGTCCCAAAGACAACTGACGAAATGACGATAGAGGAAAGAGAAAAGGTGAAAAAGGATCTTAAAGTCACTGGGATCCTGTATAATGGTTTAGACGATGATATGCTGAATAGTA
>CM025780.1:7168869-7189976 GCA_014636745.2 Centella asiatica | reverse complement strand
CCCCCCCCCCCCTTCTACAAACACTTGTGCTTATATTGCACTAACAATTGGTATCAGAGCCACATAGCAGATTTCACTTGCTAAAAACGATCATTATCTATGGCCAACAAAGCTGGAAATAGTAAAGTCCCCATGTTGGAAAGGGGCAAATACTTCTTCTGGAGACAAAGAATGATAGTTCATCTTAGAGCTATTGATGATGAATACTTGCAGATTCTAGAAGAAGGACCTCATGTTCCCAAGAAGCTCATTCCTATAGAAGTCGTTAATGGAGTCAGTATTCCTGAAAAGCTTGTCCCAAAGACAACTGACGAAATGACGATAGAGGAAAGAGAAAAGGTGAAAAAGGATCTTAAAGTCACTGGGATCCTGTATAATGGTTTAGACGATGATATGCTGAATAGTATCATGAATCTCACCACGTCTAAATCTATATGGGATACCATACAAATCCTTTGTGATGGCACTGAGGAAGTGAGGGAAAATAAATTGCAACTGTTGACACAACAATATGAGTGGTTCACAATGAAAAATGGTGAAACACTTACTGAAATGTTTGACAGATTTAACAGGTTGGTAAATGACCTGAGATTATATGGGAAGGCATATGCTAACAAGGATGTGAACAGAAAGTTCATGAGAGCCCTTTCCATATCATGGGATCCTAAGACAACAGCCATCAGGGAATCCAAGGACATGAATCTTCTAGACTTGGATAGGCTGTATGGTACTCTCAAGACATATGAACTAGAGGTTCAACAAAGATCTGAAATGTCAGGGGATACCAGAAAGCTTAAATCTGTAGCCCTGATGGCTGCCACTAAGGACAATCAAAAAGCAAGACCAAGTGTCTTGATGAAGTAGCAACTAGAAGATGCTGACATAGAAGGGGACAAAGAAGCTGACTTCAAGGAGGAAGAATATACTCCGGAAGAGTTAGAGGAGCTGGATGAAACCATAGCCTTTCTTGCAAAAAGGTTTTCCAAGCTGAAATTCCAAAAGCCTTCGGGTTCTAAAAGATTTTCAGCAAGGAAATCCAGTAGCACGAAAAACTTTATTGACAAATCAAGAATAAAGTGCTACAAATGCAATGAGCTGGGCCATTTTGCAAATGAGTGCCGCAAGGCCACAAAAGATGGTGAATCCAGAAACAAAGAAGCTGTTGTGGACTACAAGAAGAAATACTTTGACCTTCTTAATGTAAACAAGAAGGGAAAACCATATATAGCAGAGGGAAAGGACTGGGCTGACTCTGATGAAGAAGAAAATGAAGATTATGTCAACCTAGCCCTGATGGCCTCATCCACTGACAGTAGCAGCTCACAGGTAAGCCTCGAAATTTCCTCTAACATGTCTAAAACTGATTGTGTTAAAACTGTTAAGGAAATGGCTTGTGAGATAAAGGATCTCTATGACACCCTGAGGAGTGCTGTAGCTGAAACTGAGAGAGTGCAGAAAATAAATGAACAGTTATCTGCAAGGAACACTCTTTTAGAATCAGAAAACTCTAGACTTGAGAGTCTTGAAAAAGAACTCTCAAGGACTAAAAATCTTCTTGACTGTGCTATCAAAAGAGAGGAATGGACCTCGAATCTTCTTAGTCAAGAAAGAGAAGTCATTAAGAGATGGAGTGAGTCTAGCAGGAAACTGGAGGATCGTTTGAAAAGTCAAAAATCTGATCCAAAATCTGGTTTGGGCTATGAAGAGACTCAAGTGCAGCAATCTCCCATTGAGGTTGAGATGGTAGCTAGCTTTGGAAAAAGGTCAATACAAACTATCAAGTTTGTTAAGGCAGCAGCAAAGCTAGAATCAGGGAATGTTTTCCCAGTGAGTGAAGCTTCCACTAGTGGTGGGAGAGGCAAGAAAGTGATTCTTGCCAAAGCACTCAACCCTCCAGTTATGAAAGAACTAGACTGTGCATTAGTGGATACACAGTCGTCAGGGGGAAATAGTGCATCAGGCCGTTGTAGCCCGTCAAGGGAAAAAGGCCTGTCAGGGGAAAGCAAGAAGAATAGAAATGGTAAGCTATGTGTTAATAAAACTAGCAATTATTCTTCCATCCATGAAGCCCCTAAAATTGTGCTGGAATTGTGGTAACTGTAATCATTTATCTTTTCAATGCAAAGAAAAACCACAAATTTTGACTGGCACAATTTTATATGCTGATGATTTACCAACTGTTAAAGCCTGCTCCTCTAAGGATAAAGACAAGATAACTGTTGAGAAATCAAAAGTATATATTGAAGCTCCTAAAAAGGAGAAAGTTTTAAATTTGCCAAAACCAAAAGTCACCAATAAAGAAAAAGCTGTATTACCTATTACTGTGACTATACCTAGAGGACCCAAAACAAATTGGGTACCAAAAACAATTTAAATGTTTTCTTGTGTGCAGGGAAAGGTCAAAAGCAGTCAAATCTGGTTTCTAGATAGTGGCTGCTCAAGGCACATGACAGGAAACAAAGCCCTGCTCACAGAATTCCAAGAAAAGGCTGGCCTAGTAATTTCATTTGGTGATAACAGCAAAGGACTAACTCTTGGTTATAACAAAGCAGCAAATGGGAATGTCTCATTTGAAAATGTAGCACTGGTTGATGGGCTCAAGCACAATTTGCTAAGCATAAGTTAACTAAGTGACAAAGGATTCATCACTTCCTTCAAAGGAGATCAGTGCCTAATCTCAAATGAAAGTGATGGGAAGCTGGTTTTGTCAGGGATAAGAAAAGGAGATCTCTATGTTGCTGATTTTAATTCAGTAAATGGAGAATCATGTTTGTACAGCAAGGCATCTCCTGATGAAAGCAGGCTATGGCACAAGAAGCTCTCTCAACTGAACTTTAAGTCAATTAATGATCTAGTGAAGAGAGAGTTAGTAACTGGACTACCCCAAATGGAGTTTATCCAAGAAGGATTATGTTCAGCTTGTCAACAATGGAAGCAAAGGAAATCATCCTTTGTCAGCAAGGAAGCCACCATGATCAAAGATCCAATTCAATTGTTACATATGGATCTCTTTGGCCTTGTCAACATTATGTCAGTGTCAAAGAAAAGATTTGCAATGGTCATTGTGGATGACTACACCAGATACATTTGGGTAAAGTTTCAGCATGCTAAATTAGAAGTATCTCAACAAATTATTGACCATGTCAAGAAGGTGGAAACAGAATCTGGGTCAGTGGTTAGAATCTTGAGAACAGATAATGGAACTGAATTCAAGAATGCATCTGTTGAGGGATTTTGTGTGGAGAAAGGCATAAATCATACATTTTCTGCTCCAAGGACTCCTCAACAGAATGGTGTAGTGGAAAGGAAAAATAGAACCCTGATAGAAGCTGCTAGGTCAATGCTAGCAGAGGCAAAGATTCCCACCTATTTTTGGGCAGAAGCAATTTCCACTGCTTGCTTTACTCAGAATAGATCTCTAATCAATAAGGCTCACAACAAGACACCATATGAGCTAATGACAGGGAGAAAGCCAAGCATCAAGTTCCTCCATGTCTTTGGATGCAAATGTTTTGTTCTGAGGAATTTTGGTGAGAACTTAGGAAAATTTGATCCAAAAGCTGATGAAGCAATTTTCCTAGGTTATTCTCTGTCATCCAAGGCCTTCAGGGTTTACAACAAAAGACTTCAGGTGGTGATGGAGTCTATTAATGTAGCTTTTGATGATCAAGAGATTTCTGGACTTGAAGACCCTGGTTTTCATGAAGAACTCATGTTTGAAAATGAAGATGAAAATGATTATCAAGAGACTGAAGCCGATGGGTGTAGACAAATGGAGAATTTATCCATTCCTGATGTTAATCCAAACAATGTAGTCCCCCCGTCAGCAGATAGAGTCAATTTCCTGGACAACAGATCAGGAGATACTCTATCAGGGGATCATTCATCAGGACATGCACCATCAGGGGATAACTTGAACCTTGAATTATCCACTAATTCAGGGGGAGAGTTTTCAGAAGCTGGGAGCACAGGCTTAGGGGGAGGAGATGATAGTCAAACAAGCTCATCAAGACACATCTCTAATCCTAAATGGGCCAGAAGTCACTCAACAAATCTGATTATTGGTGACCCAAGCAAGAGAGTGCAGACCAGGAAAGCAACATCTAATGAATGCCTATATGCTTGTTTTCTTTCTCAAATTGAGCCAAAGAAAATTGAAGAAGCTTTTCAAGATGCAGACTGGATCTTGGCAATGCAGGAAGAGCTAAATCAATTTGAAATGAATCAAGTATGGAAGCTTGTACCAAAGCCCAAGGATAGGATCATAATAGGTACTAAGTGGGTATTCAAAAATAAGATGGATGAAGCTGGCATTGTTGTAAGAAACAAAGCAAGACTGGTTGCAAAAAGATATCTTCAAGAAGAAGGAATTGACTTTGATGAAACCTTTGCACCAGTAGCCAGACTTGAGGCTATGAGAATTTTCTTAGCCTATGCAGCACATTCAAATTTTAAAGTATATCAAATGGATGTGAAAAGTGCTTTTCTAAATGGGAAATTAGAACAGGAGGTGTATGTCCAACAACCTCCAGGATTTGAATGCTCAAAATTTCCAAATCATGTCTACAAACTGGAAAAGGCACTTTATGGATTGAAGCAAGCACCTAGAGCTTGGTATGATACACTGTTAAAGTTTCTGGTGGAAAACAAATTTTCAAGAGGTATCATTGACAAAACATTGTTCTTCAGACAACACTAAGGTCATCTGATTTTGGTTCAAATTTATGTTGATGATATTATTTTTGGATCCACTGACACAAGACTGTGTGAAAAGTTCTCCAAACTCATGCAAAACAAATATGAAATGAGCTTGATGGGTGAGTTATCTTACTTCTTAGGATTGCAAGTTAAACAAGTCTCTGATGAAATCTACATTCATCAGACAAAATATGCCAAAGAACTTCTCAAGAAATTTGATATGGAGGACTCAAAAGTAGCAAAGATACCTATGGCCACTGCAACCAAGATTGACCCTGATAAGAATGGAAAGAAAGTTGATTTGAAGACTTACAGGGGAATGATTGGATCATTGTTATATCTGACAGCAAGCAGGCCATACATAATGTTTGTAACATGTCTTTGTGCAAGATATCAAGCTGACCCAAAGGAATCTCATCTCATTGCAGTGAAAAGGATCTTGAGATATATCATGGGCACTACAGAGTTGGGACTTTGGTATCCAAAGGAGTCTGGATTTGAATTGCTAGGATATTCTGATGCTGATTTTGGAGGATGCAGGATTGACAGAAAGAGTACAACAGGAAGCTGTCAATTTCTAGGAGGAAGGCTTGTATCTTGGTTCAGCAAAAAGCAGCACTCAATCTCTACATCTACTGCTGAAGCTGAATATATTGCAGCTGGAAGTTGTTGTGCACAAATTCTATGGATGAAAAATCAGCTAATGGATTATGGACTGAACTATTCCAAGATTCCAATAAGGTGTGATAACACTAGTGCCATTGCCATTGCTGAAAATCCAGTGCAGCATTCCAGAACTAAGCATATAGAAATCAGATATCATTTTATCAGGAAACATGTTATGAATGAGAATATTGAACTACAGTCTGTACCTTCAAATCAGCAGCTGGCAGACATATTCACCAAAGCTCTTGATGAAGCCACTTTTTCAAATCTTGTGGGAGAGCTAGGAATGGTGAATTATGCATCAGGGTCAGAGTCAAACTCCTAAAATTTGGTATTTCTAACTCATTTCATAAGTTCTGGATAAAATCAATTGATATGTGGTTATATATGTTCTAATTGTAAATATGTATACACTTGTATATGCTGCATTTTGTTGTTTTGTTTTTGTTTTAACTGATGCATCAGGGTCAGGGCTTCCTTAAGGACGCATCAGGGTCAGGGTATTGATCTTGTTCGTCAGGGTCAGGGTATCCGACCTGTGCGTCAGGGTCAGGGTATTCGACTCGGTCGTCAGGATCAGGGTGTCCGTATTGTGCATCAGGGTCAGGGTATATACATACAGTGAATCATTAGGGTAAGTTTAAATTTTTTTTACTGCATCGGGTTTCAAGGTCAGTTAAGTGATGACAGCTCATCATTAAGTTCTTCTCTCACTGATGACGTGTCATCACAGAAACTGAACTGACTTCTTGATAGCGTGTTTTCAGGAGAAGTTTTCAAACGTCAATAGGCGGGTATTAATACTCTATCTCTCCTACTTTTTGAAACTCCCCAAAACATTTAATCTGTACCTGATATTTGCTCGAGTTTTTTTTTTCTCTCTCGTCTTTACAGAAACCCTAGAACTTCAAATCTTTAAGGCATCCATGGCACGTCAACAAATTCAGAGAAACTTGACAGTCCCACCCACAAACTACGTGGGCTTCTCTGACATTGATGAGGTAAGTTATTGCTTTAAACCGATAATGAACTATCTGCTCAACTCTGAGTATAGTAAAGCCATCTTTACCGATGAAGAAATGTCGGGGGAGGCACTGTCACAACTATGGACAAGTGCTAAGTTCATGTACTCCACCACCAAGCCTGATGTGGTCAAGGGTATCTCATTCAAAGTTTTGTCTGAGAAAGGGAAAATAACTCCTTCCAGACTTAACTTTGTTTTGGGGCTACCTACTCAAGATGTGGTGGATGTACCCAGTGATGCAGATCTGCTGGATTTCTTGAGGGAATTGGGCTATAACGCTGCTTCCAATGCAGTGTTAAAGTTCAAGGATCTCAAGAGGGTGAACGTAAAGAGAGAGATTTCTTATCTCTTCGACACCATCACTAAGGCGTTCTCAGGTAAGTGTTCTAACTTTGAGGTCATTACCTCTTTAACTATAAAAATAGCATACGCAATAATTAAAAATGTAAATATAAATATAGGTAAAATAATTTTTGATGACCTTGTAAATAAGTTAGGTAGTTTTAAGAATAGGAAATCTGAAATATATTATGCTAGATTCTTGTACATAATTATTAAAGATCAGATTACTAATTTTTCTTTTGAGAATGATATACTTGTATAGACATACAAGCAAACAAAGAAATTGTTTGTAGAAATAATAAAGAAATCATATACCGCAGAACCATTTGCACTTTCACAGCATATGGTACAGGTAATAAATTCTACACCCTCTACTTCTCAAACTGTACATTCTTCACCTTCATCTACTATGGCAGAGAAAACAACCACCTCTCTGTCTGCCCAAGTAGAACAACCAATTTCTTCACAACCACTCTCAACAACCCAACCCACAGTCTCCCAAAAGACTGTTGGAATTAAAAGAAAACCCAGTGAAGTAACCACAACAACTGAGGGGGAGCAAGGAGAGAGACTGATTGGCTACAGGCGTAAGAAGAAGAAGAGAGCCACGAGTGTTACCCAACAGCCTGACCTGGCAGTATTCTCTCAAAAGGATGCTACTTTTGATAAGGAATTAAACATATTTCTAACTAGTTCCTCTCAAAAGGAATTAGTTATTGAAAATAGTCCCCAACCAAGGACATAGATGAGTGAGGCACATACACTAACCATAGACACTGATGAACCTACCATCAGGGTCTCTGAGAGCCAATTGCAGATATCCTCCACAGTGAGTGTACACACCACTCAAGATGTTGTAGCTCAGAAGCTTCTCAATAAGATCCACATGAGTCATAAGCATTCTTCTACAGCATCTTTTGATGAATCACCTCCTCGTTCAGTGATTCAGCCAACACTCCCATCTACACCACTTCTTTCTTTCTCTGTTCCTCAAATTTATTCAGATATAATGACATAAACATTAAGTGTCATACAATCAGATTCTCCACATTCTCAATTTGTGGAGGAGCCAATAATCTCTGACACAGTGTTTGATAGTTACCACTCTCAAATGGTTGACTCATTTTTACTTGATATAAACACTGATGATCAAACAGGGGACATAGACTCTACTGTACATACTACAGCTATAACTCTTTATGTACCCCCAATTGTATATACTTCCTCTATAGAAACATACACTTCTCCAATTATACATACACACTTTACTTCTTCTCCTACTCCTATCACAATTGTGGAACCAGAATCTGTACATACATCACTTGAACTGGTCACAATTGATGATTTCCAAGCCCATAGGAGCCCCTCTAGGACAATTTTGAGTGAGCCTGAGAAAATACTTAGTGCAGAGAGGTAAAGTCAAACCCTTGAGAGGACTTTGACAAAAGGAGAGCAAGAGAGTACTGCCTTAGTAGGCAATAAAAAAGGAGAGAATAAGAGTGATGCCTTAGACGGTAAAGAAAAAGGAGAGGATGAGAGAGATAAGGATGAGATCCTTGTAAATAAAGAACAGAGAGAAAACACAGATACTGTAAATAATACTTCTACCTCTGAAAGTGATGAAGATGTTGCTCCACAAGATGATTTTTCCCAGCTCATCGGAGTTGATTTATACTTTCGACAGAACCAGGTGTCTGACACTGTACAGTTATTAAAGCAAGAATTAGCTAGAACTACTGATCCAATCTTGATCAAAGTGTTAAAGTCACAGATCATGATTGGTCAGTCAATAGATATAGAAAATCAAAAATTGTATACACATTTTTCTACAAAGATCCAAAATGTACAGCAAGTTGTCGACTCCCTGGTCACCAGCCAGACTCTACTCCGGATGAAGAAACAAGCTGATACTGTTGACAAAAAGCTAGCTGATCTCACTTCCCAACTGTCCAGCATGGAAACTCTGCAACATTCCATGGCTGGCACTCTGCAACAAGTTCTTCAAGTCACATCCCGACTCTCAACTCCCACTGATGATGCTGTCAAAAAGGGGGAGAAATCAACCAAGCAGTCGTCAGGGGATGTTGCTGAGAAATCAAGTCAACCATCAGGAGATGTGACTACTCCTGTTTCTGCTCCAAAACCCAAGGATAAAGACAAGGGCATCCTGATTGAGGAACCAAAGAAGAAATCCAACACTCAATCAGGGCCTAAGCTACTTGGAGATGCCATGAAGACAGCCCACTTTCCAACACCTGTTGAAGTTGTAATTGATGGGAAAGTGGAGCTGGTCTACCCTCAAGATAAAAAGTTAGTAGAAGCTGATGCAATCTTTGCACAACAACTTCAAGAAGAAGAAGAGAGGGAAATGGCAAAGGAACAGGAGAAAGAAGCAAAGAAGAAGAAGAGTGTCAGGCCAAGGACCTCCAGGAATCCTCAGCAAAGAAGAGTGTCAGGCCAACCCATCAGGGTAACCCGTCAGGGGGAATGACCAACATGGCATCAGTGGAAGCCATCAGTGTATGCCGTCAGTCATAACAATCAGGATCAAGAAGCACTGAGTGAAACTCAAGTGAAGGTTGAAGCCCTGATCTAGTCAATAAGCATCAGGGGATCCAGAAGCACTGATCAAAGTCCATCAGGGCTGACAGTCAGTGGATCGTTATGACAACATGCACCTGTCATCAGTACTTACACGAAAATCAACGTAACGTGTTAAAGAAGCAAGAGATATTAACTGAAAGATATTTCTTGAAGTTTGTTTTGGTCCAATGAGAACTCTCACGCATTAAATGCACACAGATCAGGGGAAGAAAAGAAGCAACAAAGCATGCAGCAGTCTGACATATAAAGTTTCGATGTGACATACTTGCGGCTAAGTTGAGAAAAGCAACACGTCTCAAGCACGTGATTTCATCAACTGATCAACATATAAGCAAAAGAGTTCTCATTACAAAAAATACAGAGATTGAATCTATCCAACAGATAAAACAAACAAAGAAGCACACAACACTAGGAAACGCAGAAATATATTTCTTGAGAGATTTATTTTTCAGAGAAAGTTTTAGTAGCTAGTGAGTATGAGAAGCTGTGAATTTTATTTGCAGAAATTGTAGCTGTAAATCACATTTGTGATTATACAGATTTCCAGAAAAATCCCAAGTTTTAATATAACTATTTTAACTTGAATCTGTGTGTTCATTTCTTATAGTTTTTCTGTTTGTTACAACTGTTCTCCAGTAAGCACTTTTGAGTATAAAAGAGCGAAAAGTTTCAGGTGTTTGTATTCATCCCCCCCCCCCCCCCCCCCCCTTCTACAAACACTTGTGCTTATATTGCACTAACAACAATAATTTGAGCTATTTGGGAATCTGAATTGCCATTAATTCTGCAAGCAGAGTCAAACATCATCATCCGATTAACATAATTAATTAATTGGTATTCTGACATACCATCAATATTCCATTCATAAATGACTTTTGGATTATAATAAGATTATCCTACCAGACTTTCTTCTTCCAATACCAAATCTAAAGGAGTTGGCCTTGGATACTAATAACGACTGGTAGACTGAGGAATTTGGGATTTTTGAGTTCCAAAATTAACTCCAATCTTATTTATATTTAGATCTTGAGAAGTGAATTGATCTTCAATTTCTTGAATATCTTCACTTTCAATTTCACTATAATTTTCTTCTTGTTTTATGACATTAATGTTTTTATCTTTTAAATTTAATTCTTTTAACTTTTTGGTTAAAGAAATAATAAATTCATCTTCAGTTTTAGAAGTAAATTTAAAATTATTAGGAGTCATCCTAAGTGACGGTTTTATAATAGGGGTTTGAATCCCACTTATTTTTAAATATTTTTATTTTTAATTAATTTTACCTCATCCAATTTATCCTCAACTCTAGAAAGTTGGAACCAATTGTTTGTAGAATTAAATTGGTATAATTATTTTGTCCAACAATCTTATTGGTCTCATTATTTTGGCCATTTAATTTATTAAAAGCATTAGCTTCTAAATTACCATGAGTAATATCTTCTGAAAGAGGATAAACTGAAGTTATCACTCCCTTAGAAGTATTCCATGATTTTTTATATTTTTCTAATATTTGAATTTTTGGATCATAATTTTGTAAATACTAATTTATAAAAGGTAATACCATTTTATTAGTATCAACAAAATTATAAAAATCATTTTTCAAATCTTGTAATTTTTCCTTTGATTTTTGAAATAGCAAGTTCTAAAATCCTTATTTTCTTCTTTCATAAAATGGTAGTGATAATAAATTGATCCATTGGATGTGTTTTAAGTATTTTAATAAAGCAATTGCAATCACATGTCTTACTGTTCATGTGCAGAGTTCTGTTTTTAATGTTCAATAATTACAGAGAGCTTTTGTAAATTTATTAATTGCATTAAAATGATATATGAGAAACCCACATAGTGGAAACAACTTGACAACCTACAACAAAATCAAACAAACAATAACTCAACTAAAATCAAAAAAACAAATAAAAAACAAGAACAATGCGGACCACAAATTTCATCAGTACTCCATGTTTTATATTCTGAAGTAACTGGTACCATGGTGACATTTTTAGTTTCAACAGTTCACTAAATAGGATTAAATGATACTTCGTCTATTACAATATTTTCAATGTGGTTAGCATGTTTTTCTAACTACCTTCCTATATATTTACAATATTTATATATGAACTATTTTGTGTTCTGATGTTTTTTCATTGTATTTTGTAGGCAAAATGCAGCTCTATTTTGGAAAAGATTAAGCTAAGGAAAGCCCTGCCATAAGTCTGGAACAAAAAATCCAACATGTATAGAGGACGTGGATGAAGATTATCACAATGGTGCAACTGTGCAAGTGAAACAATATATGTAGACTAAAGTTAGAGATGTAATTAGTGAAGTAGTTTTATTGTCTTGGATGTTGTTTTGGTTACATTAAATGTATATAATCTTTAATGTGCTTATGGTTGTACTTTATATAATATGATACTTAAATAATATGATGAAGTAATTTTTTGTTTATCGATGTATTTTAATTAAAGATTTCCTATCTTGTGAATTGTTGCTCTAAATTTCCTTTTCTTTCTAGTTCTCCAAGTTCCAAACATAAAGTGAATTCTAGTTTTCCATTTCCTTTTCCTTAGTTGCCATACAACCTCAAAAAGTTTGATTTCTTTTTTCTTTTCCTTCCATTTTCTTTTCTTTTCTTTTCCCTTCTATTTTCCAAGTTCTAAACATGGTCTACACATCTTTCTCAAATTCTCTTTGAAAATTTTTTCATCTCTGATCTCCCTGTTTACTCTCTTTTTCCTTTTCTTTGCTCATTTTTTACGCTTGAAGAATATGTCTGATGAGTCCTTATCTTAACTATTTTGGACCTTACTCTCTCTTCCACAGTTCCACTCGAGTAAACTTGTGCTTGGGATTCGCTTTCTTTTCCATGTTTTTTTTAATTTATTCCAAAATGTCAAATACATGACTTAGCCAAAAAAAAAATGTTAAATACATAATACACAAAGGATTTAGGGTCTTCAAAACAAAATTTCCACAAGACCCTCGATTATATCATAAGAAACATGAACGAAATACTCAAAACACATTGAAGTGGATGAGAAAAGGATTTGCCAATTTGGTCATTTAAGATAAGAAAACCCCTCGTTTACTTGGTTGTATTGGTTTACCTCTATCGGTGTCTCGTGCAAATAATAATAATGGTGAGAGGCATGATCTCGACCCATGAGTAGTTAGGATGGTGGAGTTGAGGTAAAAGACGGCCGATCACTTCGCGAGCAACGGAAGAGAAATTTGTAGAGGGAAGAATTACTTTTTTCCGTTTTCCTCAAAGGTGGTAAACGGTGCAATATTGGGCCAGATTTTATATACAGTAAAACTTCTATATAAATTAATATTTGATAAATTAATAAACAATTTAAATTAATAATTTTACTCTGTTCTGACTTAGATCAGATATAAAAATTACAAATTTCGATAAGATAATAATTTTTTGGGAGATCACTATATAAATATATGGTCCCAATAAAACTATAAATTAACAATTCTTCAAAATTACAAATATACTTATGACAATTTAGGAAAATATGATTCTAGTGTTACTTGATTTTGTAACACTTTTTAGATGAGAAATCATTATTGAGTATGGTTTCAATAATTTTTTTTTATGTTGTTTATATAGTATATTCTCTCATCAATATACATTTAATGTTTTTAATATAAGTACAATAAATCATATTTAATTATTAATAAACAATGAACGTAAAATTTAATTAATATTATGTACAATGACTTTATTAATAATGAACTTTATTACAGTAAAACTTCTATAAATTAATAAATATTAATTTATCGATTAATTAATACCTCTCTAAAATAATAAAATTCTCTGGTCCCAACATTATTAATTTATAGATATTTTACTGTATGATTAAACTACAACTTCTATTGACGTTACATGACTTTTGGTGTGAATTTTGTTGTATAGATGATGTTAGGGACACTAACGTATACACAAATAAATATGCACAAATTGATATGACTAAACTTTATAAGGGATTGGTAAATCCGAAAAGCTCACAATTAAAATCTTAATAGTTGATAATTTGCCACATGTTTGTATATATTTGCTTGTACAATTTATTAATTTACATAACATTTCAGTTTCTTGTATCCATAGGTTTGCTCGATAAAGAATTTACTCAATTCTAGAAGTATGTTGCCTTTGCTCAAAAACAAGGAAAGAATTAGGCAAAAAATTGAATAACGATGCAAGGTGAAAAAAGACCAACCGGAGTGTACAAACATAGTATAAATGGATCACAGTTTCAATTTAAATAAACAATGAATCATTATTTTTCAAAAGATACGAACGTTTATTTTAAACTGGGATGTTACTAATATTGAGGCATAAATAGTCTTAAACTGTTAGAATATATGTTCAAAATATAATAATAATAATTTGATAAATATTAATTATACTTTATTAATTAATATTATACGTGGACAAAACGCTGAAAGTGTATGGACCAACGTAGAATCTTAATTTGAATGAGTTCGATAACCTAGCCGCAAGAGTATGTATATATAATGTATATATATCTTTTTAGGGTAACAAATTGGGTTTTCCAAACTTGATACCTAGGGTGTTATGCTTCAAGCAAAACCCTATATACACATGTATCCTTCTCTTTTATAACTTTCTCTTATAATTATTTTTTATACCTCCATTGATTTAACAAACTTAAAGCATGAACATACTAAGTAAAATAATTAAATTGTCGCTGAGTGTTCAGTGATATCATCTGGAATGATTGGTTGCGATTTATCTCATTTGAGGTGCGGTCTTATTAAGAATATAATTATATAATGGAGTGGAGGGTCTGCCAAAGCCATTGTAAACTCGACGTTATTTTGCGTTGCTGTGGTTGAAAAGTACTCCAACTTGTTTGGAAGTTTATCGCGATTTGTCCAATCCCAGGTTGCGATGTGGTGTTCGATTTGTTGTCGGTGATCAAATTCGGACACTCGTTATTTGAAGTGCATTAGTGCAATATGCTGATATGAGTTTAGCGTAGCATATACTCCTAAGACCAAAGTAGTACTCATATAGGATACCTGGAGAATTGGTGTTTAACATTGATTGACCATTGAATTGGTATTGGTGGGGTCTTGTTGTGGGACTAATTTTGATGCGGTTGAACTTGGAGCATGTATGTGAACTTCTCTTGGTTTGACTTGCAGGTCAATGGTCTTGCACCAATAAGATTTAATTTTAAAAAAGGTATGTTCTTTAGTTTAATTGATATAAATAGGCATGAGATCGACTCTCTGTTGAATTTAAACTTAAATTTTGTTTGAATTAAACTAAAATTTAAGATTATGTTCTGTTAGGTCCTAAAGGGAAAAATACTAGAAAGGGGTTGAATAATATTTTTCAAAATTTAAGTCTTGATTATAAAATTTGCAGTTTTAAGATACTTCTTGCTTATTAAAAAGTTTTCTTATATTTTGAAAAAAGTTAGCAGTGAAATTTATAGCAAAAAATCCCTTAGTTTTTAAACCAATGGCTTCAGGCAGTAAGGTCAGTAAGTTTTTGTTAAATAAGTTTAGCAAGGACTGAGCAAAACAAGGATAAAGGAAATAAGCAAGTCTAAGCCTACTCCACTCTTCTTCTCTTTACTTGAGAAGACACTCACTAAAAATGTTCACATAGAACAATGTACAGCAGGACACTTAGTCCAAAAGTACAATGGGTCACTTAGACCAGATAGTCACACATACAAATAGCAGATGAAGTATTTTACTTGCTATCTCTAAAGAGTAAGCTCCTTGTTGAGCAGTTTAGATAACACTTGTTCAGGCTTGAATTTGTGTCTTGCTGAATTCTTAGAATGTCAGATTGTCAGAGCAATTTCTTGGTTGTTCAAATATCATAAATGAAATTTATGACTCCTATTTATACTACAAAAATTTATCCGTTGAGAATTTTGAAATAGATTCGTTGGAGTTGTATTGTCTTGATAGTGACCTATACCTTTACAGTTGTTCTTTGCTTAGTTAAAAAAGATGGTCGTTATTTTGTCTTTCTAGTGTTTTTTGAAAAGATTTCTAGAAGTTGACTAAAAAAGACAAAAGGTAGTTTTTTTCTGACATTCTTGCTTGGACCGAGGTAAGGGATCTTGCTATATCAGTTCTTGCTTATTTCCATTCTAAGCAGGACTGTCCTTGAATTTTTTTTCATATCTTCAACATCCTTCCTGATCGATGAGCAGAGTCTTCATTTGTGAACAAAATTCTTTCTTAACTTAGCATGATATATCCACTTAACAAGTTGGATATTTTTCTAAATCCTTTTACATCTTATAAGCAAGGATTATATTACATCATCAATTCTTATATAGTTAAATATAATTCTTTAAGCAAGAATAATATAAGTAGAGGTGCATCAACAATATTCCCCTAATTGATGATGTCAAAATGAGTTATTTTGATCACCACAACAACTAACAAGATTTATTTCATTTCATTAATCAAAATAATTGAGGTACAAGAGTAAATGTAGATGAAACAAAATGAAACAATTAAGAAATTAACAATATTAATCTTGCTAATCTTCACTTTCTACAAAGCCTTCAAATCCTTGTTGTTGTTCTTCTCCAAAGTTTAGCAGCTATAGCCTTCTCCTTTCTTCAGCCTCCTCCCTTTCTCGTTTCAGAGCTTCCTTTTCTTGATTTCTCCTCTCTATCCTTTCTTTCTTCCAATTGTATTCCCTTTCATTCTATTGATCTATGAGCCTTTTCATTTCCAACTCGTACTACTTGATCTTGGATTCAAAATCCTTAATACTCGCAAGTAGTTTGAGACTTTCAGCAGGACCCGAATTCTTTGTCATCACATCTACTTCTTTAAGTGCCTTCTGAAGTCTCATATATGGAGAAGGATTGAGAATTTGTATAGCAGAATCAGGGATGTGTTTGGGAACCTTTCTTTTGGGGACAGCAGAGGGAGTCGCGATAGGAGCAGGAATAGAAGCAGGAGCAGAAGTCAAAACTTGATCTTGTTGTTGTGTATCATGATGTCTCTCCCCCTTTTTGATATCATCTGCCATGAGAGGGAGAAAGTTAATCAGCTTATTGAGGGTGAGCAAGATCTGATCTTGCTTACGCTCCATTTTGTTAATCCAGTTTTGAAGATCAGAAGCAGCAGGATGAGCCTTGGAACTTTGGGCAGACTCTGCATGCTGTGAGGTGAGACTTGCTAAGACCTTATCCATTTTGGAGTCCAATTCAGCAAGCCTTTTCTTTGTTGACTCGGAATGTGAGCGAGCTACTTTGGTAGATTTGGAGGCAGTAGAGGGAGACTTAAAAGGATAAAAGTCTTCAAGCCTGATTGGGACAGTGGACTTCCCATAAGCAAAAGTTCTAATTCTAGCACACATAAAGTATTCAAGAGAAGGCTCAGCAGGAGGTATATATCCCTCGGTAGTAGGAACGTTCGTAGTAAGGATGATGGGGAACCTGTGCTTGCGCATGTCCATTCAAAGTCTGCTGGCAAAGGCAGCAACAGTGTCATCAGCATATGAAGCTGAGTCTATCATGTTCCAGGCTGCCCTCTAAGGATTTTCAATATGAACCAAGAAGTTTGGAGATCTGCGAAAAGAGTCTGATATAGCTCACATGCCTATTCCACACAAGTATGAATGAAGGAGAAAATAAAATCAACAGGCAGCATGTAGGAGAAAAAATCATATGTCAATCCTAGTCATAATCTTTTGTTTCTTGCTGAAGCCTCAAATAGAATGATTTCTTCTTGAAGTTCTCTTCTAGTGACTGCAGAATTTCCGTAGATGCTACTTACATTTTCAGCAATAAATTCCTTGTCTTTCTCAGCAAGCATTCGATCCAGAAAGTGCTCATATAGCACAATTTCTTTTTATGTACGTGTATAATAGGATGTGTGCCTAACAGGTGCATCAAAGCCAAGCTCTTTCAATCTCTTCAGCAAGATTCATAGAAAATGCCTTACTGTGAGGTCAAGATCATAATCGAGAAGGCAGTAATCATTTTGAAGGTCAATACTATTATCCTCAGTTGGGTCTCTTTTGACCATCTTGATTCCAGCAGCACTTACCTTAGCCATTCACTCAGTGTTTGTCTTTCTGTGAACTTGTTCCCCATCAACATCAGGCTCCTCATCAGCAGGAAGAATGTTGATATCTTCATCATGGCCCTTTCCTTCATCAGCAGGCTCCCTCTCACCAAGTACTGGTGGTGAAAGGCCGTTAGGTCCTTCAATAAATTGTTCAGCAAGGTAGGCCTTGGGATCCAAACCTGCTTGTTCTGCATCTTGTATTAGTAGTGGTCGGATGAGTTCTTCAGATTGCTACTCCATTCGCCTTTGTGTAGGAATCTCATTTGAGCTGCTGTCAGAGTCACTACTACTAGACTCTTTGATCTTCTTTCCTTTGCCTTTCCCTTCTTCAGCAAAGTCTTTTCTTTTTGAAGGGGGTATATTTTCTCGAATAACAGAGGCAGACAGCCCCAATCTTCGAGCAATAGGAAGTTTGGTGGTGGGAGTTGGGGTCTCTACTGTCTAATCATTGTAGAATTCTTCCTCTATGATGGGCTCTGGTTTGATCAGATCAAAAAGACATATATCTGTATGTTGTTGTGCACCCATGATTTCAATGTCAGTAGAATTGTCCTTAGTTTCTGGACCTGTGACACTATCAGGTGTGTCATCAAGTTCCAGTACTTCGGTGATGCTAACCAATTCAGTGGGTGTGGCAACATCACTTATTGATGGTAGTTTAGCAGTGGGGGATGGTTGATCAGCAGCAATGATCGCCCCAGTAACAACATCAATTTCCTTGAAAATTTCATTACATTATTGAAAAAGGTCCTCTAGAAATAAAGAAGCTTGTACCTGGCATCATCTCTGATGGAGTTACTACACCAGACAAATATGAAGCAAAAACTCCAAAAGAATTTACTCAATCAAAAAAGGAGGAGGCTGCCAAGGATAAGAAGGTCAGAGGTATCCTTATCACGACACTTGATAACAGCATGCTATACAAAGTTATGAAGTGCAAAACATCCAAAGATGTGTGGGACAAGCTCATTGTCCTATGTGAAGGGAATGACCAAATTAAGCTAAACAAGCAACTCCTTTTGATTCAACAATATGAGTTGTTTACTGCCAAGGATGGTGAATTTCTTGATGATCTATATGAGAAATTCATCCAATTAATTAATGATTTATCCACCTATGGCTAGGAGTATTCAGTGCTTCAAGTGAATCACATATTTCTGAGAGCTCTTCCCAGACATTGGGATCCAAAGACTATTGCAATCAGAGAAGACAACAATGATCTAGGTCTTCTAACACTAGATGAGATATATGGAAACTTGAAGACCTATGAGTTGGAAATCCAACAATGGAATAAGCAACACTCCAAAGATTGATCTATTGCACTGATTGCAGAGCCAAAAAAAAGGAACCTTGGTGGACACATGAAGGTTTCCATTAAGAAAGAAGATTCCAATGATGAGAAAATAGAAGAAAGTAAGACTGAAGAGAATGAAGTTAGGAGTTATACAACTGAAGAGCTAGATGAAATTGATGAAAGCTTAGCCTACATTGTTAGGAAATTCAAAAACCTGAGATTTCAAAGAGGGAGGAAGTTCAGGAAAGGCTCATCAACATCCACTCCTGTCAAGCCAAGTTAATCAACCATGATTGACAAATCTAAAATTAGGTGTTATAACTGTAATGAGTTTGGTCACTTTGCCAGTGAATGCAAGAAGCCCAAAGCTGAGAAGAAGAAAGACTTCAAGGATGATCAAGTAGATTACAAAAAGAAATACTTTGATCTTCTCAAGAAAAAGGGAAAGGCATATATAGCTGAAGACAAGGATTGAGTGGATTCAGATGAATCTAATGCTGAGGAAGAGATTGTAAACTTGGCTTTAATAGCTAAATCCTTAAGCAATTCTGAAGGAGAAGCTAACTCACAGAACTCATCACCAACTAAGGTACATAACTTCAATATTTTTTCAATTTCTAAAAATGAATATGATGTTACTATTCAAGAAATGGCCAAAGAGATTTATGACTTGCATGCTAGTTTAAGATCTCTTACTAAAGAAAACAATAGGATTACTGAGTCCAATAATGTTGTTTCAAAAAGAAACTCTTTTTGAGAATTTGAATTGTTGATCCTAGAAAATGCCAAATCTGAAGCTCTTAATGCTAAAAGATATCTTGATAATGCCTTAAAAAGAGAATAATATCTAGTTGAAAAACTCAAGGCTGAACAAGATAAGATAAAACAATGGACACAATCCTCACACAAAGTTCAGGATCTTTTAAATTCACAAAATCCTAATAAAAAAGCTGGATTAGGATACTTAGATATGCCCATTGTTGTATCAGTTGGTGAACAACCCATCACCACTGATAAGGATAAAGAAATAGAAGCTAGCACAGAATCTAAAATAGCAGGAAAATTAAAACCAATTAAATTTGTTAAACTTGCTAAGATTGAGATAGGTGAAAGTTCTAAAGTTATAAATTTCACATATGCAAAGAAAACTTTGGAACCAATGCTAGAGAAAAAGGCTACTAAGAATGTTGGTTTGCTTATTGACAAACAATTAAAAAATAAAGCTAGAAAGCAATCCAATATCTAAGCCTAAGAAAAATAGGAACGGTAAATTAGGTATTAATAAATAAAGTAATTATGCACCAATACCTAATGCACCTAGGAAGACATGCACAAAGTGTGGGAACTCCAACCACCTTGCTTTTCAATGCACAAAAATCAATGATAACATGCATGTTCCTCCTATTTCAACTGAAGTTACTTGTCCATAAATTACACCACCTTAATATATGTCATGTCATAATTGTGGTGATTTTAAATATCTATTGTATGCTTGCAATGCTTATGGAAACTGTTATTATGTTTATCCCTCTATGCCTAATGTTTATAATAACACAATGAGAATGTCTCATCAAAGATCAATGGTTGTTCATAAGCCACCTAGGACCAAGGTGGATCTTTCACCTTCCAAGATGAGGAAAGAAATGAAAAAGAATACACAACCAATAACCAAAACTAAACCTAAAATTAAAACTGTTAAATCAAAACCCAAGCAAGCTTAGGTTCCTAAAAGATCTAACTAATTTACATGTGTGTGCAGAACAAGAAGAAGCAACAGCTGTGGTACTTGGATAGTGGTTGTTCAAGACACATGATTGGAAATAAGTCTTTGCTCACAATTTGAGGAGAAAGTTGGCTTAAAAGTATCATTTGGAGATGACAATATTGGATACGCTATGGGATATGGAAAAGTAGTTCATAGAAATGTCATCATTGAAGATGTAGCTCTGGTTGTTGGCCTAATGCACAATCTACTCAGTGTTCATCAGTTTTGTGACAAAGGCTATCAAGTTATTTTTAAGGATGAAAAATGTCTTATAAGCAACATAAAGATTAGAGATATTACATTGTCTAGAGTCAGAAAAGACAATGTATACATAGTTGACTTCTGCTCAACTAAAGAAGGACAATACACAATGTATACATAGCAGATGAAAGTTGGTTGTGGCACAAGAAGCTATCTTACCTAAACTTCAAGACTATCAATAGTCTAGTGAGAAAAGGATTAGTGATAGGATTACCACAACTTGAATTTTCTCAAGATGGTCTTTGAGGATCTTGTCAGAAAGGAAAACAAAAGAAAATTTCCTTCAAAAGTAAAGAAGCATAAACAATAACAAGACCAATTCATCTAATGTTAGTGCAAAATAAGCACAAGTGTTTGTAGAA
>CM025780.1:7138548-7168769 GCA_014636745.2 Centella asiatica | reverse complement strand
ACCTGAAACTTTTTGCTCTTTTAAACTTAGAAGTGCTTACTGGAAAACAGTTGTAACAAACAGAAAAACTATAAGAAATGAACACACAGATTTAAGTTAAAATAGTTATATTAAATCTTGAGGTTTTTCTGAAAATCTGTATAATCACAAATGTGATTTACAGCTACAAATTCTGTGAATAAAGTTCACAGCTTCTCACACTCACTAGCTTCTAACTTTCTTTGAAATATCTCTCTCAAGATCTATTACAAAGCTTCCCTCTAGTGTTTGTGTGCTTCAGCGTTTGTTTGATCTGTTGGATAGATTCAATCACTGTTGTTTTTTTGTAATGAGAGCTCTGTTGCTTATATGATAAATCAGTGGGATGAAATCACGTGCTTGAGACGTGTTGCTCTTCTTAACTTAGCCGCAAGTATGTCACATCGAAACTTTCTGTGTCAGACTGCTGCATGCTTTGTTGCTACTTTTCTTCCCCTGATCTGTGTGCATTTAATGCGTGAGAGTTCTCATTGGATCATAAACAAACTTCAAGAAATATCTTTCCAGTTGATATTTCTTGCTTCTGCAACACGTTACTCCAGCTGCTCTAGTTC
The DNA here is from genome assembly GCA_014636745.2 of Centella asiatica. Lineage (NCBI taxonomy): Eukaryota > Viridiplantae > Streptophyta > Magnoliopsida > Apiales > Apiaceae > Centella > Centella asiatica. Next base: position 7,168,176 of record CM025780.1, on the reverse strand, counting down.
CTTCTGAAGAAGCTTTCTGAAATTGACTATGTTGACATTGCTGCTTGTTTCCAAAGCTTCAAGGACTGTCTTGATTTCTTGAATGTTGGCTGCAGCAAGTTGTGACCAGTAAAATCTCCCCCTTTTTGTTTTTGAATTGAACTCCCATGGGGCTGGTGATCATTTTAGGATAGACTTTGAATCCCTTTACTGGTGGCACATCCCTTACTGCAGTGTTCCTATCATCAACTCTGGTTTCTTCGATCTCTTTCAGTACTCTTTGAATCAGCAAAACTCTGAATTTGATGACATGTTCGTTCTTCTAATTTGCAATTTGATTCAGAACATGCATCGCTTCCTCCAGGTTTAGGCCATCAATTTCTTTGATCCTTATACTTTTCTCCTACCCATTAATGGATCTATAGAATAATTTCAGTGGACTTTCCAATGCTGTGGGCAGGCTCCTTTCATTGTTGATGGCTCTCCTCAGCCTGTCGATCATCCCCCTTAAGTCTTTGTTAGCCTGTGAGGATCTTGGAATCAGGTTTTGAACCAGTCCTAATTGCTCAGCATCCATTCTCTTGAACCAGTCCATTGCTACATTGAATTCTGACCCACTCTTCAGTTGAACTGTTATTAGCTGATCCCTTCTATTGTTGAACCTGACATCTATGCTTTTTATGGAGAACATAAATGTCAGGTTTTTACGCCTTTCTTCTCTGAGAAATTCAGCTAGAATGGGTGGACCATATTCTTTGGTAACAGGAGAAGGTGCTTTGTCCTTGGCTTCATGTGACTTCTTTGTAGTGACATCAGGGTCTTCAGTTTTATCTTGATTTTTTATCCCCTGATGCACTTTTAGGGTTCTGTAATCTTCTTGGTTGAGGTTTCCTAGAGGTCCTAGGCCTGACATTCTTCTTCTTCTTCATTTCTTCCTCCTGTTCCTTTGCCATTTCCCTCTCCTCCTCTTCTTGAAGTTGCTGTGCAAAGATTGCATCAGCTTCTTCTAGCTTTTTATCTTGAGGGTAGACCAACTCCATTTTCCCATCAATTATAACTTCAACAGGTGTTGGAAAGTGGGTTGTCTTCATGGCGTCTCCAAGTAGCTTAGGCCCTGATTGAGTGTTGGATATCTTCTTGGGTTCCTCAATCAGGATGCCTTTGCCTTTGTCCTTGGGTTTTGGAGCAGGAACAGAAGTAGTCACATCCCCTGATGGTTGACTTGTTTTCTCAGCAACATCCCCTGACGACTGCTTGGTTGATTTCTCCCCCTTTTTGACAGCATCATCAGTGGGAGTTGAAAATCGGGATGTGACTTGAAGAACTTATTTCATGGTGTCAGCCATGGATTTTTGCATAGTTTCCATGCTGTTCATTTGAGTAGAAAGATCAGCAAGCTTGTGGTCAACATTGTCAACTTGTTTCTTCATCCGGAGTAGAGTCTGGCTGGTGACCAAAGAGTCGACAACTTGCTGTACATTTTGTAACTTTGTAGAAAAATGTGTATACAATTTTTGGTTTTCTATATCAGGCTTGGTGGTGGAATACATGAACTTAGCACTGGTCCAAAGTTGTGACAGTGCCTCCCCCGACATTTCTTCATCGGTAAAGATGGCTTACTATACTCAGAGTTGAGTAGATAGTTCATTATCGGTTTAAAGCAATCACTTACCTCATCAATGCCAGAGAAGCCCACGAAGTTTGTGGATGGGACTGTCAAGTTCCTCTGAATTTGTTGACATGCCATGGATGCTTTGAAGATTTGAAGTTCTAGGGTTTCTATAAAGACGAGAGAAAAAGAACTCTAGCAAATATCAGGTTTAGAGTAAATGTTTTGGGGAGTTTCAAGAAGTAGGAGAGATAGAGTATTAATACCCGCCTATAGACGTTTGAAAACTTCTCCTGAAAACACGCTATCAGGGAGTCAATTCAGTTTCTGTGATGACAAGTCATCAGTGAGAGAAGTACTTAATGATGAGTTGTCATCACTTAACTGACCTAGAATCCCGATGCAGTAAAAAAAAATTAAAATTTACCCTTATAATTTACTGTATGTAACACCCTGACCCTGATGCACAAGACGGACACCCTGACCTTGACACACAGGTCAGATACCTTGACCCTGTCGAGCAAGTAGGACACCCTGACCCTGACGAGCGATCCGGACATCCTGACCCTGACGAGCGAGTCGGGTACCCTGATTCTGATGCCTCCTTAAGGAAGCCCTGACCCTGATGCATCAGTCCAAAACAAAATGCAGAATATACAAGTATATACATATTTACAATTTGAACATATATAACCACATATCAATTGATATCATCAAGAACTTATGAAATGAGTTAGAAATATCAAATCTTATGAGTTTGACTCTGACCCTGACGCATAATTCACCATTCCCAGCTCTCCCACAAGATTTGAAAATGTGGCTTCATCAAGAGCTTTGGTGAATATGTCTGCCAGCTGCTGATTTGAAGGTACAAACTGTAATTCAATATTCCCATTCATAACATGTTCCTTGATAAAATGATATCTGATTTCTGTATGCTTAGTTCTGGAATGTTGTACTGGATTTTCAGCAATGGCAATGGCACTAGTGTTATCACACCTTATTGGAATCTTGGAATAGTTCAGACCATAATCCATTAGCTGATTTTTCATCCATAGAATTTGTGCACAACAACTTCCAGCTGCAATGTATTCAGCTTCAGCAGTAGATGTAGAAATAGAATGCTGCTTTTTGCTGAACCAAGATACAAGCCTTCCTCCCAGAAACTGACAGCTTCTTGTTGTACTCTTTCTGTCAATCTTGCATCCTCCAAAGTCAGCATCAGAATATCCTAGCAATTCAAATCCAGACTCCTTTGGATACCAAAGTCCCAACTCTGTAGTGCCCTTGATATATCTCAAGATCCTTTTCACTGCAATGAGATGAGATTCCTTTGGGTCAGCTTGATATCTTGCACAAAGACATGTTGCAAACATTATGTCTGGCCTGCTTGCTGTCAGATATAGCAATGATCCAATCATTCCCCTGTAAGTCTTCAAATCAACTTTCTTTCCATTCTTATCAGGGTCAATCTTGGTTGCAGTGGCCATAGGTGTCTTTGTTACTTTTGAGTCCTCCATATCAAATTTCTTGAGAAGTTCTTTGGCATATTTTGTCTGATGAATGTAGATTCCATCAGAGTCTTTTTTAACTTGCAATCCCAAGAAGTAAGATAATTCACCCATCAAGCTCATTTCATATTTGCTTTGCATGAGTTTGGAGAACTTTTCACACAGTCTTGCGTCAGTGGATCAAAAAATAATATCATCAACATAGATTTGAACCAAAATTAGATGACCTTGGTGTTGTCTGAAGAACAAGGTTTTGTCAATGATACCTCTTGAAAATTTGTTTTCCACCAGAAACTTTGGCAGTGTATCATACCAAGCTCTAGGTGCTTGCTTCAGTCCATAAAGTGCCTTTTCCAGTTTGTAGACATGATTTGGAAATTTTACACATTCAAATCCTGGAGGTTGTTGGACATACACCTCCTGTTCCAATTTCCCATTTAGAAAAGCACTTTTCACATCCATTTGATATACTTTAAAATTTGAATGTGCTGCATAGGATAAGAAAATTCTTATAGCCTCAAGTCTGGCTACTGGTGCAAAGGTCTCATCAAAGTCAATCCCTTCTTCTTGAAGATATCCTTTTGCAACCAGTCTTGCTTTGTTTCTTACAACAGTGCCAGCTTCATCCATCTTATTTCTGAATACCCACTTAGTACCTAATATGATCCTTTTTTTGGGTTTAGGTACAAGCTTCCATACTTGATTCCTTTCAAATTGATTTAGCTCTTCCTGCATAGCCAAGATCCAATCTGCATCTTGAACAGCTTCTTCAAACTTCTTTGGCTCATTTTGAGAAAGAAAACAAGCATATAGGCTTTCATTAGATGTTGCTTTCCTGGTCTGCACTCTTTTGCTTGGGTCACCAATAATCAGATCTGTTGTGTGACTTCTGGCCCATTTGGGATTAGAGATGTGTCTTGATGAGCTTGCTTGACTATCATCTCCTCCCCCTAAGCTTGTGCTCCCAGCTTCTGAAAACTCTCCCCATGAATTGGTGGATAATTCAAGGTTCAAGTTATCCCCTGATGGTGCATGTCCTGATGAATGATCCCCTGATTGAGTATTCCCTGATTTGTTGTCCAGGAAATTAACTCTATCTGCTGAAGGGGGTTCTACATTGTTTGGATTGACATCAGGAATGGATATATTCTCCATTTGTCTGCACTCATCGGCTTCATTCTCTTGATAATCAAAATCATCTTCATTTTCAAACCTGAGTTCTTCATGAAAACCAGGGTCTTCAAGCCCAGAAATTTCTTGATCATCAAAAGCTACATTTATAGACTCCATCACCACTTGAAGTCTTTTGTTGTAAACCCTGAAGGCCTTGGATGACAGAGAATAACCTAGGGAAATTACTTCATCAGCTTTTGGATCAAATTTTCCTATGTTCTCACCAAAATTCCTTAGAACAAAACATTTGCATCCAAAGACATGGAGGAACTTGATGCTTAGCTTTCTCCCTGTCATTAGCTCATATGGTGTCTTGTTGTGAGCCTTGTTGATTAGAGATCTATTCTGAGTAAAGCAAGCAGTGGAAATTGCTTCAGCCCAAAAATAGGTGGGAATCTTTGCCTCCGCTAGCATTGACCTAGCAGCTTCTATCAGGGTTCTATTTTTCCTTTCCACTACACCATTTTGTTGAGGAGTCCTTGGAGCAGAAAATGTATTATTTATGCCTTTCTCCACACAAAATCCCTCAACAGCTGCATTCTTGAATTCAGTTCCATTATTTGTTCTCAACATTCTAACCACTAACCCTAATTCTGTTTCCACCTTCTTGATATGGTCAATAATTTGTTGAGATACTTCTGATTTAGCATGCTGAAACTTTACCCAAGTGTATCTGGTGTAGTCATCAACAATGAACATTGCAAATTTTTTCTTTGATACTGACATAATGTTGACTGGGCCAAAGAGATCCATATGTAACAATTGAATTGGATCTTTGATCATGGTGGCTTCCTTGCTGACAAAGGATGACTTCCTTTGCTTCCCTTGTTGACATGCTGAACATAATCCTTCTTGGATAAACTCCATTTGGGGTAGTCCAGTTACCAACTCTCTCTTCACTAGATCATTAATTGACTTTAAGTTCAGATGAGAGAGCTTCTTGTGCCATAGCCTGCTTTCATCAGGAGATCCCTTGCTATAGAAACATGATCCTCCATTTACTAAATTAAAATCAGCAACATAGAGATCTCCTTTTCTTATCCCTGACAAAACCAGCTTCCCATCACTTTCATTTGAGATTAGGCATTGATCTCCTTTGAAGGAAGTGATGAATCCTTTGTCACTTAGTTGACTTATGCTTAGCAAATTATGCTTGAGCCCTTCAACCAGTGCTACATTTTCAAATGAGACATTCCCATTTGCTGCTTTGCCATAACCAAGAGTTAGTCCTTTGCTGTTATCGCCAAATGAAATTACTGGACCAGCCTTTTCTTGGAATTCTGTGAGCAAGGCTTTGTTTCCTGTCATGTGTCTTGAGCAGCCACTATCTAGAAACCAAATTTGACAGCTTTTGACCTTTCCCTGCACACAAGAAAACATTTAAATTGTTTTTGGTACCCAATTCGTTTTGGGTCCTCTTGGTTTAGTCACAGTAATTGGTAATACAGCTTTTTCTTTATCAGTGACTTTTGGTTTTGGCAAATTTAAAACTTTCTCCTTTTTAGGAGCTTCAAAATATGCTTTTGATTTCTCAACAGTTATCTTACCTTTTTCCTTGGAGGAGCAGGCTTTAATAGTTGGTAAATCATCAGCATACAAAATTGTGCCAGTCAAAATTTGTGGTTTTACTTTGCATTGAAAAGACAAATGATTACAACTACCATAATTCCAGCACACTTTTCTAGGGGCTTCATGAATAGAAGAATAATTGCTAGTTTTATTAACACCTAGCTTACCATTTCTGTTCTTCCTGCTTTCCCTTGACAAGCCTTTTTCCCTTGAAGGGCTACAATGGCCTGAAACATTATTTCCCCCTGACGACTGTGTATCCACTGTTGCACAGTCTAGTTCTTTCATAACTGGAGGGTTGAGTGTTTTGGCAAGGATAATTTTCTTGCCTCTCCCACCACTAGTGGAAGCTTCATTCACTGGGAAGACATTCCCAGATTCTAGCTTTGTTGTTGCCTTAACAAACTTGATAGATTGAGATGGCCTTTTTCCAAAGCTAGCTGCCATCTCAACCTCAATGGAAGGTTGCTGCACATGAGTCTCTTCATAGCCCAAACCAGATTTTGGATCAGATTTCTGACTTTTCAAACGATCCTCTAGTTTCCTGTTTGACTCATTCCATCTCTTAATGACTTCCCTTTCTTGACTAAGAAGATTTGAGGTCCATTCCTCTCTTTTGATAGCACAGTCAAGAAGATTTTTAGTCCTTGAGAGTTCTTTTTCAAGACTCTCAAGTCTGGAGTTTTCTGATTCTAAAAGAGTGTTCCTGGCAGATAATTGTTCATTTATTTTCTGCACTCTCTCAGTTTCAGCTACAACACTCCTTAGGGTGTCATAGAGATCCTTTATCTCACAGGCCATTTTCTTAACAATTTTAGCACAATCAGTTTTAGACATGTTAGAGGAAATTTCGAGGCTTACCTGTGAGCTGCTATTGTAAGTGGATGAGGCCATCAGAGCTAGGTTGACATACTCTTCATTTTCTTCTTCATCAGAGTCAGCCCAGTCCTTTCCCTCTGCAATATATGCTTTTCCCTTCTTGTTTGCATTAAGAAGGTCAAAGTATTTCTTCTTGTAGTCCACAACAACTTCTTTGTCTCTGGATTCACCATCTTTTGTGGCCTTGCGGCACTCATTTGCAAAGTGACCCATCTCATTACATTTGTAGCACTTTATTCTTGATTTGTCAATGGTGGCAGCCATCAGGGCTTCAGATTTAAGCTTTCTGGCATCCCTTGACATTTCAGATCTTTGTTGAACCTCAAGTTCATATGTCTTTAGGGTGCCATAAAGCCTATCCAAGTCTAGAAGATTCATGTCCTTGGATTCCCTGATGACTGTTGTCTTAGGATCCCATGATATGGGAAGGGCTCTCATGAACTTTCTGTTCACATCCTTGTTAGCATAAGCCTTCCCATATAATCTCAGGTCATTTACCAACCTGTTAAATCTGTCGAACATTTCAGTGAGTGTTTCACCATTCTTCATTGTGAACCACTTATACTGTTGTGTCAACAGCTGCAGCTTGTTCTCCCTCACTTCCTCAGTACCATCACAAAGGATTTGTATGGTATCCCATATAGATTTGGACGTGGTAAGATTGATGATACTATTTAGCATATCATCGTCTAAACCATTATATAGGATCCCAGTGACTTTAAGATCCTTTTTCACCTTTTCTCTTTCCTCTATCGTCATTTCGTCAGTTGTCTTTGGGACAAGCTTTTCAGGAATACTGACTCCATTAACGACTTTTAAAGGAACGAGCTTCTTGGGAACGTGAGGTCCTTCTTCTAGAAGCTGCAAGAATTCATCATCGATAGCTCTCAGATGAACTATCATTCTTTGTCTCCAGAAGAAGTATTTGTTCCTTTCCAACATGGGGACTTTACTATTTCCAATTTTGTTGGCCATAGATAATGATCGTTATTAGCAAGTGAAATCTGCTAAGAGGCTCTATTACCAATTGTTAGTGCAATATAAGCACAAGTGTTTGTAGAAGGGGGGGGGGGGGATGAATACAAACACCTGAAACTTTTCGCTCTTTTGAACTTAGAAGTGCTTACTGGAAAAAAGTTGTAACAAACAAAAAAACTATAAGAAATAAACACACAGATTCAAGTTAAAATAGTTATATTAAAACTTGGGTTTTTCTGAAAATCTGTATAATCACAAATGTGATTTACAGCTACAAATTCTGTGTTTAAATACACAGCTTCTCACACTCACTAGCTTCTAACTTTCTTTGAAATATTTCTCACAAGATCTATTACAAAGCTTCTTTCTAATGTTTGTGTGCTTCGGTGTTTGTTTGATCTTTTAATAGATTCAATCAAAAAATCCCTTTTTCTATTATGAGAACTCTGTTGCTTATATGTTAAATCAGTGGGATGAAATCACGTGCTTGAGAAGTGCTGCTTTTCTCAACTTAGCCGCAAGTATGTCACATCGAAACTTTATGTGTCAGACTGCTGCATGCTTTGTTGCTTCTTTTTCTTCCCCTGATCTGTGTGCATTTAATGCGAAAGAGTTCTCATTGGATCAAAAACAAACTTCAAGAAATATCTTTCCAGTTGATATTTCTTGCTTCTGTAATACGTTATGTTGATTTCTGTTTAAGAACTGATGACGGGTGCATGCTGTCACAACGATCCACTGACTGCCAGCCCTGACGGACTTTGATCAGTGCTTCTGGATCCCCTGATGCTTATTGACTGGATCACGGCTTCAATCCTCACTTGAGTTATACTCAGTGCTTCTTGATCCTAATGGTTATGACTGACGGCATACACTGATGACTTCCACTGATGTCATGTTGGTCATTCTCCCTGATGGGTTACCCTGATGGGTTTGCCTGACACTGACATGTCCTGAAGTGTTTCACTGACGGATTGGTCTGCCCTCGTCATACCCTGACAGGTTCCTCTGACAGGTTCCCCTGACAAGTTCCCCCTGATGGGTTCCTCCTGATGGGTTCCCCCTGATGGGTTCTCCCTGATGGGTTCCCCCTGATGGGACTTAATCAACGTAACTTTGATTAGAATTTCTGTTGTGCGGAATACTTTGATTGCTTTCAAGTAGCATCAGACATTCTTCTTCACTTTGTCAAGTCCTTTAAATGTTTCTGTTTTCTGACTTGTCATGTGAAGTTATTGACCATCCACTGATGAATAAGTTTATCATCAGTGGATGCAAAACTTGTGCTGATCTTAAGGTTTATAAAATACCTCAAGTATTTACAGTTGCACAATTTATTACATAATCATCATCATCATCATTTATCTCTAACAATATATACTTGCCTTGGTCCTTAGTTAAAATCACTATATTGGCTGCAAAAGGGTTCTGTAAAATATCATTGTTGGTATAACATGAGAAATCCATACTTTAAAGATGACCATTCAGATTAGAAAATGGTTATCAGGGCATGTTGTTGCCCGTCGGAGAAAAATTTCACTCATCAGAGACTAACAAATATCTCATCAGAGACTGTTGACGTCATCTTTACTCATCAGAGACTAAGGCTGACATCATCATCAGAGACTAATAATAACTCATAAGAGACTGATGAAGTCATCTAAACTCATCAGAGACTAAGGCTAATGTCATCATCAAAGACTAATAATAACTCATAAGAGACTGATGCCGTCATCTTAACTCATTGGAGACTAAGGCTGACGTCATCATCAGAGACTAATAATAACTCATAAGAGACTGATGATGTCATCTTAACTCATCGGAGACTAAGGCTGACGTCATCATCAGAGACTAACATTAACTCATCAGATACTAACATTAACTCATCAGAGACTAGTGTTATCTCGTCAGAGACTAATATTAGAGCTTGTCTCCATTTCGATGGAAGACCTTACAATAACAAACTCAACCTAGGATACCTCATGAACATGAATATGCAAAAGAACGCAGCCTTTCTTTTCAAACTTTATTCTTCCTTGAAAACCTAGTATGCACGGCTAATACTCTCGGATGACATACAAAAAGAAACAATCAGAGGAGAACTTAAGATTCCTACCTCCTGGGTTGACGAAAGAGATCAAAGTCTGTTTGAAAGTAATCGTCCAAAAGAAAGAACTTGAAATTATGTGAAGATGGTAAGTTTAAAGAAGAACTTCGGAAGAGAAAATCTTTAGAAAAGAGACTGAAATGTTCCTCCGAATGAGGTATTTATAGTAGGCTAAGATTAAGCCTTGGAATAGAATCATTCGTTAATCTGGACGGTAAAACGGCTGCTCATCATGATTCTTAGCAACTAAGCATGTGTAATAAGCCTGCTGTCCTTCATGCAAATAAGCCAGCTATTAAAGCAGCTTACTAATCTGATTACTATACGTAGGCAATGACATCATCATACTTAAACTTTTAAGTCCTTCAGGGAACTTAACCAATAAACACAAAGCTTCTTTTAAGTACTTACGAAGGGTACCAACATAAAAACATCAATTGCTTGTTCTTGCAACCAACATCCAAACAAAAATAACCTCTTTAATGGGTCCAAAAATATTTAGACACCCAAAAACATCATATATTAACTATACACGTTAATATATAAAAAAGAACAATATAAATAAATAAATTATATATAAAAAAGAACAAATTTTCTAGGTCGTTACAATGTTCATGTACAATTATGTTTTTACATGTTTCAAATTCAATTCTAAGAAATGATGTTATAAGTTTGTGTTTTGACATCATCATCAAACCTTTATTTATGCCTATCAATGATAAACATAAATAGAGGGAGATTGTTAAGAATTATAGTATTTGATGATGATGATGTATAAACCTTAGAATTGTTAGATTTTGTAATTGTACGTGTACCCGCAGTAATGTTCTATAAGAGACTACTATCAGGGTTTGCAGGTACGCGTCAATACTCCAAAGACTGCATTTGGAGAGTTCAACAAAAGTCAAAATTGGTCGAGCAAAATTAGTTCATCGAAGACTAAGTTTTTGTTCATCGGAGACTAAGTTTTTGTTCATCGGAGACTAATGTTGAAGCTACTAAAGATTAAGGCAAAGACACTTTAATGCATTAAAGTAGCCTTGAGAAGATTTGACCGTCGCCAAAGTCATCGGGCAAATCAACAACATCGTCAAACTCAAAAAGACTATCGCCAAAGTCATCAGGAAAATGTCTATTGCTGAAGTCAAGTACTCGAGCATCAGGGGATAAATATCCACTGATGAACAAAATAGCTCATCAGAGGATAAATAACCACTGATAAACGGAGACTGTCTATCAGGGGATAAAATAATCAGACACTAAAAATGACATATAGGATGACACATGGCTTAGTTCACAAATTCACTAACTTGTGTTTAAAGGCTGTGGAATTAAAATATATATGGTGGTCCAATAAGGAGAGATTGGCTACAAAAGAAGCTTCAAGGAGATAAGTTATACACTGCAATTGTGAACACTGATAAAGTAAAATATGGAGATAAGTCACACTTATACACTAGCATGCGTATATAGCTGCTGGTGTGAAAACTACAGAGATAACTTATAGAAACTTGAAGGAGGAAAATTTGGAAGCTGGTCAATCTAAACCAGGAAGCTCATAGATATAAGTTATTCACTACAGAGATAACTTATCATGGGAACTCCAAGAGGAAAAAAGAGGGAGCTGGTGTGCTCACACACCAGAGATGTTACATAACAGGTTGGTGTGCAAGGAAGGTCATGCAAAAAGAAGAAGTTATATGACAGAGCTGCAATTACCAAGGAATATCAGAGATATTTTTGGAGGCAACTCACTATGGAAGCTTGGAGAACAAAGAAGTTATGTCTATAAATAGAGACATGGAGCAACTGAGATATGAGACTTAAAAAAAAAATAACATAACACACTAAGATACACAAAATCACAAGTATTCTTATTATCTCAGAGAGAAACAAGTTTTTCATAACTTGAAAGAAACAAGTTTTCATAAACTTCAGAGAAGCTAGAAATCATTTTTCTATAGTGCAGCTGTTATTTTAAACAGATATTGTCTGCAGCTAGTTGTCAGTACCAAAAAGAATTGTAAAGATTCAAATTGATTTACAATAAATATACATATTGTAGATTAATATTCATATCTTGCAATTTTCTTTACTATTTCATATGTTATATCTTTTAAGTAAAGTTGTTTTAATTGTTCTTAAGTTTTAAATTGTATTAAACATTTTAATTCAAAGAAAAGTTAGTAATTATATTAAACCCCCCCACCCCCCGTACAATTACTCCACGGGACAAACAGCTTACCAAATTGGCAAACTCTACAAGGTTTTTCTTTTTCAAAGCAAAATTTTGGTAAACCTTTTACTAGTTCTTTAGCAGCAAGTTTTGAAATCGTTTTGAAATTTAAGTATGAAAGTCTCTTATGCCACAACCAACTAGCATCTGTTGAAGCTTTGGCAATAAAATAAGTTGTTTCAGCAGGACTTAACTTAGCCAAATCTACTATGTAAACATTACCATTTTTTGAACCAGAAAGCTTCAGAGAATTTGTTCGAAGATCTCTTACTTGACATTGATTGTCTAAGAAGGTGACCTTATGCCCTTTGTCACACAACTGACTTATGCTAAGCAAGTTGTGCCTGAGTCCTTCCACATAAGCAACCTTGTTGAAGTAGGCTATTCCATTTCTTATTGAACCATATCCCTTTGTTTTCCCAGAACTATTATCTCCAAAAATTACTCGAGGTCCATCTTTCCCCTTAAAATTGGTGAGTAAGGCTTTGTCTCCTATCATGTGTCTTGAACAACCACTGTCTAAGTACCAAATTTGTTCCTTGCTCACAACCTACAATACATAAGCAGAGTCACTTTGGTACCCAGCAAGACTTGGTTCTAGTTAGATTAATACTTTTAATGACCCATACTTGTCTCAGTTTTGGTCTTTGAGACCCAACAGTATAGTAGGGATCTGCAAGGCAAAGAGAAGAAATGTGACCAATCCTATGGCAGCAATAACATTTCAAATGCAACTTGTTGTGTTATGTGTGTTGCTTACTTCTTCTCTTTGGTTGAGGTGGTTTCCAGTGTTTGCTCCTGACTCAACCTTTGCTAAATTCCAAATTTCTTGTTTTGTTGTAACGATGAGCAGGGAGAACATGGATCTTGCTAAACTTTCCACCTTTGATCCATTTAGCACCATGCTCCTGCTTATAGTTACAATCAGCAGGGAATTTATGCTTTAGCAAGGTATCATTTCTATTACCTTTGGTTTTACCAAGAGGTTCACACTCTGCTGAATGAATGGAGATTGTTCTACTAATAGATTCAGCTTCACTTTCTCCACTTTCTTCAGCACGAACTTCGCAAGTTCTGGATCCAATTTCTCCTCGATCTAGCAAGCTTCTTTGGCTTTTCAGCAAAGCACAAGCATTAGAGGATGATTTTTTCCATGTGGAGATTGTAGCAGGTAATTTCTCAACTTAGGAGGTTAAATTAGACTCTCTCTCTTGAGAGTCTCTAAGATGTTGTCTACGCAAACACCATTCATCATCAGCAGCAACTAACTCCAAATTCTCAGCTCGTACTTTTTCAAGTGTAAGCAGGATTTCAGAGTTCTTGCTCCTTAGTTGATCAGACTCTGCTGAAGCAGTTCTCAGCAATCTTCTATAATGATGCCACTGAAATGCAACATCCTTAAGCAAGGAGTGCAACTCAGCTTCAGTAACATCAGTAGAGTCAAAATCAAATACCTCAGTAAGATCTACTTCCTTGCTGGCTTCAAAGTCCTTAGCCATTCAGAAAAGGTTGGCAACTTTTGGTCCTGAATCTTTTGATTCACTCTCACTATTGCTCTAAGATTTTTCAAAAATGAGTCCTTTGTCTTTCTTGGAGGAGTTATTCTTTTGTTGGTATTTTTTGTAGTACTCTTTTCCCTTGCTCATATCATTAGCAGGGTATTTCTTCTCCTCCCCTGCTGTGTTTCAGCAATCAGCAGCATAGTGTCCTAGTTTCTTGCAGTTGTAGCAGAGATCTTTTGAAGAGTCTCTCTTGCTGCTACTTCCAATTCTTTTGAAGTTTCCTCGGTCTTTCCTCAAGAATCTTCTAAATTTCCTTGCTAGCATAGTCATGTCTTCGTCGCTATCTTCAGATTCTGAGTCTGAGTCTGCTACTTGCTTAGGCTCAGTAGCCTTTAAGGCCACTCCTCTATCTTTCCTTCTAGGTTCAGATGTGGTATCTCTTTGAGCTAGTTCCATTTCATAGGTGAGCAAGTTTCCATACAGTTGCTGAAGATCAGTAACATGTAAGTTCCTCAATTCCTTTAATGCAGTGGTTTTAGGATCCCACTATCTTAGTAAAGATCTCATGAACTTGAGATTGATGTCCTTTGTGTCATAGGTTTTCCCTAGAGCATGTAGATTATTGAGCAGGACCGTGAATCTTTCATACATAGTAGTAACGTTTTCTCCTTGCTGCATACTGAACATTTCATATTGTTGTATAAGCAAGGATTGTTTATTTTCTCTGACTTATGTTGTTCCTTCATGGAGAACCAACAAGGCATCCCATACTTCTTTAGCAGAGGTGCAGTTAGAAACACTTTCCAACATTTCTTCCTCAAGAGCCATGAAAAGAATGTTCATTGCCTTCTTGTTGAATCCTACTAGTTTTTTTTCTTCATCCGTCCATTCCTTTCTCTGCTTTGGTATAAGCTTGTTGGGATCAACAGGGTTTATCTTCTCTGGTATGTAAGGCCCAACCTTTATTGCTTCAAATAATTCCTCATCAATGGCATCCATGTACACCTATATTCTTAATTTTCAGTTAGCAAATCTATCTCTGGTACACATGGGGGGTTTGCCACCAAAATCACTTCTTAAAGCCATTTAATTTTGGATCCTCTCAAGCTATAGGGCTTAGCAAAGAGTGCTAAGCACTGATACCACTTGTTAGGTCCCAAAGGGAAAAATACTATAAGGGGGGTTAAATAGTGTTTTTCAAAATTTAAGTCTTGCTTATAAAATTTGCAGCTTTAAGACACTTCTTGATTATTAAAAAAACTTTCTTATATTTTGAAAAGAGTTAACAGTGAAATTTATAGCAAAGAACCCCTTAGTTTTTAAACCAATGGCTTTAGGCAGCAAGGTCAGTAAGTCTTTGCTAAATAAGTTTAGCAAGGACTGAGCAAAACAAGGATAAAGGAAATAAGTAATGTAAAAGATAAGAAGCAAAGTAAAGTAAGAAAGAGAATTTTTATAGTGGTTCAGTTTAAGCCTACTCCACTCTTCTTCTCTTTACTTGAGAAGGCACTCACTAAGAATGTTCACACAGAACAATATACAGCAGGACACTTAGTCCAAAAATACAATGAGTCACTTAGACCAGATAACACAAACTAATAGCAGATGAAGTATCTTGTTTTCTATCTCTAAGTAGTAAGCTCCTTGTTGAGCAGATTAGATAGCACTTGTTCAGGCTTGAATTTGTGTCTTGCTGAATTCTTAGAATGTCAGATTGTCAGAGCAATTTCTTGGTTGTTCAGATATCATAAATGAAATTTATGACTCCTATTTATTCTACTCCAAAAATCTATCTGTTGAGAATTTTGAAATAGATCTGTTGGAGTTGTACTGTGACGACCCCAAAATCCCTTACTGGACCAGGGCTTCGTCAAAAGAAGGAAAAGACAACAACACGTCCATTCATAGTATAAATACTGATACAATGAAATGGTAAAGAGTTATTACAACCCAAAATTTTACATTCTCAACGGAAGTTATTCTATTTCTATATTTTAATACATAACATCACAACTTCAAAACATCCTCCTTCCTTCCTCAGCGGCTAACTCAGTAGCCAAACATCTTTGTTTTCCCCTTGTCAGAGGGTTCATCCTTTGGACCATGCCCTGCAAGGTATTAAGTTCAACAAGAATGAGTGATTTACGCCCAGTAAGTATATAAACAAAATAGAGAAACAAATCTGGAAATGTTGATGGAAGTTCAATTTTGTTTATGAGGCTCAGTGAAACAATACTAATGCCTCAGAAATCTTTGAAGAGTCTTTAGGTTTATTGATGATAACCAACGTGTAATCCTCCTTGAAGAAAGACAAGTATTCACCTGTGTACAAATTCCTCAAAATATCCATCGAGGGCTAAACCCGTTGGATCTGCAATCATACGGTATACAGCTGGCCTAACTGTGACCGCATGACCCCTCCTTGTGTGAACGTACATAGTCACTTATAATTCCTCTAGGTCAGGTGAAGAACATATTAGCACATTTCCTTTCCTCTAGCCAACCATGCGGCATAACCCATTTAAGGGACATAGCATTCTCATTTAATAGCACGGATATAAGATTGAAAATAACTGATAAATCAAAGCTCAGTTATATTCATGCACTATCATTCATATCATTCTAGCGAAATTTAAAGCATAGCCTTCTCATTCACAAGAGCATTTGAAACATATAAACAAAGCCTTGCACACATATCGAATCAAATGATACTGCGTTAAATCAAAATAAGCATCAGATTGAATGTATATACTTGCCTCGGTCCTTTGCATAAATCAAATTCAATTTACTCATGAGTGAAAGATTCTGTAAAACATACATATCACATGATAAATTTAATACCTTAATAAGAATTATGAAAGAAAATGCATATGTGATGTCCTTAAACTTTTAATGTTTCAAATCTGACAAAAGAACCGTTGAGGTTAAAGGAATAACATCCTCAAATAATTTAAAGAAAAAAAATGTTTTATAGCTTTTGAAAACAAACTGTGCATCAGGGGATAACTAGTCATCAGGGGATGACTAAACATCAGTGGATAATTACTCATCAGGGTATGTCTCTCTTTCACTCCTTAGGGGATAAATTCCTCAACGCCAAACTCGTCGTGTGATTACTTTGACTATCTCCGAACTCTCTTGGCTGTCAGGGGATGATTCGCTCATTGCCAAACCTAGTAAGTCATCACTGAACTTCATCAGTAAAAAATCTATTCAGCACCAAACTCCTCAGAGGAAAGTAATTCAGCGCCAAACTCCTCAGGGACTAATATCTTTAGCCATCAGAGACTAACATATTTTGCCCATCAGAGACTGTGGATGACGTCATCAGGGACTAAACTTAGCTTGTCGGAGACTAAGGATGACTTCATCAGGGACTAATTTAAACTTCCTTTATCAGAGACTAACAACATTTCCTTCATCGGAGACTAAGAAAATCCTTCGTCAGAGAGTAACATCTATCTCATCAGAGACTAAAGTATTTTATCATAGACTAACATATTAGTCATCAGAGACTAATATATTAGTCATCAGAGACTAACAAAATATCTCATCAGAGACTGATATCGCCATCTCAACCCATCAGAGACTAAGGTTGACGTCATCAGAGACTAATATTATCTCATCAGATATTAACATTAACTCATCAGAGACTAGCATAGAGCTTGTTTTCGTTTTGATGGAAGACCTAACATGAACAAACTCAACCTAGGATACCTCATAAACATGTAAATGCAAAGGAATATAATCCTTTAAAGTTTTCTTCCTTCTTGAAAACTTAGCATACAAGGTTAATAAATCTTTGATGCTATGCACGAAAGAAACTGAGTAGAGTACCAGGTTCTTGCCTCTTCGTCTTTAAGAGAGAAATTAAAGCTTGTCTGAGAATAATTTCCCAAAAGAAGAACTTGGAAATTTATGAAGATGGTAAGTTTAGAGAAGAACTTTGGAAGAGAAATTTTTTAGAAAAGAGATTAAAATTTTACCTCTGAATGAGGTATTTATAGCAGACTAAGATTAAGCCTTGAGATAAGATGATTGGTTAATCTGGACGGTAAAACGGCTACTCATCATAACTCTTAAACAGCTAATCAACATAATAAGCAGCTGTTGTCATACATGCAGCTTGTCTTTAATCAATTGTTGCCACCCAACCTGCCTACTAATCAAGTAACTTCACACGTAACTCCTTCCATCTCCGTATAAGCTAAATTACTTAATCTCACACTCATATTCCATAACATCAATCTTTGTTTATGCTTGATTAAATTAATCTCATACAAGATTTTGAAATTAATTTACTTCATATCCCTTTGATGGTTTTTACAAAGGAACTGGAATCATTGAATTTTGGACATCACATTGTCATTGCACTTTCATTATTCATTCCAAATAAAAGAAATTGAACCTCCATGCATAAAATAAATTATAAAATGAATTATTTGTATAACAAAACTCATTTGAAATTCTAGGTTCTCACATGTACTGTCTTAATAGTGACTTGTACCTTTACAGTTGTTCCTTGCTTAGTTCAAAAAGATAGCCGTTATTTTGTCTACTAGTGCTTTTTGAAAAGTTTTCTAAGAGTTGACTAAGCAGGACAAAAGGTAGTCTTTTTCTGATATTCTTGCCTTGACCGAGGTAAGAGATCTTGCTATATCAGTTCTTGCTTATTTTCATTCTAAGCAGGACTATCCTTGAAATTTTCTTCATATCTTCAACATCCTTCTTGATCGATGAGTAGAGTCTTCATTTGTGATCAAAATCCTTGCTTAACTTAGCATGATATATCCACATAACAATTTTGATATTTTTCTAAGTTCTCTTACATCATATAAGTAAAGACTATATTACATCATCAATTCTTATATAGTTAAATATAATTCTTTAAGAAAGAATAATATAAGTAGGGGTGTATCAACTTGTTCATGTTAATTAAACCTTAAATTGTGTTTGAATAAATTAATTTAATTCAATATTTGTTAGGGTTAATTAAACATGAAGATTATGAATCTTAGTTTATTATTTGTAACAGTATGACACAATTCATTGTTGAGTATGTGAATGGGTTTTGACCACTTCGTACTAATTTTGTGAAGAACACATGAAGGAAGTTGATGAAGTCAAATGGGCCTCAATCAAATTAGTTGATTAGCTAAAAATTCTAGGAGACAATAGACTTGACAATCAGTTTGAGATGAATGAATGTCAAGTATTTATTGAAGAATGAGCTCTCTCGCAAGATAAGTTTCTAACTTTGAATTTTAGTTTTAAATTCAAATATTGTGAAATAATAATAATAATTACTGTGTGTTATAATTTCTATTTGATGCATAAACTTGTGATTCATGGTGCTCATGTATATTGTTATATGTCGGATAATTAAGTTAGGATTGATTATACAAACTGAAATAAATATTAGAACGCAACTAGAAATGACTGGTAGATTGTTAGTAAGTTAAAAGTAACTACTAACATGATTAATTATCATGAGTTATTTCTGTTAGAACAAAATAGGCTAAAGTGTTTGTAGAAGTTGGGGGTGGGTGGGGGGGGGGGGGGGGGGGAGGGAGAATACAAACACTACAAATTTTTCGTTCTTTCTACGTCTTTTTGCACAAGCTAGAAGATCAGAAAAACTTAAAGAAATAAGATAAGTACGCACACATTCAAGTTAAAATAGTTATATTAAAACTCGGGGTTTTTCTGAAAATCTGGTTAATCACAAATGTGATTAATCAGCTACAAGTTCTGTAAATGATTACAGCTTCAAATTCACACTCACTAGCTTCTCACTTTCTTTGAAATATTTCTTTGAAGATATATTACAAAGCTTCTCTAGTGTTTTGTGTGATTCATTATGTTAGTTGATCCGTTGGATTGATTTTTCCTTTTATATGAGAACTTTTTTGCCTGTTATCAGATCAGTGGATGAACCCATGTGCTTAGACGCGCTGCTCTTTTCAACTTCGTCGCATATATGTCACATCGATGTCCTTTAGGAACTATGTGTCAAACTGCTGCAACTTTTGTTGCTTCTTTTTCATCCCCTGATCTGTGTGCATTTAATGATCGAGAGTTATCATTGGACCACCAAACTTCAAGAAATATCTTTCCAGATTATATCTCTTGCTTCTTCAACAAGCTTCGTCTTCGTTGATTTGCATGTAAGACCTGATGACTAGTGTATGCCGTCACAACTGTCCACTGATAGCAAGCCTTGATGTGGACTTGATCAGTGCTTCTGGATTCCCCTGATGACAAGTCCCGATTAAGACTAGATCAGTGCTTCAAACTTCACTTGAGTAATCCAAGTGCTCCTTGATCCACTGACGTTGAGACTCAGAGCATCCACTGATGCAGTGCTAAGCTTTTCCCCTGAAGGGTTTCCCTGATGAGTTAGTTTGTCACTATCATACCTTGATAAGTTTCCCTGACAGGTTGACATGTTACTGTCATGCCCTGATACGTTCCCCCTAATGAGTTTGGTTTTTTACTTCCATACCCTGATGCCTTTCCCTGATAAGTTGGTCTACCTTTGTCATACATTGACGGATTCCCCTGATGATTTTTAATCCCTGAAGCTTTGTTGATCTTATTTGGAATGTCTGATGTGCGGAATAACTTAAGTGAATTTGAGTAACAACAGACATTCCTCTTCACTATCAAGTCCTTTATAAGTTTTCACTGATGACTTGTATAGTGCAGAGCAATTCATCCCCTGATGACCAAATTGATCATCAGTGGATGCAAAACTTGTGCAGATACTTAGGTTTATTGAATACCTTAAGTATTTACAGATGCACAACTTGTTCTTTAAACATCATCATCATTATTTATCTCTAACAATTTCTAAGCACAAGAAAATCAAATCCTATGAGTGAATCTACACAGTCGTAAGTTAAGATAATATTTTGAGACAGAGAAAAGTACTAAAACTGTAACGTATATAGTCACTATATATGAAATAATCCAATAATTGTAAACTACCTTACTGTAATATAATCTAATACACCATTTGAATAAGTATTGATGATTTAATTAAAAGACTTAGTCTATCAATTTGAGTTAGTAATTGATAATGCAAAAATCAAAGCTCTATAATGGTGATTAGATGGAAGAGTTACTTACCTTGAATGCACAAATAGAAAATTTTGATTGCAAAAGATATTAAATTATGCTTATGTTAACTAAGATTGTAGTTACTATGTGATGGAAGCACACTTGAATATTTCTTGTTAGAAGTAGAGTGACTTTAGTAGTTAAGTCATATGTAGCTTTATGCTTAAATTGTTAATGACGTATGTAAATTGAGTTTAGTTTATGTGATTGATTGAGTCAATTTAATTCTAGTTGATCCTAAAATATGATAATAAAGTTTGGAAAATGTGAATTACAGAATTTATTGACTCGCTCTTGTTAAAACTCATAAATTGTCATTATATGTACCTATAAAATACGACAATGGTGAAAAGTGTGCTAGAAAATTTTTAAAGTTTAATTTCTACACAACTATTTGAGTTACTACATTCTAACATGTGAGATTGTTAGTGCAATATAAGCACAAGTGTTTGTAGAAGGGGGAACGAATACAAACACCTGAAACTTTTCGACCTTTTAAACTTAAAAGTGCTTACTGGAAAACAGTTGTAACAAACAGAAAAACTAAAGAAATGAACAAACAGATTCAAGTTAAAATAGTTATATTAAAACTTGGGGTTTTTCTGGAAATCTGTATAATCACAAATGTGATTTACAGCTACAAATTTCTGCAAATAAAATTCACAGCTTCTCACACTCACTAGCTACTAAAACTTTCTCTGAAAAATAAATCTCTCAAGAAATACATTTCTGAGCTTCCTAGTGTTGTGTGCTTCTTTGTTTGTTTGATCCGTTGGATAGATTCAATCTTTTTTTTGTAAGGAGAACTCCTTTGCTTATATGTTGATCAGTTGATGAAATCACGTGCTAGAGATGTGCTGTTTTTCTCAACTTAGCCGCAAGTATGTCACATCGTAGCCTTATGTATCAGACTGTTGCATGCTTTGTTGCTTCTTTTTCTTCCCCTGATCTGTGTGCATTTAATGCGAGAGAGTTCTCATTGGATCGAAAACAAACTTCAAGAAATATCTTTCCATTTGATATTTCTTGTTTCTTTAACACGTTACATTGATTTCCGTGTAAGTACTGATGACGGGTGCTTGCTGTCATAACGATCCACTGACTATCAACCCTAATGGACTTTGATCAGTGCTTTTGGATCCCCTGATGCTTATTGACTGGATCAGGGCTTCAACCTTCACTTGAGTTTCACTCAGTGCTTCTTGATCCTGATGGTTATGACTGACGGCATACACTGATGACTTACACTGATGTCATGTTGGTGATTCCCCCTAACGGGTTACCCTGATGGGCTTGCCTGACACTGACATGTCCTGAAGTGTTTCCCTGACGAATTGGTCTGCCCTCGTCATACCCTGACAGGTTTTCCTGACGGGTTTCCCTGACGGGTTCCCCCTGATGGGTTCCCCTGATAGGTTCCCCCTAACTTGTTCCCCCTGATGGGTTCCCCTGATGAGTTCCAATCAACGCAACTTTGTTTAGAATTTCTGATGTGCGGAATACTTTGACTGTTTACTAGTAGCATCAGACATTCTTCTTCACTTTGTCAAGTCCTTTGAATGTTCCTGTTTTCTAACTTTCCTTGTGAAGTTATTGACCATCTACTGATGAATAAATTTATCATCAGTGGATGCAAAACTTGTGTTGATCTTAAGGTTTATAAAATACCTCAAGTATTTACAGTTTGCACAATTTATTACATAATCATCATCATCATCATTTATCTCTAACAATCTCCCCCTATTTATGTTTATCAATTTGATAACCATAAATACCTAGATGCATTGATGATGATGTCAAAACCAATACTAAATACATGAAAGAATTTTGAATGAATTAATAAAAGAATTTCTGTACAAGTATTTTCCTATATCTATTACAAAAAGAATGTTGTATTACACATCAGGATCCCTTTTCCTTTTTGCTGAGACAAAGGACAATGGATGACTTGATGTTAGTGCAATATTAGCACAAGTGTTTGTAGAAGGGGGAAGGTTGAATACAAACACCTGAAACTTTTCGCACTTAAAAACTTTATACAGCTTATTGAAAACAGTTGAACAACCAGAAAAACTATATGGAATGAATACACAGATTCAAGTTAAAATAGTTATATTATAACTCGAGGTTTTTCTGGAAATCTGTATAATCACAAATGTGATTTACAGCTACAAATTCTGTGAATAAAGTTCACAGCTTCTCACACTCACTAGCTTCTCATATTCTTTGAAATATCTCTCTCAAGATTTATTGCAAAGCTTCTCTCTAGTGTTTTGTGCTTCAGTGCTTGTTTTATCTGTTGGATGGATTCAATCAATCGTTATATTTGCAATGAGAGCTCCGTTGCTTATATATCAATCAGTGGGTTGAAATCACGTTCTTGAGACGTGCTTCTCTTCTTAACTTAGCCGCAAGTATGTCACATCTAAACTTTATGTGTCAGACTGCTACAAACTTTGTTGCTGCTTTTCTTCCCCTGATCTGTGTTCATTTAATGCGTGAGAGTTCTCATTGGACCATTAACAAACTTTAAGAAATATCTTTCCAGTTAATATTTCTTGCTTCTGTAACACGTTACGTTGATTTCCGTGTAAGAACTGATGACGAGTGTATGCTGTCACAATGATCCACTGACTGCTAGCCCTGACGGACTTTGATCAGTGCTTCTGGATCCCCTGATGGTTATTGACTGGATCAGGGCTTCGTCCTTCACTTGAGTTATACTCCGTTCTTCCTGACCCTGATGGTTATAGCTGACGGCATACACTGATGGCTTCCACTGATGTCATGTTGGTCATTCTCCCTGACAGGTTACCTTGATGGGTTTGCCTGACACTGATATGTCCCGAAGTGTTTCACTGACGGACTGGTCTGCCCTCGTCATACCCTGACAGGTTCCCCTGATGGGTTCCCA
Source organism: Centella asiatica (assembly GCA_014636745.2). Lineage (NCBI taxonomy): Eukaryota > Viridiplantae > Streptophyta > Magnoliopsida > Apiales > Apiaceae > Centella > Centella asiatica. The sequence continues at coordinate 7,144,597 of CM025780.1, read as the reverse complement.
CTAATGGGTTCCCCTGATGGGTTCCCACTGATGGGTTCCCCTGATAGGTTCCCCTGATGGGTTCCCACTGATGGTACTTAATCAACGTAACTTTGATTTAGAATTTCTGATGTGCGGAATACTTCGTTTGCTTACAAGTAGCATCAGACATTCTCCTTCACTTTGTCAAGTCCTTTGAATGTTCCTGTTTTCTGACTTGTCTTGTGAAGTTATTAACTATCCACTGATGAATAAACTTATCATCAGTGGATGCAAAACTTGTGCTGATCTTAAGGTTTATAAAACACCTCAAGTATTTACAGTTGCACAATTTATTACATAATCATCATCATCATCATTTATCTCTAACAATCTCCCCCTATTTATGTTTATCAATTTGATAACCATAAATCCCTAGATGCACTGATGATGATGTCAAAACCAATACTTAATACAATTTAAGAAAAAATAATGAATGAACTAATAAAAGAATTTCTGTACAAGTATTTTCCTATAACTATTACAAAAAAAATGTAGTATAGACTTTAGGATTTCCTGTTCCTTTTTGCTGAGACAAAGGGCAATGGTCGATTAGACTCAATTGGTTGAGTGTCACTCCTAAGGCCTTGTCTCCTTTGATCAGGATTTTGCTCAGGAATCCTTAGTCTTGTGTCTTCCCTTCCTGTCTCCAGTTGCTGCAGCTCCTTTTGTAGAAGTCTTCTAAAGTTGACAATGTTGACGTTGCTGCTTGATTTCAAGGCTTCAAGGACGCTTTTTATTTCTGAAATTTGGCTGCAGCAAGTTGTGACAAGTAGAAGGTAATGATCTCCCCCTTTTGATTTTTGAACTGTACACCCATGGGGCTTGTGATCATTTTTGGATATTCTGTGAATCCTTTCACTGATGGCACATGCCTTGCTGCAGTGTTCCTATCATCAGCCTTGGTTTCTTCAATCTCCTTCAGCACTTTCTGAGTCAACAGGAATCTGAACTGCATGACATGTTCACTTTTATGATAAGCTATTTGATGTAGAACATTCATTGCTTCCTCCAGGTCGAGACCATCAATGTCATTTGTCTTGATGCTTTTCTCCTGCCCATCAGTGTTTTTGTAGAACAATCTCAGTGCACTTGGCAAAGCTGTGGGCAGGCTCCTTTCGTCATTGATGTCTCTCCTCAGCCTATCAATCAACCCCCTGAAGTCTCTGTTAGCCCGGGATGATTTAGTAATCACATTCAGGCACACCCCTAGCTGTTTAGCATCCATTCTCCTAAACCAATCTAGTGTAACATTGAAGTGGCTCCCACTTTTGTCTTCAATAGTAATGAGTTGATCCTTTCTGTTGTTGAACCTGACATCTATGCTTTTTATGGAGAACATAAATGTCAGGTTTTTAATCCTTTCTGTTCGTAGGAATTCAGCTAGTATCGGTGGTCCATATTTTGTGATTATAGGAGAAGGTGCTTGACTTGTTGCTGCAGATGACTTTGGTTTGGTGACATCAGGGTCTTCTTGTTTGTCCTGCTTTTTATCCCTTGATGCACCTTTAGGGATTTGATTCTTTTTAGGCTGAGGTTTCCTGGAGGTCCTGGCCCTGACACTCTTTTTCTTCTTTTCTGCTTCCTCCTATTCCTTTGCCATTTTCCTCTCTTCCTCTTCTTGTAGTTGCTGTGCAAAGAGTGCATCAGCTTCCATGAGCTTTTTGTCCTGGGGATAGACCAGCTCCACTTTCCCATCAATTACAGCTTCAACAGGTTGTGGAAAGTGGGCTGTCTTCATGGCATCTCCAAGCAGCTTAGGCCCTGATTGAGTGTGTGACTTCTTCTTTGGATCCTCAATCAGAATATCCTTGCCTTTGTCCTTGGTTTGCGGAGCAGGAACAGGAGTAGTCACATCCCCTGATGGTTTGCTTGACTGTCCAGCAACATCCCCTGACGCATGCTGGGTTGATTTCTCCCCCTTTTTGGCAGCATCATCAGTAGGAGTTGGATGTAGGGAGGTGACTTGAAGAATTTGTTGCAGAGTGCCAGCCATGGATTGTTGCAGAGTTGCCATGCTGGTCAGTTGTGAAGTGAGATCAGCAAGCTTGCGGTCAACAATGTCAGCCTGCTTCTTCATTCGGAGTAAAGTTTGGCTGGTGACTATGGAATCCACAACTGTCTGTACATTTTGAAACTTTGAAGAAAAGTGTGTATACAAATTTTTGTTTTGTATGTCTATGGACTGACCAATCATGATCTGTGATTTTAACACTTTGATCAAGATTGGATCAGTGGTTCTTACTAACTCCTGCTTTAATAACTGTACAGTATGCGCCATCTGATTCTGCTGAAAATACAAATCAACTCTGATGAACTGGGAAAAATCATCTTGTAGAGCATCATCTTCATCACTTTCAGAAGTGGAAGTAATATTTACAGTATTACTATTTTCTCTCTTTTCTTTATTTACAAGGATCTCATCCTTATCTCTCTCATCCTCTCCTTTTTCTGTACCTTCTAAGGTAGCACTCATATCCTCTCCTTTTTCATTGCCTACTAAGGCAGTACTCTCTTCCTCTCCTTTTGCCAAAGTCCTCTCAGGGGTTTGACTTTGCCTCTCTGCACTAAGTATTTTCTCATTCTCACTCAAAATTGTCCTAGAGGGGCTCCTATGGGCATGGAAATCATCAACTGTGACCAGTTCAAGTGAAGTATTTACAGATTCTGGTTCAACAGTTGTGATAGGAGGAGGATTGGAAAAAGAATGTGTATGTACAATTGGAGAAGTATAGGTTTCTGTAGAGGATGTATATACAATTGGGGGTACATAAAGAGTTATGGCTGTGGTATGTACAGTGGTATTTATGTCCCCTGCCTGATCACTAGTGTTTGTATCAATTAAAAATGAGTCAGTCATTTGAGTGTGGTGACTTTCAAACACTGTGTCAGAGAGTGTTGGCTCCTCCACGAAATGAGAATGTGGAGAATCTGATTGTATGGCACTTAAAGTTTGTGTCATTATATCTGAAGAAATTTGAGGAACAGAGAAAGAAAGAAGCGGTGTAGATGGGAGTGTTGGTTGAATCACTGAAAGAGGAGGTGATTCATCAAAAGAAGTGTGTGCCCTCACTGTGTCATCTATCTGCAAGTGGCTCTCAGAGACCCTGATGGTAGGTTCATCAGTGTCTATGGTTACTGTATGTGCCTCACTCAACTGTGTCCCTGGTTGAGGACTATTTTCAATATCTAATCCCTTTTGAGAGGAACTAGATAGAAATATGTTTAATTCCTTATCAAAGGTTGTATCCTGTTGAGAGGATACGCCCTGGTCAGGCTATTGGGTTTCACTCGTGGCTCCCTTCTTCTTCTTCAATCTTCTCCTATAGCCAAGCACTCTCACTCCTTGCTCCCCCTCAATTGATGTGGTAACTTCACTGGATTTTCTTTTAATCCCAACAGTCTTTTGGGAGACTGTGGGTTGGGCTATTGAGAGTGGTTGTGAAGAAATTGGTTGTTCTACTTGGGTAGGCAGAGAGGTGGTTGTTTTCTCTGCCATACTAGATGAAGGTGAAGAATGTACAGTGTTAGAAGTGGAAGATGTAGAATTTACTACCTGTATCATATGCGTTGGGAGAGCAAATGATTCAGTTGTATAAGATTTCATCATTATTTCTGCAAACAGTTTCTTTGTTTGCTTGTATGTCTGTACAGGTATATCATTCTCAAAAGAAAGATTAGTAATTTGATCTTTAATAACCATAAACAAAAATCTAGAATAGTATATTTCAATTTTCCTATTATTTACATTACCTAATTTATTTACAAGATCATCAAAAATAATTTTACCTATATTTATATTTACATTTTTAACCATCGCATATGCTATTTTTAAAGTTAAAGAGGTAATAACCTCAAAGTTAGAAGACTTACCTGAGAACGCCTTGGTGATTGTATCAAACAGGTAGGAGATTTCCCGCTTAACATTCACCCTTTTGAGATCTTTGTGCTTTAACACTGCGTTGGGAGCAGCATTATAGCCCAATTCTCTCAAGAAATCCAGTAGGTCGGCATCACTTGGAGCATCCACTAGATCTTGAGTAGGTAACCCCAAAACAGAGTTAAGTCTGGAAGGAGTTATTTTTCCTTTCTCAGACAAAACCTTGAATGAGATACCCTTGATCACATCTGGCTTGGTGGTTGAGTACATGAATTTAGAACTAGTCCACAGTTGTGACAGTGCCTCTCCCGACATTTCTTCATCGGTAAAGATGGCTTTACTATACTCAGATTTGAGCAGATAGTTCATTATTGGTTTGAAGCAATCACTTACCTCATCAATGCCGGAGAAGCCCACAAAATTTGTGGATGGGACTGTCAAGTTCCTCTAAATTTGTTGACGTGCCATGGATGCTTTGAGGATTTGAGATTATAGGTTTCTGCGAAAAGTCGAGAGAAAAAGAACTCTAACAAATATCAGGTTTAGATTAAGTGTTTGAGAGTTTCAAAAAGTAGGAGAGATAATATATTAATACCCGCTAAAAGACGTTTGAAAACTTTCACTGATACACGCTATCAGGGTGTCAGTTCAGTTTCTGTGATGACACGTCATCAGTGAGAGAAGAATTCAATGATGAGTTGTCATCACTTAACTGGCCTGGAAACCCGATGCAAAATAAATTTAAACTTACCCTGATGATTCACTGTATGTACATACCCTGACCCTGATGCACAAGCCGGACAACCTGATCCTGACGAACAAGTTGAGTACCCTGATCCTGACGAGAGATCCGGACACCCTGACCCTGACGCACAGGTAGGAGACCCTGACCCTGACGAACAGGTGGGATACCCTGACCCTGACGAACAAGTAGGAGACCCTGACCCTGACGAACAGGTAGGAGACCCTAACCCTGACGAACAGGTGGGATACCCTGACCTAGATGCATCTTTAAGGAAGCCCTGACCCTGATGCATCAGTCAAAAACAAAAACAAAACAACAAAAAGCAGAATGTACAAGTATATTCATATTTACAATTTGAACATATATAACCACATATCAGTTTGATTTTATCAAAAACTTATGAAATGGGTTAGAGATACCAGAATTTTTAGGATTTTGACTCTGACCCTGACGCATAATTTACCATTCCAAGCTCCCCCACAAGATTTGAAAAAGTGGCTTCATCAAGAGCTTTGGTGAATATGTCTGCCAGCTGCTTGTTGGATGGTACAAATTGTAGTTCAATATCTCCATTCATTACATGCTCCCTGATAAAGTGATATCTGATTTCTATATGCTTGGTTCTGGAATGCTGTACTGGATTTTCAGCAATGGAAATGGCACTTGTGTTGTCACACCTTATTGGAATTTTGGAACAGTTCAGACCATAATCCATCAGCTGATTTCTCATCCATAGAATTTGTGCACAACAACTTCCAGCTGCAATATATTCAGCTTCAGCAGTAGATGTAGAAATAGAATGCTGCTTTTTGCTGAACCAAGATACAAGCCTTCCTCCTAGAAATTGACAGCTTCCTGTTGTACTCTTTCTGTCAATCCTGCATCCTCCAAAGTCAGCATTAGAATATCCTAGCAATTCAAATCCAGACTCCTTTGGATACCAAAGTCCCAACTCGGTAGTGCCCTTGATATATCTCAAGATTCTTTTTACTGCAATAAGATGAGATTCCTTTGGATCAGCTTGATATCTTGCACAAAGACATGTTGCAAACATTATGTTTGGTCTGCTTGCTGTCAGATATAGCAATGATCCAATCATTCCCCTGTAAGTCTTCAAATCAACTTTCTTTCCATTCTTATCAGGGTCAATCTTGGTTGCAGTGGCCATAGGTGTCTTTACTACTTTTTAATCCTCCATATCAAATTTCTTGAGAAGTTCTTTGGCATATTTTGTCTGATGAATATAGATTCCATCAGAGTCTTGTTTAACTTGCAATCCCAGGAAATAAGATAACTCTCCCATCAAGCTCATCTCATATTTGCTTTGCATGAGTTTGGAGAATTTTTCACACAGTCTTATGTCAGTGGATCCAAAAATAATATCATCAACATAAATTTGAACCAAA
>CM025780.1:7095734-7138538 GCA_014636745.2 Centella asiatica | reverse complement strand
TTTTACAATTTATTACATAATCATCATCATCATCATTTATCTCTAAGAGTGATTTATTAAGTTGAATCACAACAGTTGGTTAGGAGTATTTAGTCAATTTTATAGATGATTATGATAGATACACAGAATGATTATTAAAGTTAAAGGTTTTGACAAATATCTACGGTTAAGTGTGAAGAGAAAAATAATTGAATCTATTAAAGAGGAGGAGAATATAAACTAACAGAGCTCAAGGATATTGTACTTTATACGATTTTTGATGAATTCTTGAAACATGAATCTCATACTCACCTTATGGATTGATATAGCCAAAATGAATTGTTGGCTTTGACGGAATTATAAAAAATGGCATGCCTACTTGTTATTGGTGAGATGAATTCAATTGTGGTCATATTTTTGGATTATACCTCACTCTAAATTTGTATTTTTACTTTTCTAATAGAATTTGTCTAAATAAACTTTTGACTTTGTGAATTCTAAAGTTTAGGACTATATACTATATGTAGCAAATACAGATTCTAAGTAGTAGTCCAAGATGAAGAATATGATAAACATATGTGTTTGTCTAAGATTTGCAGTAGATAGAGTTACAAACATGTTTTGTTATTCAACCAATGTACTGTTGGAAGCAAAGTTTGCATTTTTATTGAGAACTTGTTTCTCAAATTTACAATGTCCCTATTTAACGAGAAAAACATGGTTGAGTAATGAATGAGTCTAGTCTAAACCTAATCTTACTGATTTTTGACACTTGGACAGTTGAATTAGAATTCTTTTAAGTATCTATTTGATAATGAGTACCTATTGATTTTGATGAGGACTCTGTAAACTATCAATTAAATTATGATTTATCCTTCCGGAAATGAGAAGATGAGATTTAAGCACTCGTTCTTAAGAAAAGAATCATTGTTAGTGACATGAATTGTTTGTTACATAATAAATCCTAGAATAGTTTATTTGCAAGTGAGTGAACAACTATAAGTTATAGTTCATTATTGTAGAAGAAACTTATTTATGACAGATTTTAGTCAAGATTGACACGTTTAATAACTAATTACTATATGTTTGGATTAGGAAATAATTTATTGTGGCATTCATTCATCTTTTTGTCACATGAATTTGATAAGTATTCTTCTAGTTGTTATATTATTGTGATGTGAATACAGTTTTGGTTATATGTTGATCTATGCAGATCAATCTGCAATATTTATTCTATAAGGATTTGATAATTAAATATGTTAATTAATCAAATTATTATAAAGTAAGTTCTTGTATAAGCACTTAAATTACAATAGTTTTGACATAAAGTAAAGAGTTTGAGATTGGTTCTTGGTGATTCAAGTAAATATCTTTACTCATGTTACATGTCAAATAAAATTGTGATTATTTTTTTTATATAGTATCATACTGTTGTTAGGAACTACTTAAACGTTTTGATATTTAGTGAGTTTGTGAAATAGACAAGATTTTATCTTAGTCTACTTGCTAGGATAGATGCAGTGATACAATGAGGTTCAAACACAATGTGATCAAGTATAAACTTATGGGACAATTGGATTAATCCAAACTAGTCGGTAGTCTCGTGTGCGTAGTGGACTTGCACAAGTATTAATATAGCCTTTGTAGTTGGCATGTTTAGTAAACTCACTGTAATTCTAAAAGAGTTATGTAATGCCTTAGAGATTGACGAAATATGAGATGTCCTAGAGGCTGATGAGATACTTTATAGGTACTCAATGATATGTTATATGTTGGTAGAATCCTCTAATTGTAGAAGGATTTTTTTATGGTCTCTTGATATCAGTGTGTATATCTATACACTAGATAATAAAGTATTGTATTAGAAGTCTATGAAACGAGAAAAAATAGTTTTTGTCATCTTAATGTTAAAACTCTATACTCTAGTTTTTAGAAACAGAATTAATAGAAGTTTTGTTCTAGGTATTCTACGGATAAATTTTTAATTGTATTCTTTAGAAGTGGTGAGAAACAAATTGCACAGATTTTGTTTGAACATTCTTTAATAGTTGAAGAAAGTGTTGAGACCATTGCTCTTACAATAAGTTCCAATAATGAATTTTCATCACAAGTTCATTACGAAGGAGATAAAATTAAAGCCATTAGATTAAAATCTCTTAAAGGATTTGTGACCTAGTATGGTTTATTCGTAATCTATTGTTTGAGTATTATAATTTGATCTGTCTTGATGTTGTAGTTTCTTTATATCATTCCAAATTTGATGATATGACTCTCATGACTTGTTGTATCATTTCAAATTTGATGATACATTATAATAAAATCGTGTTAGGTATGAAACTATAACATTCCAAAATAAGTCATGTGTGGTTCTTATCTTTAATGAGAGAAACCATAATTGGGTAGGTTCTATGTGTTGAAAACTTGTTGGTGATGAGAAATAGTTTTGTTTTGTAATTGGTACTAAGTTCTATTGTGTTGAACTAGATACTTTTATAACAAACTATTTTATAATTCAAAACTTAGTGATGATGCATTGTAATTTGATATGTGATTGGTGCGAAGTTCTCAGAAGTTGAAATAGACACTTGTACATCAAATTATGTTAATCAAAAATGATTAGTACATTCTTTGAATTTGATTGGTACTTAAAGATGAATAATGAAAGTTTTTATTTTTGCATCATGTTTTGATATGACTTGTACTAAGTTTAGAATGTCTAAACTAAATGCTTGTATTATTCTTTAATTGAAGATTATTGATTGGAATTCGTTGGGGGACGCCTTACACGAAATTCTATGTTAAATTATCATTAGAAAAAATTTACAGAAAATGTTAAAACTGAAAGAGATCAATGAATTTTTCTATTGAGAATGATGATTACTAGAATAGTAGAATCTTGTGGCTAATTGAATTTCTAAGCCATTTCATTTGTCTGTTTTATTTTATTCAAATATTGTTCACCTAACTTGATTTGGTTGATTCAGACATGTATACATAATTTTATTTGAATTAGTTTCATGATATTTTAGTATCGTGTATTCATGTATGGTTCATTATTATTATTTTATATTTAGAACATAGAAAGAGATTGTTAGAATGTATTTTCAAAATATAATAATAATAATAACAATAATAATTTGACAAATATTAATTATACTTTATTAATTAATATTATACGTTTTCAAAATATAATAATAATAATAATAACAATAATAATTTGATAAATATTAATTATACTCTATTAATTAATATTATATGTACACAAAACGCTGAAAGTGTATAATCCAATGTAGAATCCTAATTGGAATGAGTCTATATTAAGTTCGATAACTTGATCACAAAGTATGTATATATATATTTCTGGAGACAACAAACTGATTATTCCAAATTTGATACCGAAAATGTCATGTTTCAAGCAAAACCTATATACGCATGTATCGTTCTTTTTTATAACTATCTCTTATAATTATTGTTTATACTTCCATTGATTTAACATAAACTAATCTGGCATCGGACTAAATCAGAACAAGATGACTAGATCAAGATTTGCCCAAAGTCTCCATATTACTCGATGTTTTAAAAAAACAAGCAATAAATAGAACATTTTAATCAAAAACGACAAGCAATGCACTGGTGGCAATAAAACTAGAAAATCTTCAACTGGGATGACGGTACAAACTTGAAACAGTATCATAAATCCCTCGGTTAAAACAAACGCATATCACAATCAATATACTAATTATTAGCAATCTATTGATATCTTCCTATCTATATTATTAAAGATGCAGAGTTCCTAAAAAATAGGGCAAATTAGTCACATTTATGAGGGGAAAAAATGAAAAACAAAGAAAGAAACTGAAAAATAAAAGGAATAAAAACTGAATTCCACTGCCATAAAGGAACCGCTTCCCCACTAACTTCCATCTTTTATTCCACTTTGGATGTTGTAATGTAGGTCAGCGATCAATCATGTTCAAGGAAAAACATAAACTGCATTATATTAATTAATATAATAAATTCAATAAATTATAAACTGCATACTCACGCATAAGCGCCTGCCTTTAGGCTAGTATACATTATACACTTCCATGATTAAGCACACGAAATGTCTAATAATATGCAGATTATAAAAATTAGCAAACAATAGTATTTACTAGATCTTTTGATATACAACAGCTTAATCGTGTTTACCTTGTGAAGTCGAAATAGGAAAAAGATAATAACACCATCCATGCTTGATGGATACCTAGCTAGCAATACTTCTATTTCGTTATAACTAGCCGAACGAATAAACATAACAGTCGTGGCGGTGTATCGTGCAAAATAAAACAATGTGAGATAAATGCAACCCTATTTTTAGTAGATTACTTATATCCGTGCCTCAACCTTAATTTTCAGTTTATTTAAGAAAAAACTTCCAAATTTCTCTATCAGTCATTTCTTTAATCAAATGAGCTCCAAAAATGCCTTCATCGTCTACCAGGCTTCTCAGGTGCCTCGCTGCACTGTTGAAGCCAACATAATTCTTCTTTGTGGCCAAGTACAATACTCCATATGGAGGCCTCAAACACTGAAGATTAAGAACAGAGAAGGAAAGCAAATGATATAAGAATAATAAGAACAGAGAAGGAAAGCAAATGATATAAGAATAATAAGAACAGATAAGTTAAATATCATCTATTCTAGGAAGAAAAGGTTACGATCTGCACAATAGCCCCCAACTCGGGAGTACTTACCTATTATAAATAAAATAAAACAAAGATGATCCACAGATGAAACCATATAAAAATAAGAACTAGGAAGAGAGGACGATGTCGAGGCTTAAGTCTTGACCTTAAAGAAGCACTGTAAGCTAGGACAATTCACTGTAGAACATTATTTTTCAGTGTCGTAAACTTTTTAAGGGACCAGGCAACTGTCCAAACTAAAGCGATAGAAACTTCCTGAGACTTCTATTTACAGCTTTATTACTAATAGATTGTCTACAAAGGATTATTGGATCCCACGTGTACTTTGGAATTTTTACATGCATTCAGCAATACCAAATTCAGTTTCTTCCCATCAGCACAGCAGCCTATAGCTGAAGCTTCATTCTCATTTTCATCATTTGGTCTTTTGACTGGTGTATACTAATGTATTTCTTTGATTAAACAAGATGATTAAAATTTTAGCTTCACTTTTCTGTTCGATCTATAGCAAACTTCAGTAGATTTAAGAGGGCATCAATTTGGGGGTTAGGGCGGGGCGGGGCTTTGAAGAGATTCAGTAAGAGGGGCAGTGATCACTGGTTTAAGCCTTAGTCGTAATAATACAACTATGCCTGAAATATAATCCTGGAAAACAGAGTGGGGATTGAGGCTGAGCTGAATGACTATGGGTGGGCAATCCTGGAAACACACTTTGTTTTTACTCTCTGTGGCCTCGATACATTTCTAAATCGAGAGATCTCTACTGAGGAAGGTGCTATCAAGAACAATTAACGGATCTAAATATACTGATTGTTATAGATTCTTAAAAGAGATGGGGAAGAAGGGCCTACAGGACATGAATGGAATTGTATCAGTAATATTATCCCCTGGTCTGGACAGCTGGAAGGGTTGCAAGTTACAAGTCCCGAGTCTAAATTGCTCAAGTCTGGAGGGGTTCCTAATTCTCTTTTGATATCCTAATTTAGAGTAACTATAGTATTTAGCTGTTCATGTCAAAAAATACATAATAAGATAAGCACATCTACATGTAAAATTAAATTCCACATCAGTCTCAAATTAATGCAAATTAAATTCCACATCAGTCTCAAATTAATGCAGAAGTCATTTAATCTATTACTGTATATTAATTCATAAGAAGAAAACACGTTTAGTAGGACTTTTTAGTGTTTCTCTCTCAATTGGAATCTTTAGCCTTCCTTTTCTAATCCTAATTACAACTTCATCTCTTGTGTACAAGTCTCCTTAATTACATTAAAAATAATTATTCCCATAAACAAATAACTAAAGACCACTTTCAAATATTGCAAAATAAATATTATAAATAATAACTATAATAATAATAGCATTCATAGGCGTTATTGGACCCTAGAAATAAAAGGTTATGTTATAACATCATCGTTATGTTATTCTAAGAAATAAAAGTTGTCTAATTACAATTGGATGTGTAATTATATTTTTTACATTCTAATTGTAAAACAATAAAATAATGATACATAAAAATAATTTGTAAAGCATGAAAATATTACAAATAAAAGAAAATTTATATTAAAATTTTTAAAATAAAAAACTATCAAAATATTAAACAAATAATAATAATAAATTATATTAAAACATTAAAAATAAAAAAATTATCAAATATTTAAAAAGTAATAACAAAAAACCCGTGATGTGCACAGGTTTCTATGTTAGTACTCATGAAAGGAACAACTTGTAAAAAATATCAATTTTACTAGTAGAAACATTAATTCCCTTTCCAGTGTTATATTACTCCATATAACCAATCACAAATAAATTGTGTCAAATAAACAGCCTGGTTGATTAGAAAGTGGTCATTTTTCTGGTATTTTCTGTAATGAATATTTTCCTTGCACTGAACACCCTTAAATTTTATATTCAGTTTTATTACAAGTATTATCCTAAAAAACGACATACAAGTTCCAATAGTTTGTCAAGCATAATTTGAGTATACTGAACTATCATTGAGGGAGATCGAGAGCCTTGATATAACATTTGCATCTGCTATCCGTTGATAAGAAAGAAAAAAAGCGCAACTCACCTTTTTTATTAGAGCATATAACTTCTTCAAAGAGGTCACTGAGTATGGGATCTCAGTCAACAAAATAACATCATAGCCTCCTTCCCCTTGGTCTGTCTCACTAGCCCTCTCCCATGCTCTGCTTCCTGAGAGCTTCCTAGATCCCCTCAAAGAGATATCTTGCCCCATAATGCTACCATCTTGGCTGCTACCCCCATCATTGAAATCCTCCTCAGAAAAGCTCAAACTCATACCAGTTGGCACTTCAGGTACATCAGTCTTTACAATGGACAAAACTGTCGGGAGTTCTTCCCACTCCCCAGCATAAAAATGCACTGCTGGGGAAAGAGGTTGCCTTGATGGTGTCAAGGGACTCTCAGGCTGGCGGCTCTGCCTGTCTCGAGCTAGCTCAAGATTGGCCAGGACATTCGGGATAGTTGTACATCTTATAGTTTCTGCATTCAAATCTTGAAAATGCACTATAGAAGCTCCCTGCAATGTGGTTAAGATAACACTTAAGGGACTAATAAAGACAGGCAAATGTCGTTACCAGAGCAATAATTGTTGCTGAAAAAATTATCACTGAATGTATTATAAAAGTGTTGTTTAAAAGTACAATTGCTGTGGATGCATAATTTTTGCTTTGGCAATATCTATCTCCCTAAGAGTGGTTTGTTTACAAAATCCACATCTTTTTTCTCAAACTAGGACATCTCCGTCCTAATTTAAAATGGTACAGCTTATGTTGGACAATGGAAAGAATTTTGAGTACATATGCGGTCTAGATATTCATACCACAATACATAAGTTAGACACATTCCAGTTTTCTCAATCATAAGTAAAGCAAGCACCAGAAAAAGGGCCTGAATCCCAGTACATGCACACAAAGTAAAATTGAACGTACTCTATATACTTCACACCTACCTATATATCAAACAAGTACTTGTATTTTGCAGTAATGTTTATTTATGATGATTGGAATATTTTAAGTTATGTCATAGTCTTTCTGTATCAACTAATATCCTTCAAGTTTGTCCAGTTGATTTTTTTCTTTTTTTTTTTTTTTTTGGTTGAAAAAGTGAATTGAATTATGGCTATTAACTTTAGCCAAAATAAAGTAAGGCTAGTGGTTGTTACATGTCTTCTTCAGCAAAAAGATGGTAGTTAATGTTGGTTGATGGGTGGGAGAAATGGAAAAATTAAGGTACGTACCAGCTTATCAACAAAGCATACCCTCCTTCCCTAAACAACCCTCCAAGAATATTAACCAGAACATGTTCGATGCCAACCTTACACCACTAAACTATATTTCAGACAACACATGGCATAACCTTCCAAAGGTGGAGAAATGGAATTTGCAAGAGGACGACTATAATTCATGGACAACTTTAATTGACTGGTTTCAGCATTGCAAACATTTTCACATAAATTAATGGAGCTACAGAACTGTAAGACCCAAACATCCAATATTATTGCAAGTGCAGGACCAGCAGTGATTTGAAGTCTCTGAGCATATATATGATCACATTACAAATAGTTATTTCCAGGATATAAAGGGAAACTAGAAACTCCACACTTAGTATTGTAATATCTGCAACAAATATATTGGGATTTGAACCTCCCCTTAGGAATTTGAATGATTTTAGTTTCAATAGCTGGAAATACACAAAAAGATGAAGATCAATATACCTTAACGCAAGAAAATATCCCAGGGAGTCCATAGCTGCAACTAAGCTGAAATGATTGAAAAAAACCAATTCTCAGATTCACAAACATATAAAATCATTAATCAAATACAAAACTATGGCATTAACATATGCCAAGCTTGTGGAACCAAAGCTTGGGGCAGTATATATACTGAAGAGACGACGTGATGCAGAACAAGAAATTAAATTATTGGTTTTAATGTTATATTGTATTGTTGGTTCGATATAAAATTATTGATATAATTAATCAGAAGTTATATTTATTTATTATTAGGAATATTCTAGAATAGTACGTTGATACTTATTATTATGAAAGATTTTAGGGTTTATTATTAAGTCTAGGAGGTATTTGTGTGAACTTTTCATGGTTGTTCAGTCATATTAGTACTACGTAAAAAGATGTAAACCTTAAACATTATTATCAAGAATTGAATTAAGAATTGATTTATTGTGTTTTGAAGGTTGTTGCCCTAGTTATCCTTCTCCCTTGTTTTTCCTTTCTCCTATTCCATCATACATCAAATTGGTATCAAGACCCGAAATCCTGGTGCTCTATCGATTTCACCTTCTTCTTACCCAAAATTTCTGGCATCAAATTGAGTATCAATTTTGCAGGAGAAATCGTTGTTTTTAGTCTCAAATCTATCCTCAATAAGAAAAAGGAAAAAAAAAACAGTTTGCTTGTTGCTGCAGTAATCAGGTCATAGGTCATCTGTCAGGTCTCCACGTCAGACTATTGTCAGAAAACTGTCAGAGATTTGTCAGGCCGCCGTCAGAGATTCTCTATTCTACATTTTGGTTCCTGCTTCATCTATTCCGTCACTGCTACTTTTCTTCTCTCAGCTGCTGCATTCTTTCCTTTTGAAGATGTAAAAAAACCCTAATTCCTGGGAAAACTGCAGTTTGGTGCCTCAACGTTCTTTGACATTTTAAAATCAGCTTCTGCAGTTTAGTTTATTTGCAGTTCATTCCCTGAAGTTTCAGAGCTTGCAATACAGCCTAAAGTTCCTGGTTCTGTAGTTCAGCCCCTGCAGCTTTCCAAATCAATTTCTAAGGTCCAAAGTTTGACAACTCAGGCCTACAACTTTCAATCATGTACACCACAATAAAAATGTCCACCACCCTAGAGAAAATGTCTTCACTTGAGCAGCAGTACTTGAACTTTGTATAGGAGTCCTAAAACTTCGAATTCCTTTCTAGCTCGTCAAATCAAAGGGATTCAACCTAAAGATGGTGCTCGGTATTGGAAGCTAATTAAAGAGTGCATGATTTGAGGACGAACCTGAGTATCTGAAGCTTGTATATGAAGAGAGAAACACATGTACTCCAATTAAACCTTTAATCAATGATACAAGAACTCTGAAGAAATACTCATAGTGGACAACTTTCAAATTGGAAAAGAAGATGCCAATGAGATCAACACAGAGGAGGATCAATGAAGCGAACATAAAGATTAACTTGGAGCACAAGTCGTCCATGAGGTACAACACGGTGATTTCATATTTCCGAAAAACGCATTCAAGAAGAAACCACTCCCAACATCCTTGAGGCGCTCCTATTTTCAGAACTTGTTCTTATGGAATTGGCATGTGAGAAACTCAAACATTCTTTGAAGGCTCTCCTCTCACGGTTCATCATTGTTAATTGGTTCAAAACTTGAGGACAGGTTTTTTTCAAAGGGAGAATGATGCAGAACAAGAAATTAAATTATTGGTTTTAAATTATTTGTATTACTGATTGGATATAAAATTATTGATGTAATTAATTAGTAGTTATTATATTTATTATTAGGAATATTCTAGAATAGTAATTTTAGGGATTTGTTATTAAGTCCAAGAGATAGTTTCGTGGTCGTTATGTCATATTAGTACAACATAAAGAGATGTAATCCTTCAACATTATTATGAAGAATCGTTGCAGAATATGACTCATGAGGTTCTTTAAATTCTGTGGGTGGCATAGCTATCGAGATCAATCAAGTCAATTATGTCTCTCCTCGAAGTACATCATATTTGTGCAGTGCAAGGCCACAGACTCTCTTAAAGGTTCAGTTCAATTAGTTTATTGAAATTTTTTTTTAATTTCAAATTCAAGAACCAGAAGTGTGACCCCCTCCCCCACACCCTAATTTGTTTTCTTTATTTGCACTTTCATTTTGGGAACTTCCATTGGATTTTACTGTGTCTCACAACCGAGAAGAACAGGGGGGTCATTTTGGTTTTGGATCTGGGACAAGTAGGATTTATTGTGTTTTGTGGGTTGCTGCCCAGGTTATCCTTCTCTAATCCCCTTGTTCTTCCTTTCTCCCATTCCGTCCTACATCACAACGAACATTTGCTTAAAATAGCTTCCTTGACTTCAGTATATTAGTTTTTAATACTATTAAGATCTCTTACATACTTCAAGGGTACAGATAATGAGGTTTGTGAAACCTACCAATGTTGGGAGCCTTGATCTCTTGACGGGTAGTAAATCCAGGCCTCTGGGGCAAGTTACAAAAGTCAGATTTAAAAGAAGATATGTTTAAGGTCTAACTTAAGAGAATAAAAAGTCCTCGAAATACACTTTTTAGGTCTTGAGCTCTTGCGCATTTACTCATAGACAAGTTGCATCAAATTTGACCTCATGCAGATTTGATTCCAAACTTAACTTTCTTTCCAATTTTTTGCTTATTTAAGTAAAGGAAAATTTCTGTTTGAGATTTTTTTTTGGGTAAATAGTATGACTTATTGTGTTTGTCTTTTTAACTTGGTGCTAATATAATAAACTAAATTTTCTGTCCAATATAATTTGGAAAGTTATGAGATTTTATTACATTAAACATGTATACTAGATTAAGGATTGAATAAAAAAAATCTCAAAACATTCTAGACATATTCAAGCATTAAAATTGTTAAATTAGATCTTATAATTCCTCAATATCTCATAACCAGAGATAACATTCTCTTTTCATTCCCAGAGTAACATTTCGTGCACTAAATATGGCCTCACAGCGACCAACACACGAGTCAGTCCTTGTGTCTCTTATATAATCCGTTTATTACTGTCAAAGCTAGTTTTTTCCAAAGAAATATACATATCCTACTCTTGTTATTAAAAAAAGATTACGAGTCATATGAGGAAATTCTAGGACATATTTCAATATCTAATAAGTGCACCAGTCTTAACTGAACACTAGCCAATCTTTGAAAGCAAGAAGTTTTGAATGTTCACTTGAAAGCTATCTGATAAAACTTTACATATAAGCATTCTCAGCGTGACAATTTTACCAGCAAAGAGATGTCTGTTTAAGGGATAACATAAAATAATCTCTGATCTTCCATTGGAACAATCTAAGTTTCAAGCATTTGAGATTTTCAGTTTTATGTGTAGTTTAACAAGATAATTAGATATTAATTTTTCCATCAAATTTGTACTGGTAAAAAAAACACGAGATGAACATACTAATTGAATTGCAAGCTTGCATCGAGGAAACACTTGTCTCTAATTATAATTATATAAAAAGAAGATTAATTGCAATGCAATAAATTTGAATGGGGATCCTTGGAGTGTATCCAGCCTTTTAGTCAGTTTTCTTATCCAAACTTGTGTACCTGTGATTACTTACCAGCCTACCACACCATAATATATATTTCTTGTTCAGCTAGCTCAAGCAAATGACAATTCGTATATACTTATAATAGAATGCTTATATTCTTACCCAACATATCATGTATTTTACATGTTTCTCAACATCTCCAACACCTTAACATATCCATTAAGATAAAAGCGAACAACATATTTAATAGTCAAACCCCTTCAATATATTTCTCCAGTACCACCGAGTTCCATTTGAAATTTAACTTTAGCAAAATTAAGAAATCCTATAATTTAAATACACAATAAATTTTTAACTTAATTCGGCAACAATCAAGACTGCAAAATACATAAAAATCCCAACAAATTAGAGCCTCTGTTATTTTAAATTTTTTACAAAGTCCCACCAAAATATACATTTTAGTATTTTGCAGCATCACTGTAGTATCAAATTATTCTTAGATCTCATGAACAAGGTTCAATATTTTAGCTCCTTTCTTCAATGAAGTATTTTAGGAACATGTGCATAAAACTTGTTTATATACAAAATATTAGACAAGTGTTGCTTTATGGATGTCAAAATAATAGAGCATCAGAAAACTGGAAAAATTCATATGATGAATCATGAATTGCAATAAGATATCTGAGAATTAATAGGTTAAAGTTGTTTAATCTAGCAGAGAAAGTTTTAGCATTTCAAAGATTCAAGCATATTAAACTGAAGAATGAAATAATAAGACAAGGCATAATTGAAATACCTCCAATACCCTCTTTCCTCTAAAGCTCAGTTGCCCATCCCGAATATCATGCTTAAGGACATTAACAAGATCTATTGAGTTGTCCCATGATTTCAACGACCCTATACAGAACAGCAAAGGATGTACACTCAAATTTAGTATCTGACAGTCCTTTAAACAGGCGAGTTTAGCAGAAGAGTACTACTAATGCCATATTGAATTAACTTCTCCAAGATCATGAAATAAGGTGATGCATCTACCATTAATTTTTGATGAGATTGAATCTGAACCAGAGAAACCAATTATGTCAGCAACACTAACTCTTCCCTGCAAGATACACTAGATAAGGTTACTTAAAACTCTTGAGTCACTGACAGCAAACAGAAAGTTCTCCGCAAATGAACTTCGTTTCACTAATATTCCAAAGAATTAGTTCAAGGCCAAGACTCTAAATTTTATCTGAGATTAACAATCTTCCAATAAAGCTAGATAGAGACAAGGTTTTAGCTTCTTAAAAAATAAGCATGCTGAAATTATCACTATGGTGACAACTAAATAAGAGATATATCATATATATGCATAAGTTAATAAGTTAAAACATCATGTTCAAAATGAACTACAAGGAACGTGAAAGGTTCTGTATGAACAATTTTATATTGCACAAACTAGCTTCCCTTTAGCTTTATGCAAGACAAAAGGCGAATAAAACAAAAATAAAATAATATAACTATCCTCCTATCAGACATTTATACCACTATACCTTGAATATGCTAACTCCTTCCAAATCTACATTTTCCCCTGCATACTTGTACGGGTGGGCCTTCTGTAGAAAGGACAAAGATCACGACTTGATACATGTAAGGCAACACCAGGAAGACGGAACAGGACTTTCAACTAAACAACTTCAACCAAAGGTATATGGAATAATTTATATTTCATAATTATCCTCGCACTGAAGCAATAAGAACCTAATAGAAAATATGCCTTTGATGGAATAATCTCTACAGCCGGTGAACAGAGATGAACATCTCTGTCAGAAATAGAGGATACGCTGTGACTTCCCCTATCATGAGGAGCCAGGCCAGGCAAGCACTGTGTGAGTAATGATGGGGCACGCATTGCAGCTAGATATATAGGATTGCCGAGGTCTTTGGAGAAAATATCTGCCAATGCCAACAAGTTCTACGTATGTTATTTTGTTTAAAATGTGACCTCAAAGAAGTAAACTTAAGAGTTCCTATCACAAGATATGAACTCCAAACATTCCAAGACTTTATTCTCAAACATAATATGATAGTATGCACATTTAAGATTTATCCAGGGTACAGAAACAGAAAACAAAACAGAAATTAAATTGCAAAGCCCTACATGAGCATTCTGACCAACAAAAGATATTAAATTTCATTATCACAACTGAGTAAAGTAAGTGATCCGTTGATAGATATGACAAAAAGATACTCATAATATCTGGGAACTAATTTAACAAGAATAATGATCAGATAAAATGCACTCATCATCATTTAGCTGCAAAGTCTTACAAGGTAGAAAATTTCAGTGGAACACTTACAAATAATTCCAAAATTTAAAATAAGGAAATGAAACCATAAATGTAACCACATCTCATAAGTCATAATCTCCGATGAGGGTAAGCTTTTACCATTTAAATTCAGCAATTAATCAACGGTGGAAACTAATTTCCACTAAACCTACAACTATTCAACTAAAATATCACATATTGCTTTGAAGAAAACCAACCCTTCTCCTCGGCTGTAGCCAACTAACAAACCCATAAACAACAAAGGGCTAGGGAACCACCATAATCATATACATAAAAGTCAACAATTCTAAGAAATCATCACAAACCCAAGAATTTAAATCATAAATAAACAAAGACTATTCAAGCGAAAACATCAAATACAAGATAAAATGAATGAACGAACAAAGAGAAGAAACATACCTAAGACAAAATGGTAGTGAATTGATTCAAAATCTCAACAAAGCAAGCAATACGCTTTATAGGAATGGAAGATCTAAGATGTAAAACAAGATTTTTAAAGAGAATACATCATGGCATGACCTGGCTTTCCAAGTCAAAGAAAGGAAGTTTTCGGGAGAAAAGAAGCTTTCGGACTTGCAGACTTGGAAGTTAAAACTGTGACTAATCAAAAAATCCCAGAAATGCCGCTTCGCTTGTCATTAATGTTGAGGTAGTCAACGAGGTTGAGGGAATGGACGATGGTAAGAGTCGAGATGGAGGGTCGTGTGCTTGTGAAAACTAAAAGGCGAGTAGGTCGGTTGGCTACATTAATATACCGTTCCGCTACTTTCCTCCGTTCTAAGTTGATTTCCGAAAATTTTGAGAAAATGCTGACTACACAAGTACGTAAATCCCCACTAGTTACAACGGCAAACACTAGACGTGTAAAATTAAAATAAATATTAATACATATATTAGCTGAGAATTGGAATATAATATTTTTCAAGAAGTTATAAAAAATAAATAAGATTGATTGAAAAGTTTAACTAGGAAAAAAAGAAAGATAAAACACTTACCTATAAAATATTGGTCGAGGAGGGGAGGGAATGGGGTTTGTGGGATCTAAAGTAGTGGCAATAAATTAGAGTTGAAATGGATAATGGGTTGTAACTTGCAATAGTGACTACGGTTATCATTTTTTCCAATCTGATTAGTAATTAAGAATTATCCTAAGGGCTTCACTAATAAGTTAGTTATTTAAGGGGCCTCACATTTAAAATAATAGATATGTTTTATGTTATGACTTCCTAAATTTGATTTGAATTTTTTTTTCCACCAAAGACTAAACGGTACTATATTGTGAAAATATGAACATTTAAGTATCACTTAATTTGAATTTAAACAAATAGATATTATTTTTTAATTAATTATCAAAAATAATGTTATTTCCGAATGAGTAATTGTAGAAGGGAATTGAATACAATTCACTAATTTGTTGTCCAATGTAAAAATCACAATACAATCTAAAAATATATTGCAAAAATGAAAACACAGCAGATTGTATTGATCAATAAAAAATAGATATTATTGATTTTGAAATCTGAAATTACAATCTAGTTATCAAAATTGACACCAACTTTTGAAATCTATTCAAGTATGAACAACTGCTATCTAGAAATAAATTTCTAACTTCTTAAATGATGAAAAACTTGTTTCTCAAATTTTATAAATTTGTTGCGTTAGATTATAGAATATATGAACTTAACACTTCTTTCTCTCTCTATTCTTTATCTTCTGTATCTTCTATATTTTGTTATGTAATTTGTGTTGTGACTATATTATGACTTGTATATTTTTCCACAACTTCCTTTTTTGATATTTTCTATTTTTTAACAACTACTCTGGTTAATTAGAGCAACTTCTCTTTATCAGTAGTTGTAACAACTCTATTATCTAACATCTATGTTAAGTCACATCACTGTTATAAAATATCTTAGCTTTCACATATCAACTTCCCAACCTTGCAAATCCAAATGTAACTTTGTTATGAATCTTTGGTCGACTTCTAATTCATTGAGAAACTCTAGTAGAGGTGTGATGTGTCAAGTCATTTATTCTTTGATGTGACATTGTTCATCAGTGGATGTGTATCCTTGATATGACTTTATTCATTAATGAATATTTCCCCTGATGATTTTGTTCATTAGTTAATATTTATCCGATGACGACTTGTCCCCTGATGACTTGCTCACTTATACCTTATCCACTGACCAGCTTCGTTGCTTCAATATAATGGAGAGTCTTTGTCTTAGTCTCTAATAGCTTTAATAATAGTTTCCGATAGTGCGATCCTTAGTCTCCGACAGGCTATGTGACGACCCCAAAATCCCTTATAGGGTCAGGGCTTCGTCAAGAGAAAGAAAAGATAACGTTACATCCATATATAGCATAAATACTGATAAAAGAAAATAGTAAAGAGTTATTACAACCCAAAATATTACATTCTCAGCGGAAACTATTCTATCTCTATATTATAATACATAACATCACACTTCAAAACATCTTCCTTCCTTCCTTATCGGCACTCAAAAGGGTTAATAAAACTCAGTAGCCGATCATCTTTGCCTTCCCCTTGTCAGAGGGTTCAGCCTTTGGACCATGCCTTGCAAGACATTAAGTTCAACAAGAATGAGCGACTTACGCCTAGTAAGTATATAAACAAATCAGAGAAACAAATCTGGAATATTGATGGAAGTTCAATTCTGTTTATAAGGCTCAGTGAAACAATACTAATGCCTCAGAAATCTTTGAAGAATCTTTAGGATCACTGATGATAAACAACGTGTAATCCTTCTTTAAAGAAATACAGGTATTCACCTGTGTACAACTTTCTCAAAATATCCATCGGGGGCTAAACCCGTTGGATCTGCTAACCATACGGTATACAGTTGACTTTGACCGCATGATCCCTCCTTGTGTGAACATACATAATCACTTAAAATTTATCTAGGTCTGGTGACAGAACAAATCAGCACCTTCTTTTTCCTCTTGCCAACCATGTGGCATAACCCATTTAAGGGACATATCATTCTCATTTGTTGCACGGATATAACATTAAAGAATAATTGATACATCAAAGTTTAGTTATATTCATGCACTTTCCATCATATCATGCTAGCGAAATTTATAGCATAGAATTCTCATCATAAAAACAATTGAAACATATGAATCAAGCCTTGCACGCATATCGAATCAAATGATACTGCGTTAAATTGAAATAAGCATCAGATTGAATGTATACACTTGCCTCGGTCCTTATCAACAAAATCAAATTCAATTTACTCGTGCGTGAAAGACTCTATAAATATGCATATCACAAGATAAATTTAATACCTTGATTAAAATATGAGAGAAAATGCATATGTGATGTCCTTAAACTTTTAATGTTTCAAATCTAACATAAGAACCATTGAGGTTAAATAAATAATTAAAACATCATAAAATCATTTAAGAAAATAATGTTTTATAGTTTTGAAGGCAAACTACGCATCAGGGAATAAACGTTGAAGCATAATAGTGGTCGTCAGGTTTTAAGAATGACCATGGGAAGATAATCTAACCATCAGTGGATACTTAGTCATCAAGGGATAATTACCCGTCAGGGGATGTCTCGCCTGTCAGGGGATGATCTTTGGTCATCAGGGGACATCCCTCGACCATCAGGGAATGACTTATCCATCAGGGGATAATTTGTTCACCGCCAAACTCGTCGGGTGACGACTTGTTCAGCGCCGAACTCATCCAGTCAACGTTGAACTCATCAGTGGATGATTTGTTCAACACCAAACTCCTCGATGACTAGTTGTTCAACGCCAAACTCTCTCGGCTGTCAGGGGATGATTTATTCATCGCCAACTCAATAAGTCATCACTGAACTTCATC
This sequence comes from Centella asiatica, assembly GCA_014636745.2. Classification (NCBI taxonomy): domain Eukaryota; kingdom Viridiplantae; phylum Streptophyta; class Magnoliopsida; order Apiales; family Apiaceae; genus Centella; species Centella asiatica. The sequence continues at coordinate 7,120,377 of CM025780.1, read as the reverse complement.
AGTGGATAATCTGTTCAACGCCAAACTTCTCGGAGAAAAGTTGTTCAGCGCCAAACTCGCTAAGTCATCGCTGAACTCCTCGAGGACAAAGAAAATTTACCCATCAGAGACTAAGGAAATTTGTTCATCGGAGACTAAGAAATTTCCTCCATCGGAGACTAACAGTTTTAACCTATCGGAGACTAACAGTTTTAACCTATCAGAGACTAACTGTTTTACTGTTGAAGACTAACTTGGAATCTCCCAAAGACTATTTTATACGGTTAGAGACTAACTCCAACCCGTCGGAGACTAAGTTAGAACTTGTCTCAGGTACAGTGGTGTCTTCCTTACTCTTCCATGGGCGGTGTTCTCAACCAAACCATACTTAGGTCAACTCTCACTGTCCTCTCAGTGATATAACATCTCTTGCGGTCTACTAGATCTTGTAGACACTGATTAAACTTCCAAACTCAAGTTGACAGAGGTTTAAACAGGGTGTTTTAACTACTGACAAAAAGAATTTTTTGGTAATTAAAGGTTTGTCTACCAGGTGGTTGTCAACATTCTTACACTCATCTTGGGTAGCTTTTGAAATAAAAAGGCATTAACTCCAGGTGTTAAAAGCATGCATTAAATCGTACTTTTGGAAATGAATGAACAAGATATTAAACGTGGTATGCATAACAGAACAAAAGTGTAAGAAATAGAGTAGGATTTTAATGTAATGCTCTTAACTCCTTGGCTGCAAAGAAGAAGTTAAAAGCTTGAGTTGTTCTCCCAAAGACAGTTGATTTGAAAGTGAACCTGGATTTGGTGGTATACTGTATAGAAGATTTATGAAAGTGGGGCTAGGGTTGTACTCCAAGGATATATATAGCTCATTTGCCGAACAACAAGAGTCATTGGATGATTTGGAGTTAGATTTTAGTCGTTGGCTGTGAAAGGAAATAACAAGCTTTAGAAAGAAGTGATTGGTGAGAAAGGGTGGATGCAACGGCTGCTAACGTCAGTCGATCATCTATTATAGCCCACTCTAGTGTATTGTTGGAAGTGATATACATTAATTATTCTTGTCTCACAGCAGTCTTAGTTTAAAAACGGTTACTGTAGCTTATACTCGTTCACACTTCGTGTGCTTCTTCCTGCGTGAAAACATACACATACACTTGAATAAAATAATCTTTTAAATACTTGTGCACAAAATACATTTAAAACCTTTTGGACATCACATTGCCATTGAACTTTTATTTAAAATATGAATTCATCATTCATACCAAAAAGAGACATTAACCCTTCATACATAAGATAAATAAATCACAAAATAAATTAATCATATAACAAAACTCATTTAAAATTTATGGGTTCTCACAGGCTAGTGCTTAGTCTTCGATAGGTTAAACCTTAGTCTCCAATAGGCCAAATATTAATCTCCGATAGGCTAAACATTAGTCTTCGATTGACTAAATATTAGTCTCTGATAGGCTACATCCTAGTTTCTGATTGGCCAAAACTACTTGACTAACTTCAAATTTGTTGAATTCTCCTAATGCATTCCTAATAGTTTCTGATGGTCACCTGCGGTCTCTGATAGTACATTACTGCAGGTTCTAGTACAATACCAAGTTCTAACAATTTTAAGTATTTTACATAATCATCAAATGTTATAATTCCTAAGAAATAATCTTCATTTAAATTCATCATTCTTCTTCTCTCTCTCTCTCTCACTTACTCTCTCTTATTCTTCTTCAAACTATAAGTTTTTTCTCTCCTCCTCCTCATCCTCCGTTGTTGCCAATGTCACTGACACAGTTGTCATCACCACCTCATCCTCATTCCCTGCTTCCACTTCATTCTCTTCATCCACCTCCTCTTTCTTCTTTATTCTGGTCGCCATCTTCTCATCTTTCTTCCGCGATCATTCTCTTTTGCCACTATCATTGTCGTCCTAGTCTTTATCCTTTTTAAATCTACAAAGTTCACCAACACACAACCACAATTGTTGTCATCATTATCATGACTTCATCCTCTTCCTTTTTCTTCCACTTCACTTTATATCTAGCATTCATTGTAATCGTCGTTGCATCGTAATCACCATTACCACCTTCTCCTCCAAATTCTCCCCATTCTCGTACTGATTCTTCTTCTTTTTCACTTTAGTCTACCATTTTGCCTACTATTTGTAAGTCTCTAAATAAATACATACTTTTTGAAAATAATATACATATTGTATGTAGGTCTGTTCTTTAGTCTTATACTTTATAGGTCTGAAAATAAAAAACCTACTATTTATAGGTCGTTAGTCCTATACTTTATAAGTCTGAAAATAAAATATCTACTATTTGTAAGTCTTAAAATTATTGAAATAAATATTGTTTGAAATATAATACATGTTATTGATAAATGATAATTTAACAATAAAAATAATTAATGTTTACATTTTGTATGAAGCGATAAGTATTTGTGGTGCGGTAGACATGTTGTTAGAAGAAGAGAGTTTTATTATAAATTTTTTTTGGTTAAATAGGAGACCAGTGTCTAAATAGTCACACACTCATCAACTCACTACCTACATGATTTTTTATTAACTTGTAAGATTTAAAACTTTAACCTCTAACTACCTTACATGAAATTTTATAGTATATAAGGTTGAAAATTTTGAAATTCTGATTTTCTCATTTTTCAGAGGTAGTCAATGTCCAATGAACTAACAATTAGGTCTACTATAAATTACTTTTATAATAACGAAGCAAATAATACAATCTTGGGACTTAGAGCGAAAGTTTGTGAACTCTAATTTATGTGAGGTAATTACTCTTCGTTCCGTTTTAATATATATATATATGGGGGCCGGTCCATGGCTAACGTTAGCTGTGGAGACTTTCGTAGCTAACACATTTATAGCCGTCCATGGGATGATCCAACGCTTGAGATCAAACTTAAAAAAAAAAAAAAATTCCCTTTCTCTACTAACACTGGCGAAAGGGAGGAAAAAGAAAATTTCCCCTTTCCGCCACTCTCACTGGAGAGAGTGGCGAAAAGGGGAAAAAATAAAAAAAAAATTCCCCTTCCACCAGTGAGAGTGGCGAAAAGGGGAAAAATATTTTTACTTTTTTATTTTTTTTTTCTTCGCCTGCCTTCCGCCTGTCTTGTGCTTGATATTTATATGCTTGAAAGAGGAATTTTTTTTTTAAATCTTCCGCTAGTCTTAAAAAAAATTGTTTAATAAAGTGTTTTTTTTTAAAGCTTTCTGTCAGACATTTTCAGTGTAAAATAAATTTTTCCCCTTCCGCCAGGCTCATTGCAGTCTTGTGCTTGATTTTTATGCTTGAAAGGGCAATTTTTTTTTTAAGTCTTCCGCCACTATAAAAAAAGAAATGATTGATAAAGTGTTATTTTTTTTAAAGCTTTCTGTCAAACATTTTCAGTGTAATAGATTATATTAAACTGAAATCTCAAATTGTATAACACACCATCAGTAAATACAAATATATAACACACTATCGACAAAGAACATATGTATTATACTGAGAAACATAAATTGTATTACATCTGAATTAAATAGAACTAAAACAAATACAACTTCACTCTGTTACTATTCATCAGAATCCAACATCAGTGATCTTGCCATCTTGTACCCTCTAGGGGGATCCCTTGCCATTCCTTTGTGCAATTCCCAACCAAGACGCAAGCGAAGAATGGAAGCATCTTGAATTGTCCATTTAGCTGCAGTGGGATTTAGTCCACGTGAGATTGCATCCATATATTTACAAATGTAAATCCCATAGTCTGAACCTGAACCATTATGTTGTTTCGCCACTTCAACTTTCTTCCCGAGTTTTGCATCTCTTGAGGGCCAATTGGTCTCGGGGTCAGCAAATCTTAGCAAGATACGTACAAAAGTCTTCTGCTCAATTCAAATAAAATTAGTAAGTGACAATAACAAATTAAAACTAAATGTAAATCAGGATAAAATCTTTTGTACATACCACAACTGCAACATCCGACTGGTATCGCGCATCCAACTGTGCCGAAGTCATCTCAGGATGTATGAGATCAATGATTTTTATTGCCCATGCCTTAACATTGAACATCACCAGGACAAAATGTTCGTGTATGTGGGAATGGAATGGCATGAAAATGACATCACATTCCGAAACACGTAAACCATTTTGTTCTACATAATGTTGTACAAAGTCAACTACATTTACAATATCAGTTTCGACTCCAGCATTTATCATGGTTTGACCCACGGCAATGAAGAAAGTCGGCAGATAGTAGAAATTTCTTTTTAACTTTTTTCCCGCCTGTGTTATGACAGCGTCTCTTTCTGCCAACAATTCTTGGTAGGCGTCCACAATTGTGTTGCCTAACCATGCCCCAGGGATAATTCTGTGGCCTCCTGTTGATTAATATTATAACCTTTAATTTTTTGAGTCCAATATACTATGAATCATCGACTGGTTCACCATTAAACCAATGTCGAGTCAACCAATCCACCTTCCAAGGGTTTAATGACTTCACCATGCCCCCTTTCACTGGAACCATCAGTAGATCGTGTCTTGACACTCTTGCCGGATTAGGGATTGGTGGAGCCTCTTGGGAGAAACGGGTAGGAGTTGCATCATTGCTTTGATGGGCAGTTTGAGTGAAAGGATTGAAATTTGATGTAAAAGAAATGGGAGGATCTGAAGTAAATGTTGGAATTAAAGTAAAAATAGGAGGTTCCCAAGCATCAGTAAATGAAGGAGTGTAAAAAGGATGTTCTGAACCTAATGGGAGTGTGATGGCAGTGGAGGACGTAGATGTGGTTGGGGGAGGAACCTTCGGAGCAGTGTTTGTAGGAGTAACACCTAGATGAGAGAAATGTATCTGAGTAAGTAGTTGGTTGTTATCATGCACCAATGCTTGATACTGTTGCTCAATTTGAGGTGGTTTGTTCTCCCACTGCTGCAATAACCCAAAGGCCTTCTTCAACTATAAACAACAAATACAAACAGTAAATATAATTATAAAATAAGTCAATAAACATTTAAAAAATACAAACAATATTGAATACTAGGATTAGTTACATACCACGTCAACCACTTTGATTTGATCAAACATCACTCGGTTTCTATATCAAAGATCAGTTGGGTCTGGTTTTGAAATAAGTCTCCGAGTGATCTTATGGTACCACAGATAATATACATCCATATCCAATTTATTTGCCTTGTCATTCTATGATACCAATAACCCAACTAAATTGTCCTGAAAATCATTCCACAATTCGATATACGGGCCACGAAGAGTTGCATAATCGACAATGTTTTCCCAGTGAGATAGCCGAGAACTTGTAGAAGGGGGGTTGAATACAAGTTCTTTGAATTCTTTTCGATTGCTTGTTCTTTAAGAAATTAATTATTACTTGCGAAAATAAAGAACAAGAACTCAAATCAATTTATAAACAATTGCTTTTATTGATTTTAACAATTGAATACAAATTCTAACAATCACAATAATATGATCATCAGCTTCTTTTCTTTTTTGTATAGTAAAGATACAAAACTATGAAAACCTATACAGCCTCGAATTACAATTCTCTGTAAACCTAATTACAGCTTCTAAAACTGAATTACTCAGTTTCTATTCTAAATCAATAATGATTCAGCTTCCTTATTCGAATCAAACATAATCTTTCCTTTTTTATTAGGAACAGATTTCTGGCTTGTTTCCTTACCAGCTACGTCTTCAATATTATCTTGATCTACGTGGAAGACATTCCTTACTCAATTCGAACTCTGTATCTCATCAGGGAATAAGTCACGACTAGTCCCTGACAGCTTCATTCTTTAGTCTCTGATCGTTTAGTCTCTGGTCTTTTATTCTCTAATCAGGTTGTGTAGTCTCCGACAGAGTTATTAGCTAGTCTCCGATGCTTTAGGCTTAGTCTCTAATGATGTCAGCTTAGTCTCTGATGCTCTAGACTTAGTCTCCGATGACATCAGCTTTGTCTCTGATGACGTAAGCATTAGTCTCTGACGCTTTATCTTTAATCTCTGATGACGTAAGTTGTAGTCTCCGATAGGCAAAATTTTTAATCTCCGATAAGTGTTGCCTTAGTCTCCGATAAGTCTTTTTGTAAACTCTGACGGATCAAATACATATTTTGACTTGTTGAAGCTTTGATACAACTTTCCAGCAGTTACTTACAATTAAAGAATAAATCTATCTCTTTACAAAGAATAAACGAATTACAACCAAAGAGATAACTACTAGCTACAAAACTTCAGTGTTACTATTTAACACTTTCTATACATTTTTATATCTAAGTAATCTAAAGACAATCATCATCAAATGTTATAAAACCTAACAATCTCTCCCTAATTATGAATATCAGAATGATAAGCATAATTTCAAGGTTGATGATGATGTCAAAACTCAAAATTACAAGTATTACTTAGAATAAAGAATAAAGAATTACTAACTACAAATGTATCTGAATTAAGATCTTTGATCTGTCATTCAGCTTCCGCCAAGACTCAGGTTTAAATCCTTTAAGTCTGGCTTCAAAAAAAATAAAAATTACAGCTTATTTAACAATCAACATACCTTCCAACACAATAGCTTTACCTCCTATTTTTCCTCAACACTTCCAATCTTTCTATCAACAACTTTTTCAATATTATCTCTGTTTCTTCTTTTGCATCCTTGAGTAGACTAATAAATCCTTCAATGTGTCTCTCAGTGACACTGTTGATGTCTCTGTTATAATTGAAGAAAACTCTCTCTCCATGGAAATTCTCATACCATAATCTAAGAGGTTTAGGATCAACTTCTGGCACTGTGTCCAAGCTATGTTTCACCTTCATCACCTTCTGAATTTGACTTCGAAAATCCTTGTTGAGATCAGAAGTCTCAAGCACTACAGTCAGCAACTACTCCAAATTTTCTTCAGTTTGTCCCTCCAAGGCTAGCCTCTCAAATTTCAAAGATTCTCCATCTTTTAGAAAGACATGGAGCAATTCTTTGTTATTTTTACCCTTCATAAGATCTATATTCTTTGTACTCCTTTTCAGAGCCTTGATGATTTCTTCAGTGCTAGCCATTTCAACCTTATAAGACTTCCTTGATGGAACTGTTTGTGGCTTTGTTGGTCCACTCACAACCACTAAGGCAGTCTCGGTTGGCCTTGGAGGTTCTTGAGATATAGGCTTATTAATAGATACTTTAATCACAGGTTTATTTACAAATTCCTGGACCAAAGACCTCCTTCTCGATTTATTCTCTGCCTCTTCCATCTCCTTGTTTTTCTTTTTGGTGATGACTGCTTTCTGTGCACTCGATCTTTTTGCAGAGATCTTCTTTTTCTTTGTCTCCTCCTCTTCCCTTGCTGCTGCCATGTCCTCCTCCTCTTGTAGTTTCTGAGCTAGTAAAGCATCAGCTTCAATCAAGTTTTGCTCTTAAGGATAAACTAACTCTACTTTCCCATCCACTATCAATTGAACTAGAGTGGGAAAGTGAGCAGTCTTCATGGCATCCCCCAATAGCTTGGGTTGTCCTGGTTGAGAAGGAATTTGTTTCTTTGGTTCTTCAACCATGACTCCATTGCCTTTATCCTTTGTCATGCTTGGGGCTTGTGCAATGGAAAGAGAAACTGTTGTTGCTGTTGGTATCTTTGTTATTGTTGGTGGTGTTGGTTGTGTTGTTGTTGTTGACTTTGTAGCTGCTTCAAGATCAGAATGTTTCTTCAAAATTCTGTCCATCATTGCTTGCAATTCTGCATCAAGAGCTAGAACAGATTTTGATTGCGATTTTTGTACAAGAACATGTTTGTAATGACCACTCTCCCCCTTTTTGACATCAGCATCTTTAGAGTGGGAAGAGGTGGCCAAATGAGGAATTGCCTGTAGCAGGATTTGTTCCATTCTGTCTTATTTTTGAAAGAGGAGTTGGACATTGGCTTCAAGGGCTTGAATTCTACTGTCAGTCTTGGACTTGTTTTTGATGATTGAATCAATTAAAGAAATAGTCCTCATTGGCAAGTGTCCTTCATAGCACCTTCTGATTTTGTCTGTTTCCAACTCCATCCTTTCCTCCATTCTTTTGACTGCCCCATTGATGCCAGTAACCAAGAAGTGGTGAAACTTTGTATGTTTCTTATCCACCTTGGTTACTTCTTCCAGAATATCTTTTATTGATGGTGCAGCTACATTTGACCCAATATTGGTCACATAATCCTGCCTGAGTTGGGCAGCTGTATCCTCAAGAGAGTTTGTGTAGTTTGCATCAAGCCAAACATCCACATTCTCCTCTTCAGGTTCTTCAGGCACAGGGTCATTTGCAAGCTCTGTCTTCAATGCAAAAATGTGGTCTTGTCTTTGTTGTAGACCATATAGGAGCTCAAAGTCTGCATTGAACATTTCAAATAGAACATGTAATGTTGCATCCCCTGTGCTTGAACTAGTCCCAATTTCTTCTGTTTGGATTGTAGTGGAGGGAGTAGAAGAAACTTGAGCTTCTGGGGTGGTGGTTTTGACAGGTTGTAAAAATGCACCTGCTAAAAATTTTTCTCGTTTATTTTCTTCAAGGATCTCATCTTTGCTCACACCCTCTCCTTTTGCCTGGGGTTGGACACCCAGCAACTCTATCTCTCCTTTTTCCAAGCTGTCTAAAGCTTGACTCTTTTGTATGTGTATATCCTCTCCTTTTTCCAGGTCAGGAGCCTGACTCTCACTATTTATTCTCACATCCTCACTCATTTGGATAGAGTCACTCTGTCCTACAGAAATGAGGTGTGTGACTGCATGGAGAGTGGGTTCCCTTTGTGTTTCTGGGGCTAGGGATCTCTCCATGGAAGACATTTGAGAGCTTGTCTCGAGTAGTGGCTCCTCTTGGGAAAAATCAAGAAGATTTAAATTAGTAGTATCAAAAGAATCAAAAATGGGAGAAAAAGGAGAAAAATGTATAGTTTGGAGTGTTGGTTGTTCCTCAGAGATTGAAAATTGAGGAACATCAATAGATGTCTCTGTGTGTGCACTCCTAGTGTCACTCTTTTCTTGTATTTTCTCTCTTTGTGGTTCCTCTTGTTGGTGAACAAGAGGTTGTGCATACTCTGTACAAGTTGTTCCTGGTTGGGAACTTTCTTCAATGTCAACATCCTTTTGGGAGGATATTGACAGTTCACTGTTTTTCCTTATAACCTCCATTGTCTTTTGGGAAGCAATGGATTCGTTTTGTCTTAGGGTTATAACTCTCTTCTTTCTCTGAGGTGCCGCCTCAGATTCTTTATCTCCCTCATCCTCACTTACTCCCTTAATTATTTTTCTTTTTATTGGAAGCTTTGTGATGGCTATTTGAGTCTTTGCAACCATAGTCTTTTGGGAAACTGTGGAGGGGGCTATAGATTGTTGTTGTGAAGTGGTTGGAGGATTAATAGGATTTTGGTTTGCAGTATCCTCAAAAAACAACAAAGAATAAAGGTTTGGAAGCCTATCAATGAGAGTAGATCTCATGACAGGAAGGAAAAATAAAGGAACCTTTACCTTTGCAGATTTATGCTTCACATCAGTAAAAATTCTTTTACTCTGCAAAACAGTTGGTACAACTTGCATGCCAGTAATATTAAGGTTAGGGATTAGATAATATGCAATCATCATCAAAAACCTAGCATAATAAATTTTATTTTTATTACTGGATTTAAGTTTTACCAAAAGATTTTGCAGAATTAAAAGCCCAATGTTTAGATGTCTATCATACAACACACTGAAAGTAATTTGTTGTGTGAGTGTAGTGATAGCATCATAGCCACTGCATTTAGAAGTAAAAGCTTTTGTAACAATGTCAAAGAACAGTGACCACTCCTGCCTTAGATGGGGTCGTGTGATAGACCCAACAGAAACAATTTCTGAAGAATAATGTAAATTTTTAAACATACCAAAAATTTCTTCATCAGAGGCAGGAGAGTCAAAGTTTTCAAAAATAGGTAAACGTAAAGCATTATTAACAACAATATGATCTATAGTATAAATAGTAGTATCATACCTGAACCTTACCACAGGAAAGTCAACATCCTCATCCTGTATGGTTGTAGTGGACCACATAGCCGTGATAACTTCAGCGGCTTGTGTGGGAGTGTCGTATATGGCGTACGACAGTGAAGAGTTTTGTAGAAAATCTACAAATGGATGGTACTGTGCTTCAAATTCATGTTTATCAACCACCCCTGCATGGTTGGTCGTGATGAAATCAAAGTCTCCGAACTTGAAGTATACAGTTTTGGCCGCCATTGAAGAGATCTGTGAACTTTTGAAGAAATTCTTTGAAAAAGATTAAATTGCAGAGTGTTTGTAGAGAGAATAATTTCAGAGCTTAAGAGTTTGTGATTGCAAATATGTTTGAATTTACTTTTATCAAAGTGTTAGAAACGTTTGCAATTCTAAGGATAGTGAATCGTTTTCGATTGTGGGTATGAGTAACTACTAGATTACCCTTGATCGAAGATTGCCCTAATCTCTGATATGTTCACTCATAAGAGACTAGACCCGATTAGTCTCCGATAGTTCAAATTTTAATTAAGTCAGGGACTAATTAAAAACACTGTCGGGGACTAAGGTAGTCTCCGATAGTTCAAGTTTTAATTAAGTCGGGGACTAATTAAAAACACTGTTGGGGACTAAGATAGTCTCCGATAGTTCAATTTTTAATTAAGTCGGAGACTAATTAAAAACACTGTCGGGGACTAAGATAGTCTCTGATAGTTCAATTTTTAATTAAGTCGGGGACTAATTAAAAATACTATCAGGGACTAAGCTAGTCTCCGATAGTTCAAATATTTAATTAAGTATCGGAGACTGAGATAGTCTCTTTCTCTTAAGCTTTCAGGGACTAAGAAAATGTAGTCCCTGCTACAATTTTGTTTTTCAAAATATTTCTAACAATCAAGTTAATGATTATTAGCTTCAAAAATTCTGTTTAATTAAAACAGCTTCAACCATAAATTAAATTCTAGCTACTAAAATTTTGTCCATTAACAACAGCTTTAACCTAGAAATTAAATTCTAGCTTCTCACAACTAAACAACTTGTTTTTTTTTAAATCAATTTTTAGAGACATAATTCAACATTCCTAACTCATAGACTAATGTAGTAAATGTAGATTTATCTAAAGGTTTTGTGAATATGTCTGCAACTTGTTTATAAGTTGTAACCCAGTGCAATTCAATATTTCCTTCACTTACATGTTCTCTTATGAAGTGATACCTAATATCTATGTGTTTTGTTCTTGAATGTTGCACTGGATTTTCTATTATAGCTATGGCACTAGTATTATCACAATAGATAGGAATTTTGGATAATGACATACCATAGTCTAGGAGTTGATTTTTGATCCATAAGATCTGAGCACAACAACTCCCAGCTGCAATGTATTCAGCTTCTGTTGTTGAAGTAGAAACTGAATTTTGTTTCTTGCTAAACCAAGAAACAAGTCTGCCTCCAAGAAGTTGGCAGCTTCCACTTGTGCTTTTCCTGTCAAGCTTGCAACCTGCATAGTCAGCATCTGAATGACCAATTAGTTTAAAATCAGATTCTTTGGGATACCATAAACCAAGGTTTGGGGTACCGTTTAGATATCTGAGTATTCTTTTTACAGCAATCAAATGTGACTCTCTAGGGTCAGCTTGAAATCTAGCACACAAACATAGAGCAAACATTATATCAGGTCTACTTGTAGTTAGATACAAAAGAGAGCCTATCATGCCTCTATAGCTAGTAATATCAATTTTTTTTCCTTTTAAGTCTTTATCTAGCTTAGTGGCAGTAGACATGGGTGTTTTTGCAGATGCACAATCAACCAAGTCATATTTTCTCAATAAGTCTTTGATGTACTTGGACTGACTGATAAAAATTCCATCAGTTGATTGTTTTATTTGCAATCATAAGAAAAATATTAATTCTCCCATCATACTCATTTCATATCTAGACTGCATTAGTTTTGAAAATTTTTCACAGAGTTTTTCATTTGTAGAACCAAATATAATATCATCTACATATATTTGCACAAGTATAATGTCAGAGCCTTGCTTTCTATAAAATAAAGTTTTATCTATGATACCTCTAACAAATTTATTTTCAAGAGTGAGATAGAGTATCATATTAGGCTCTTGGAGCTTATTTTAAGCCATAAAGTGCTTTGTCTAACCTGTAGACATGATTTGGAAGTTTGGAGTCCACAACACCTGGGGGTTGGCAAACATAGACTTCCTCTTCCAATTTTCCATTTGTTAGTTCAATATAAGCTCAAGTGTTTGTAGAAGGGGGGTATGAATATAAACACCTAATACTTTTCGCTCTTTTAAACATAAAAGCGCTTACTGGAAAACGGCTGCAATAAACAGAAAAACTATTAGAAATGAACACACAGATTCAAGTTAAAATAGTTGTATTATAACTTGTTGTTTTTCTGGAAATCTGTAGAATCACAACTGTGATTTACAGCTACAAATTCTGTGAATAAATACACAACCTCTCACACTCACTAGCTATGAAAACTTTTCTCTGAAAAAAATAAATCTCTCAAGAAATATATTACAGAGCTTCCTAGTGTTGTATGCTTCTATGTTTGTTTTATCTGTTGGAAAGATTCAATCTATGTATATATTTTGTAGTGAGAACTGCTTTGCTTATATGTCGAACAGTGGTTGAAATCACGTGCTTGAGACGTGCTGCTTTTCTCAACTTAGTCGCAAGTATGTCACATCATTGCCCTATGTGTCATACTGCTGCATGCTTGTTGCTACTTTTTCTTCCCCTGATCTGTGTGCATTTAATGCGCGAGAGTTCTTATTGGATCTAAAACAAACTTCAAGAAATATCTTTCCAGTTGATATCTCTTGCTTCTGTAACACGTTATGTTGATTTCCGTGTAAGTACTGATGACGGGTGCATGCTGTCATAACGATCCACTGACTACCAGCCCTGATGGACTTTGATCAATGCTTCTGGATCCCCTGATGCTTATTGACTGGATCAAGGCTTCAACCTTCACTTGAGTTTCACTCAGTGCTTCTTGATCCTGATGGTCATGACTGAGGGTATACACTGATGGCTTCCATTAATGCCATATTGGTCATTCCCCCTTACGTGTTACCCTGATGGTTTCGCCTGACTCTGACATGTCCTGAAGTATTTCCCTTAAGGGTTGGTCTGCCTTCGTCATCCCCTGACAGGTTTCCCTTGATTGGTTCCCCTGATGAGTTCCCCCTGATCGGTTCCCCTGATGAGTTCCCCCTGATGGGTTTCCCCTGATGAGTTCCCCCTGATGAGTTCCCCCTGATGGGTTCCCCCTGACGAGTTCCCCTGACGGTACTTAATCAACGTAACTTTGTTTAGAATATCTGATGTGTGGAATACTTTGACTGTTAACAAGTAACATCAAACATTCTTCTTCACTTTGTCAAGTCCTTTAGATGTTCCATTTTCTAACTTGCCTTGTGAAGTTATTGACCATCCACTGATGAATAAGTTTATCATCAGTGGATGCAAAACTTGTGCTGATCTTAAGGTTTATAAAATACCTCAAGTATTTAGATGCACAATTTATTACATAATCATCATCATCATCATTTAACTCTAACAATCTCCCCCTATTTACGTTTATCAATTTGATAACCATAAATCTCTAGATGCACTGATGATGATGTCAAAACCAATACTAAATACATGAAAGAATTTTGAATGAACTAATAAAAGAATTTCTGTACAAGAATTTTCCTATATCTATTACAATAAAGAATATGTTGATTTAGACATCAGGATCCCTTTTCCTTTTTGCTGAGACAAAGGGCAATGGATGACTTGATTCAATCGGTTGAGAGTCACTTCCAAGGCCTTGTCTTTTTTGATATGGATTTTGATCAGGAATCCTGAGTCTGTTGTCTTCTCCTCCTACTTCCAGTTGCTCCAGCTCCCTTTGAAGAAGTTTTCTGAAGTTGATATAATGTTGACATTGCTGCTGGATTCCAAAGTTTCAAGGACAGATTTTATTTCTTGAATATTGGCTGCAGTAAGTTGTGACCAGTAGAAGGTAATGATCTCCCCCTTTTTATCTTTGAAATGAACACCCATGGGGCTTGTGATCATTTTTGGATATTCTTTAAATCCCTTTACCGGTGGCACATTCCTTACTACAGTTTTCCCATCATCAGCTTTGGTTTCTTCAATCTTCTTCACTACCTTCTGAATCAACAGGATTCTGAACTGGATGACATGTTCATTTTTGTGATAAGCTATTTGGTTTAGAACATGCATCGCTTCCTCCAGGTCGAGACCATCAACGTCTTTGATTTTAATGTTTTTCTCCTGCCCATTAGTGGATTTGTAAAACAGCTTCAAAGGTCTTTCCAAGGCTGTGGGCAGACTCCTATCATCGTTGATGGCTCTCCTCAGCTTATCAATCAACCCCCTCAAGTCTCTGTTAGCCGCTGAAGATTTTGAAATTAGATTCAGAACTAATCCCAGCTGTTCAGCATCCATTCTCCTAAACCAGTCCATTGTGACATTGAATTGTGACCTACTTTTAAGTTGCACTATTATCAGCTAATCCCTCTTATTGTTGAACCTGACATCTATGCTTTTTATGGAGAACACAAATGTCAGGTTTTTGCGCCTTTCTTCTTTGAGGGATTCAGCTAGAGTGGATGGACCATATACTGTGGTAATAGGAGAAGGTGCTTGGTCCTTGGCTTCAGATGACTTAGGTTTGGTGGCATCAAGGTCTTCGATTTTGTCTTGATTTTTATCCCCTGATACACCTTTCGGGTTTTGAGCTCTTCTTTGCTGAGGATTCCTGGAGGTCCTGGGCCTGATACTCTTTTTCTTCTTTCCTTCCTCCTGTTCCTTTGCTATTTCCCTCTCTTCTTCTTCTTGAAGTTGATGTGCATAGAGTGCATCAGCTTCCACGAGCTTTTTGTCTTGAGGGTAGACCAGCTCCACTTTCCCATCAATTACAGCTTCAACAGGTGTTGGAAAGTGGGTTGTCTTCATGGCATCTCCAAGTAGCTTAGGCCCTGATTGAGTGTTGGATTTCTTCTTTGGTCCCTCAATCAGGATGCCCTTGCCTTTGTCCTTGGATTGTGGAGCGGGAACAGGAGCAGTCACATCCCCTGATGATTGACTTGTGGATTTCTCAGCAACATCCCCTGACGAATGCTTGGTAGATTTCTCCCCCTTTTTGACAGCATCATCAGTGGGAGTTGAGAGGCGGGATGTGACTTGAAGAACTTGCTTCAGAGTGTTAGCCATGGATTGTTGCAGAGTTTCCATGTTGGTCAATTGAATAGTGAGATCAGCAAGCTTTTTGTCTACATTGTCAGCTTGCTTCTTCATTCGTAATAAGGTCTGGCTGGTGACCATGGAGTCCATAACTTGTTGTACATTGTTGATCTTTTCTGTAAAATGTGTGTATAGTTTCTTATTCTCAATATCTACAGACTGACCAATCATGATCTGTGATTTTAACACTTTGATTAAGACTGGATCAGTGGTCCTTGCTAGTTCTTGTTTTAATAACTGTACAGTATCCGACATTTGATTCTGCTGAAAGTACAAATCAACTCCGATGAACTAGGAAAAATCATATTGTGGAGCATCATCTTCATCACTTTCAGAGCTTGAAGTAGTATATACAATAACTGTGTTTTCTCTCTGTTCTTTATTTACAAGGATCTCATCCTTATCTCTCTCATCCTCTCCTTTTTCTTTGCCTTCTAAGGCATCACTCTCATTCTCTCCTTTTTCTTTGCCTACTAAGGCAGTACTCTCTTGCTCTCCTTTTGCCAAAGTCCTCTCAAGGGTTTGACTTTGCCTCTTTGCACTAAGTATTGTCTCAGTCTCACTCAAAATTGTCCTAGAGGGGCTCCTATGGGCTTGGAAATCATCAACTGTGGCTAGTTCAAGTGACGTGTGAACAGATTCTGGTTCCACAGTTGTGATAAGAGAGGGAGAAGAAGTAAAGTGTGTATGTATAATTGGAGAAGTGTATGTTTCTATAGAGGAAGTATATACAATTGGGGGAACATAAAGACTTATTGTTGTATTATATACATTGGAATTTATGTCCCTTGTCTAATCATCAATGATTGTTTCAAGGAAAAATGAGTCAACCATTTAAGAGTGGTGACTTGCAATCACTGTATCAGGGAGTGTTGGCTCCTCCACCAATTGAGAAGATGGAGAATCTGATCTTATGACACTTAATGTTTGTGTCATAATATCTGAAGAAATTTGAAAAACAGAGAAAGAAGGAAGTGGTGTAGATGAGAGTGTTGGCTGAATCACTGAACTAGGAGGTGATTCATCAAAAGATGCTGTAGAAGAATGTTGATGACTCATGTGGATCTTATTGAGAAGCTTCTGAACTACAACACCTTGAGTGGTGTGTGCACTCACTGTGTTAGATATCTGCAAGTGGCTTTCAGAGACCCTGATGATAGGTTCATCAGTGTCTATGGTCAGTGTATGTGCCTCACTCAATTGTGTCCCTGGTTGGGGACTATTTTCAATAACTAATTCCTTTTGAGAGGAACTAGTTAGAAATATGTTTAATTCCTTATCAAAAGCAGTATCTTTTTAAGAGGATACTGTCTGGTCAGGCTGTTGGGTAACACTCGTGGCTCCTTTCTTCTTCTTTCGCCTGTAGCCAATCACTCTCTCTCCTTGCTCCCCCTCAGTTGATGTGGTAACTTCACTGGGTTTTCTTTTAATCCCAATAGTCTTTTGGGAGACTATGGGTTGGGCTATTGAGAGTGGTTGAGTGGAAATTGGTTGTTCTACTTGGGTAGGTAGAGAGGTGGTTGTTTTCTCTGCCATAGTAGATGAAGGTGAAGAATTTACAGGTTAAGAAGTAGAAGATGAAGAATTTACTACATGTACCATATGCTGTGGAAGAACAAACGGTTCGGCTGTATATGATTTCTTCATTATTTCTGCAAACAATTTCTTTGTTTGCTTGTATGTCTGTACAGGTATATCATTCTTAAAAGAAAAATTAGTAATTTGGTCTTTAATAATCATAAACAAAAATCTAGCATAATATAACTCAAATTTCCTATTATTAAAATTACCTAATATATTTACAAGGTCATCAAAAATTATTTTACCTATATTTATATTTACATTTTTAATTATGGCGTATGCTATTTTCAAAGTTAAAGAGGTAATAACCTCAAAGTTAGAACACTTACCTGAGAACACCTTAGTGATAGTGTCGAAGAGGTAAGAGATCTCCTGTTTCACGTTCACCCTTTTTAGGTCCTTGAACTTTAACACTGCGTTGGGAGCAGCGTTATAGCCCAGTTCCCTCAAGAAGTCGAGCAGTTCAGCATCACCAGGTACTTCCACCAGTTCTTGAGTAGGTAGCCCCAAAGCAGAATTAATTCTGGAAGGGGTTATTTTCCCTTTTTCAGAAGAAATCTTGAATGAGATTCCCTTCACCACATCAGGCCTTGTAGCGGAGTACATGAACTTTGCACTGGTCCAAAGTTGAGACAGTGTTTCACCCAACATTTCTTCATCGGTAAAGATAGCTTCACTATACTCAGAGTTGAGTAGATAGTTCATTATCGGTCTGAAGCATTCATTTACCTCATCAATGTCCGAGAAACCCACATAGTTCGTGGGTGGCACTGTCAAGTTCCTCGGAATCTGTTAGCGTGCCATGGATGCTTTGTAGATTTGAAGTTCTAGGGTTCTGTGAAAACAAGAGAGAAGAAGAAGAAAACTCGAGCAAATATCAGAAAAAGATTAAAAGTTTTGAGGAGTTTTGAAAAAGTAGGAGAGATAGAGTATTAATACCCGCCTTTTGACGTTTGAAAACCGCTCCTTTAAACATGCTATCAGGGAGTCAGTTGAGTTTTTTTTTTGTGTTGACACGTCATCAGTGAGAGAAGGCCTTATTGACGAGTTGTCATCACTTAACTGACCGTGATTCCCGATGCGATTAAAAACATTTAAACTTACCCTGATGTTTATTGTATTTACATACCCTGACCCTGATGCATAAGTCAAATGCCCTGACGCTGATGTGCAAGCCATATATCCTGACCCTGACGCGTAAGTCAGATACCCTGACCCTGACGCATGAGTCGGACACCCTGACCCTGACGCGTCCTAACGTAGGCCCTGACCTTGATGCATCAGTCAGAAGGGAAAATACCAAACAAAAATGTAGAATATACAAGTATACATATACATATTTACAAAAACAAACATACATAATCATATATCTATTGATTTCATCAGGAACTTATGAAATGAGTTAGGAATACCAGAACTTAGGCAGTTGACCCTGACCCTGACGCATAATTCACCATTCCCAGCTCTCCTACAAGATTTGAAAACGTGGCTTCATCAAGAGCTTTGGTGAATATGTCTGCCAGCTACTGATTCGAAGGTACAAACTGTAGTTCAATATTCCCATTCATAACATGTTCCCTGATAAAATGATATATGATTTCTATATGCTTGGTTCTGGAATGTTGCACTAGATTTTCAGCAATGGCAATGGCACTTGTGTTATCACACCTTCTTAGAATCTTGGTATAGTTCAGACCATAATCCATTAGCTAATTTTTCATCCATAGAATTTGTGCACAACAACTTCCAGCTGCGATTTATTCAGCTTTAGTAGTAGATGTTGAGATTGAATGCGGTTTTTTGTTGAACCAAGATACAAGCCTTCCTCCTAGAAATTGACAGCTTCCCGTTGTACTCTTTCTGTCAATCCTGCATCCTCCAAAGTCAGCATCAGAATATCCTAGCAATTCAAATCCAGACTCCTTTGGATACCAAAGTCCCAACTCTGTAGTGCCCTTGATATATCTCAAGATCCTTTTCACTGCAATGAGATGAGATTCCTTTGGGCCAGCTTGATATCTTGCACAAAGACACGTTGCAAACATTATGTCTGGCCTGCTTGCTGTTAGATACATCAATGATCCAATCATTCCCCTGTAAGTCTTCAAATCAACTTTCTTTCCATTCTTATCAGGGTCAATCTTGGTTGCAGTGGCCATAGGTGTCTTTTCTACTTTTGAGTCCTCCATATCAAATTTCTTGAGAAGTTCTTTGGCATACTTTGTGTGATGAATGTAGATTCCATCAGAGACTTGTTTAACTTGCAATCCCAAGAAGTAAGATAAC
The DNA here is from genome assembly GCA_014636745.2 of Centella asiatica. Classification (NCBI taxonomy): domain Eukaryota; kingdom Viridiplantae; phylum Streptophyta; class Magnoliopsida; order Apiales; family Apiaceae; genus Centella; species Centella asiatica. Next base: position 7,101,220 of record CM025780.1, on the reverse strand, counting down.
TCACCCATCAAGTTCATTTCATATTTGCTTTGCATGAGTTTAGAGAACTTTTCACACAGTCTTGTGTCAGTGGATCCAAAAATAATATCATCAACATAAATTTGAACCAAAATCAGATGACCTTGGTGTTGTCTGAAGAACAAGGTTTTGTCAATGATACCTCTTGAAAATTTGTTTTCCACCAGAAACTTTGACAGTGTCTCATACCAAGCTCTAGGTGCTTGCTTCAGTCCATAAAGTGACTTTTCTAGTTTGTAGACATGATTTGGAAAGTTTGAGCATTCAAACCCTGGAGGTTGTTAGACATACACCTCATGTTCCAAGTTCCCATTTAGAAAAGCACTTTTCATATCCATTTGATAAACTTTAAAATTTGAATGTGCTGCATAGGCTAAGAAAATTCTTATAGCCTCAAGTCTGGCTACTGGTGCAAAGGTCTCATCAAAGTCAATCCCTTCTTCTTGAAGATATTCTTTTGCAACCAGTCTTGCTTTGTTTCTTACAACAATGTCAGCTTCATCCATCTTATTTTTGAATACCCACTTAGTACCTATTATAATTCTGCCTTTGGGTTTAGGTACAAGCTTCCATACTTGATTTCTTTCAAATTGATTTAATTCTTCCTGCATAGCCAAGATCCAGTCTGCATCTTGAATAACTTCTTCAAACTTCTTTGGTTCAATTTGAGAAAGAAAGCAAGCATATAGGTATTCATTAGATGTTGTTTTCCTGGTCTGCACTCTCTTGCTTGGGTCACCAATAATCAGATTTGTTGAGTGACTTCTGGCCCATTTAGGATTAGAGATGTGTCTTGATGAGCTTGCTTGACTATCATCTCCTCCCCCTAAGCCTGTGCTCCCAGCTTCTGAAAACTCTCCCCTTGAATTAGTGGATAATTCAAGGTTCAAGTTATCCCCTGATGGTGCATGTCCTGATGAATGATCCCCTGATGGAGTATCCCCTGATCTGTTGTTCAGGAAATTGACTCTATCTGCTGAAGGGGCTTCTACATTGTTTGGATTGACATCAGGAATGGATAAATTCTCCATTTGTCTGCACTCATCGGCTTCAGTCTCTTGATAATTATTTTCATCTTTATTTTCAAATATGGGTTCTTCATGAAAACCAGGGTCTTCAAGTCCAAAAAACCAGGGTCCTCTAGGTTTAGTCACAGTAATAGGTAAAACACCTTTATCTTTATTGGAGACTTTTGGTTTTGGCAAATTAAAAATTTTCTCCTTTTTAGGAGCTTCAATATATGTTTTTGATTTCTCAACAGTTATCTTCCCTTTTTCCTTGGAGGAGCAAGCTTTAGCTGTTGGTAAATCATCAGCATATATAATTGTGCCAGTCAAAATTTGTGGTTTTTCTTTGCATTGAAAAGATAAATGATTACAGTTACCACAATTCCAGCACACTTTTCTAGGGGCTTCATGAATGGAAAAGTAATTGCTAGTTTTATTAACACCTAGCTTACCATTTCTATTTTTTTTGCTTTCCCCTAACAGGCCTTTTTCCCTTGACGGGCTACAACGGCCCGATGCACTCTTTCCCCCTGACGACTGTGTATCCACTGATGCACAGTCTAGTTTTTTCCTAACTAGAGGGTTGAGTGCTTTGGCAAGAATAAGTTTCTTGCCTCTCCCACCACTAGTGGAAGCTTCACTCACTGGGAAAACATTCCCTAATTCTAGCTTTGTGTCTGCCTTAACAAACTTGATAGGTTGTATTGGCCTTTTTCCAAAGCTAGCTGTCATCTCAACCTCAATGGGAGGTTGCTGCACAAGAGTCTCTTCATAGCCTGTTAGAGTTAAATGATGATGATGATGATTATGTAATAAATTGTGCAACTAAATACTTGAGGTATTTTATAAACCTTAAGTTCAGCACAAGTTTTGCATCCACTGATGATAAACTTATTCATCAGTGGATGGTCAATAACTTCACAAGGCAAGTCAGAAAATGGAACATACAAAGGACTTGACAAAGTGAAGAAGAATGTCTGATGTTACTTGTTAACAGTCAGTATTTCGCACATCAGATATTCTAAACAAAGTTACGTTGATTAAGTACCGTCAGGGGAACTCATCAGGGGGAACTCATCAGGGGGAACTCATCAGGGGGAACTCATCAGGGGAACCCATCAGGGGGAACCCATCAGGGGAACCAATCAAGGGAAACCTGTCAGGGGATGACGAAGGCAGACCAACCCGTCAGGGAAAACACTTCAGGACATGTCAGTGTCAGGCCAACCCATCAGGGTAACCCGTCAGGGGGAATGACCAACATGGCACTAGTGGAAGCCATCAGTGTATACCATCAGTCATAACCATCAGGATCAAATAGCACTGAGTGAAACTCAAGTGAAGGTTGAAGCCCTGATCCAGTCAATAAGCATCAGGGGATCTAGAAGTACTGATCAAAGTCCATCAAGGCTGGTAGTCAGTGGATCGTTATGACAGCATGCACCCGTCATCAGTACTTACACGAAAATCAACGTAACGTGTTACAAAAGCAAGAAATATCAACTTGAAAGATATTTCTTGAAGTTTGTTTTTGATCCAATGAGAACTCTCAAGCATTAAATACACACAGATCAGGGGAAGAAAAAGTAGCAACAAAGCATGCAGCCGTCTAACACATAGGGCTACGATGTGACATACTTGCGGCTAAGTCGAGAAAAGCAGCACATCTCAAGCACGTGATTTCAACCACTGTTCGACATATAAGAAAAGGAGTTCTCATTACAAAAGAAGTTTTTTGTTTTGAATCTATCCAACAAAAAAACAAACATAGAAGCACACAACAATAGGAAGCTCTGTAATATATTTCTTGAGAGATTTATTTTTTCAGAGAAAAGTTTTCGTAGCTAGTGAGTGTGAGAAGCTGTGTATTTATTCACAGAATTTGTAGCTGTAAATCACAATTGTGATTCTACAGATTTCCAGAAAAACAACAAGTTATAATACAACTATTTTAACTTGAATCTGTGTGTTCATTTCTTACAGTTTTTCTGTTTATTGCAACTGTTTTCCAGTAAGCGCTTTTAAGTTTAAAAGAGCGAAAAGTTTTAGGTGTTTGTATTCATCCCCCCCTTCTACAAACACTTGAGCTTATATTGTACTAACATAGCCTAAACCAGATTTTGGATCAGATTTCTGACTTTTTAAACGATCCTCCAGTTTCTTGCTAGACTCACTCCATCTCTTAATGACTTCCCTTTCTTGATTAAGAAGATTCGAGGTCCATTCCTCTCTTTTGATAGCACAGTCAAGAAGATTTTTAGTCCTTAAGAGTTCTTTTTCAAGACTCTCAAGTCTGGAGTTTTCTGATTCTAAAAGAGTGTTCCTAGCAGATAACTGTTCATTTATTTTCTGCACTCTCTCAGTTTCAGCTACAACACTTCTTAGGGTGTCATAGAGATCCTTTATCTCACAAGCCATTTCTTTAACAGTTTTAATTTTTTGAGCGGAAATGGGAAAAGGAGATGTTATGTTGGGTGGAACGAAGAAAAACCTATCAATTATGGTCATCTTCTCTTTTCTCAATGACTTCGCGGGGTCTCTATATGTTGGCTGCACTAGGGGAACAACAGGCCTATAACAATCTTTAAATTCACTCGCGTACGCCCTGTGTAATGCAATGGGGGACGGCCTCGGGGACGGGTATGACATCGAGGCTCTAGGTGATGAATGATATTCGCTTCTCTGAGCGACAATACGATCACCTTGTCCCTCTATAAGTTCAGTTTTGTCATGCATGTCACCCATGAAACGATCATATTGTTCAATTCATTGGCCTGTATCTTCCTGACTTAGCTTACTCTCTTCGAAATTTCTGAAGAGTAACCGTGCATCCTCAATTTACACCATAAATGAATATAGATAATTGACATTATTTCAAGTATTCAAATTGAATAATAACAACAATATAAAATACTTACCAGAAATTAATTCTCACAAATTAACATGATCTCGCGATGATGAATGAATCCATATAGGAGAAAAAGGACTCACAAGAATAAATAAATCTAAACTTAGAGAAAAATATCTAAAATAGGGAAAAACAAAATCTCAAATGACAACTTTATTAGAAACAATTGAACAAAAACAAATGAAAAGAAGAAGATACAGGGGAGAACTTTCTCCATTAACACAGAAAACTCTTCTCAGATCTATATATTTTATAGAGGGAGGCTAGGGTTTTAAGAGAGTAAAGAGAAGGGAATTATACCCTAATATTTGAACATGTATTTTCTAATATTTTGTTTTTAACCCCTCTAATTATGAATATCGTAACTTCTAATAGAAGTAGAAATTGATGGAAGTAGAAATGATTTAGGAGAATTTGATTAAAGTGTAAGTGAATTAGAAAATGACTATAAGGAAGAAAAAGAATTAGAAGATGATAATATTAAAAAGAAAAAGTGCATAACCATAAGATAAAATAAGCATGTTTGTGCTTTTAAATATAGTATATAAATATAAAAGAGTTTTCACATATTGAGTCGATTTAAAGTGAGCTCATAAAATTTATCCAATTAAGTAATTAGAATTAAATTACTTATCATTGTATTTATTGATTAAATAATTTACTTACCATAATTAAAAAGGACAATAAAAACAATTAGAATATTAATCAATAAGTTTACAAATTAATTCTACCTGTGCAAAAATTTGAAATTACTTTTATACTTTATTACCAGAAAACTACTTTTACAATTTAAAATATAAGACGCAGAATGTAGAATCACATTCACATCCTCTAGTGGCTATAAAAGCACCTAACCAGCTAACACATACATACAACATAGAAAGATGGATTTCTCAAAGTTTATCATACTCTTTATATTCGTTGGAGCTTCCATTGCCAGCTTGTCCTTTGCCATAGATGCAAATCAGGGTGATATAGATTTCTTTGGAAAAGGCAAGTTATTTATCTTTTTATTTTAGAATACAAAAATGCTACCTGCCTCATTGTATCGAGTCATTTTGCATTTTAACTAATTTATTAATTTGTCGATAAATAAAAACATTTTTCTCAATTTCCCCTCAAGAAGTACATATATTGTGCTATCAAGTTAATTTCTTGGCCTGATATCTAGATTTTGATAATTAAGGAATTAATTCGTTAATTTTATTTACAACAGATTCACAAATATTATATAGAGCCACATGCTCGAGAGCATGTACACCAACATTTGGAAGCACTGAGTGCAACATTATGTGCAAACAGATAAAACTTAATCGTGGATCTTGTGAGGCTATTGGAGCGCCTCAACTTCGTTGTTGCTGCTATACCGATTAAATATGTGATTAATTTCACGGCAAATGTTTGTTGGTGACAGTATTTTTGATATTAGTAAAACGAAAAGAAATGTTGAAATTATTTCTTGGCGAAAGTTTTGAAAAATTATATGCTATCAACAAGCGTTTGACATGGATTCTTTCATACGCGCGTAGACACAAGTATATATATATATATAT
>CM025780.1:7072721-7091710 GCA_014636745.2 Centella asiatica | reverse complement strand
GGGGGGGGGGGGGGGGGGGGATGAATACAAACACCTGAAACTTTTTGCTCTTTTAAACTTAAAAGTGCTTACTGAAAACAGTTGTAACGAACAGAAAAACTATAAGAAATGAACACACAGATTCAAGTTAAAATAGATATATTAAAACATGGGTTTTTTTGGAAATCTGTATAATCACAAATGTGATTTACAGCTACAATTTCTGCAAATAAAATTCACAACTTCTCACACTCACTAGCTACGAAAACTTTCTCTGAAAAATAAATCTCTCAAGAAATATATTTCTAAGCTTCCTAGTGTTGTGTGCTTCTTTGTTTGTCTGATCTGTTGGATAGATTCAATCTCTGTATTTTTGTAATGAGAACTCCTTTGCTTATATGTTGATCAGTTGATGAAATCAAGTGCTAGAGACGTGCTGCTTTTCTCAACTTAGCCGCAAGTATGTCACATCGTAGCCCTATGTGTCAGACTGCTGCATGCTTTGTTGCTTCTTTTTCTTCCCCTGATCTGTGTGCATTTAATGCGAGAGAGTTCTCATTGGATCAAAAACAAACTTTAAGAAATATCTTTCCAGTTGATATTTCTTGCTTCTGTAACATGTTACGTTGATTTCCGTGTAAGTACTGATGACGGGTGCATACTGTCATAACGATCCACTGACTATCAGTCCTGATGGACTTTGATCAGTGCTTCTGGATCCCCTGATGCTTATTGACTGGATCAGGGATTCAACCTCCACTTGAGTTTCACTCAGTGCTTCTTAATCCTGATGGTTATGACTGATGGCATACACTGATGGCTTCCACTGATGCCATGTTGGTCATTCCCCCTGACGGGTTACCCTGATAGGTTGGCCTGACACTGACATGTCCTGAAGCGTTTCCCTGACGGGTTGGTCTGCCTTCGTCATACCTTGACAGGTTTCCCCTGATGGGACTTAATCAACGTAACTTTGATTAGAATTTCTGATGTGCGGAATACTTTGACTGTTTTACAAGTAGCATCAGACATTCTTCTTCACTTAGTCAAGTCCTTTGAATGTTTCTGTTTTCTAATTTGTCTTGTGAAGAGATCGACCATCCACTGATTAATAAGGTTATTATCAGTGGATGCAAAACATGTGTTGTTCTTAAGGTTTATAAAATACCTCAAGTGTTATAGTTGCACAATTTATTACATAATCATCATCATCATCATTTATCTCTAACAATCTCCCCCTATTTATGTTTCTCAATTTGATAACCATAAATCCCTAGATGTACTGATGATGATGTCAAAACCAATACTAAATACATGAAAGAATTTTGAATGAATTAATGAAATAATTTATGTACAAGTATTTTCCTATAACTATTACAAAAAGAATGTTGTATTAGACATCAGGATCCCTTTTTCTTTTTGCTGAGACAAAGGGCAATGGATGACTTGATTCAATCGGCTAAGAGTCACTTCCAAGGCCTTGTCTTCTTTGATCTGGGTTTTGATTAGGAATCCTTAGTCTGTTGTCTTCTCCACCTGCTTCTAGTTGCTCCAGCTCCTTTTGAAGAAGTTTTCTGAAGTTGACTATGTTGACATTGCTGCTAGATTCCAAAGCTTCAAGGACAGATTTTATTTCTTGAACATTGGCTACAGCAAGTTGTGACCAGTAGAAGATAATGATCCCCCCCTCTTTATTTTTGAATTGAACACCCATGGGGCTAGTGATCATTTTTGGATATTCTCTAAATCCCTTCACTGGTGGCACATACCTTACTGTAGTGTTCCCATCATCAGCTTTGGTTTCTTCAATCTCCTTCACTATTCTCTGAGTCAGCAGGATTCTGAATTGGATGACATGTTCATTTTTGTGATAGGCTATTTGTCTTAGAACATGCATCGCTTCCTCCAGGTTTAGGCCATCAACTTCTTTGATCCTTATACTTTTCTCCTGCCCATTAGTGGATCTATAGAATAATTTTAGTGGACTTTCCAATGCTGTGGGCAGGCTCATTTCATTGTTGATGGCTCTCATCAGGCTGTCGATTATCCCCCTTAAGTCTCTGTTAGCCTGTGAGGATCTTGGAATCAGATTTAGGACCAGTCCTAATTGCTCAGCATCCATTCTCCTAAACCAGTCCATTGCTACATTGAATTCTGACCCACTCTTCAGTTGAACTGTTATTAGCTGATCCCTTATATTGTTGAACCTGACATCTATGCTTTTTATGGAGAACATAAATGTCAGGTTTTTACGTCTTTCTTCTTTGAGAAATTCAGCTAGAGTGGGTGGACCATATTCTTTGGTAACAGGAGAAGGTGCTTTGTCCTTGGCTTCAGATGACTTCTTTGTAGTGACATCAGGGTCTTCAATTTTATCGTGATTTTTATCCCCTGATGCACTTTTAAGGTTCTGTAATCTTCTTGGCTGAGGTTTCCTGGAGGTCCTGGGCCTGACACTCTTCTTCTTCTTTACTTCTTCCTCCTGTTCCTTTGTCATTTCCCTCTCTTCTTCTTCTTGAAGTTGCTGTGCAAAGATTGCATCAGCTTCTACTAACTTTTTGTCTTGAGGGTAGACCAGCTCCATTTTCCCATCAATTATAACTTCAATGGGTGTTGGAAAGTGGGCTGTCTTCATGGCATCTCCAAGTAGATTAGGCCCTGATTGAGTGTTGGATTTCTTCTTGGGTTCCTCAATCAGGATACCCTTGCCTTTATCCTTGGATTTTGGAGCAGGAACAAGAGAAGTCACATCCCCTGATTGTTGATTTGAATTCTCAGCAACATCCCCTGACGACTGCTTGGTTGATTTCTCCCCCTTTTTGACAGCATCATCAGTGGGAGTTGAGAGTCGGGATGTGACTTGAAGAACTTGTTGTAGAGTGCCAGCCATGGAATGGTGCAGAGTTTCCATGTTGGGCAGTTGGGAAGTGAGATCAGCTAGCTTTTTGTCAACAGTGTCAGCATGTTTCTTCATCCGGAGTAGAGTCTGGCTGGTGACCAGGGGGTCGACAACTTGTTGTACATTTTGTATCTTTGATGAAAAACGTGTATACAATTTTTTATTTTCTATATCTATTGACTGACCAATCATGATCTGTGACTTTAACTCTTTGATCAAGATTGGATCAGTAGTTTTAGCTAACTCTTGCTTTAATAACTGTACAGTGTCAGACATCTGGTTCTGCTGAAAGTACAAATCAACTCCGATGAACTGGGAAAAATCATCTTGTGGAGCATCATCTTCATCACTTTCAGAGGTAGAAGTAGAATTTACAGTAACTGAGTTTTCTCTCTGTTCTTTATTTACAAGGATCTCATCTTTATCTCTCTCATCCTCTCCTTTTTCTTTGCCGTCTAAGGCATCATCATATTCTCTCCTTTTTCTTTGCCTACTAAGGCAGTACTCTTCTGCTCTCCTTTTGCCAAAGTCCTCTCAAGGGTTTGATTTTGCCTCTCTGCACTAAGTATTTTCTCAGTCTCACTCAAAATTGTCCTAGAAGGGCTCCTATGGGCTTAGAAATCATCAATTGTGACCATTTCAAGTGATGTATGTACAGATTCTGGTTCCACAATTATGATAGGATTAGGAGAAGAAGTAAAGTGTGTATGTATAATTGGAGAAGTGTATGTTTCTATAGAGGAAGTATATACAATTGGGGGTACATAAAGAGTTATAGCTGTAGTATATACAGTGGAGTTTATGTCCCCTGTTTGATCATCAATGTTTGTATCAAGTAAAAATGAGTCAACCATGTGAGAGTGGTGACTATCAAACACCGTGTCAGAGAGTGTTGGCTCCTCCACGAATTGAAAATGTGGAGAATCTGATTATATGACACTTAATGTTTGTGTCATTATATCTGAAGAAATTTGAGGAACAGAGAAAGAAGGAAGTGATGTAGATGGGAGTGTTCGCTGAATCACTGAACGAGGAGGTGATTCATCAAAAGATGCTGTAGAAGAATGCTTATGACTCATGTGGATCTTATTGAGAAGCTTTTGAGCTACAACATCTTGAGTGGTGTGTGCACTCACTGTGGAGGATATCTGCAAGTGGCTCTCAGAGACCCTGATGGTAGGTTCATCAGTGTCTATGGTCAGTGTATGTGCCTCACTCAATTGTGTCCTTGGTTGGGGACTATTTTCAATAACTAATTCCTTTTGAGAGGAACTAGTTAGAAATATGTTTAATTCCTTATCAAAAGCAGCATCCTTTTGAGAGGATACTGCCAGGTCAGGCTGTTGGGTAACACTCGTGGCTCCCTTCTTCTTCTTATGCATGTAGCCAATCACTCTCTCTCCTTGCTCCCCCTCAGTTATTGTGGTAACTTCACTGGGTTTTCTTTTAATCCCAATAGTCTTTTGGGAGACTGTGGGTTGAGTTGTTGAGAATGGTTATGAAGAAATTGATTGTTCTACTTGGGTAGGCAAAGAGGTGGTTGATTTCTCTGCCATAGTAGATGAAGGTGAAGAATGTACAGTTCGAGAAGTAGAAGGTGTAGAATTTACTACCTGTACCATATGCGATGGAAGTGCAAACGGTTCGGCTGAAAAAGATTTCTTTATTATTTCTACAAACAGTTTCTTTGTTTGCTTGTATGTCTGTATAGGTATATCATTCTCAAAAGGAAAATTAGTAATCTGATCTTTAATAATCATGTACAAAAATCTAGCATAATATATTTCAGATTTCCTATTATTAAAACTACCTAACTTATTTACAAGGTCATCAAAAATTATTTTACCTATATTTATATTTACATTTTTAATAATTGCAAATGCTATTTTTAAAGTTAAAGAGGTAATAACCTCAAAGTTAGAACAGTTACCTGAGAACACCTTGGTGATGGTGTCGAAGAGATAAGAAATCTCCCTCTTCACATTCACCCTTTTAAGATCCTTGAACTTTAACACTACGTTGGGAGCAGCGTTATAGCCCAGTTCCCTCAAGAAATCCAGCAGATCTGCATCACTGGGTACATCCACCAGATCTTGAGTAGGTAGCCCAAAAACAGAGTTAAGTCTGAAAGAAGTTATTTTCCCTTTCTCAGACGAAACTTTGAATGAGATACCCTTAACCACATCAGGCTTGGTGGTGGAATACATGAACTTGGAACTTGTCCATAGTTGTGACAGTGCCTCCCCCGAAATTTCTTCATCGGTAAAGATGGCTTTACTATACTCAGAGTTGAGCAGATAGTTCATTATCGGTTTAAAGCATTCACTTACCTCATTAATGTCAGAGAAGCCCACGTAGTTTGTGGGTGAGACTGTCAAGTTCCTTTGAATTTGTTGTCGTGCCATGGATGCTTTGAGATTTGAAGTTCTAGGGTTTCTATAAAGACAAGAGAGAGAGAAAAGAAAACTCGAGCAAATATCAGGTAGAGATTAAACGTTTTGGGGAGTTTCAAAAAGTAGGAGAGATAGAGTATTAATACCTGCCTATTGACGTTTGAAAACTTCTCCTGAAAACACGCTATCAGGGAGTCAGTTCAGTTTCTGTGATGACACGTCATCAGTGAGAGAAGAACTTAATGATGAGTTGTCATCACTTAACTGACCTTGAAACCCGATGCAGTAAAAAAAATTTTAAACTTACCCTGATGATTCACTGTATGTACAGACCCTGACCCTGATGCAAAAGACGGACACCCTGATCCTGACGCACAGGTCGGATACCCTGACCCTGATGCACAGGTCGGATACCCTGACCCTGACGAACAAGATCAACACCCTGACCCTGATGCGTCCTTAAGGAAGACCTGACCCTGATGCATCAGTTAAAACAAAAACAAAACAACAAAATGCAGAATATACAAGTATATACATATTTACAATTTGAACATATATAACCACATATCAATTGATTTTATCCAGAACTTATGAAATGAGTTAGAAATACCAAAACTTAGGAGTTTGACTCTGACCCTGACGCATAATTCACCATTCCCAGCTCTCCCACAAGATTTGAGAACGTGGCTTCATCAAGAGCTTTGGTGAATATGTCTGCCAGTTGCTGATTTGAAGGTACAAACTGTAGTTTAATATTCCCATTCATAAAATGTTCCCTGATAAAATGATATCTGATTTCTATATGCTTAGTTCTGGAATGCTGCACTGGATTTTCAGCAATGGCAATGGCACTAGTGTTATCACACCTTATTGGAATCTTGGAATAGTTCAAACCATAATCCATTAGCTGATTTTTCATCCATAGAATTTGTGTACAACAACTTCCAGCTGCAATATATTCAGCTTTAGCAGTAGATGTAGAGATTGAGTGCTGCTTTTTGTTGAACCAAGATACAAGCCTTTCTCCTAGAAATTGACAGCTTCTTGTTATACTCTTTCTATCAATCTTGCATCCTCCAATGTCAGCACCAGAATATCCTAGCAATTCAAATCCAGACTCCTTTGGATACCAAAGTCCCAACTCTGTAGTGCCCTTGATATATCTCAAAATCCTTTTCACTGCAATGAGATGAGATTCCTTTGGGTCAGCTTGATATCTTGCACAAAGACATGTTGCAAACATTATGTCTGGCCTGCTTGCTGTCAGATATAGCAATGATCCAATCATTCCCCTGTAAGTCTTCAAATCAACTTTCTTTTCATTCTTATCAGGGTCAATCTTTGTTGGTCATTGGTGTCTTTGATACTTTTGAGTCCTCCATATCAAATTTCTTGAGAAGTTCTTTCGCATATTTTGTCTGATGAATGTAGATTCCATCAGAGACTTGTTTAACTTGCAGTCCCAAGAAGTAAGATAACTCACCCATCAAGCTAATTTCATATTTGCTTTGCATGAGTTTGGAGAAATTTTCACACAGTCTTGTGTCAGTGGATCCAAAAATAATATCATCAACATAAATTTGAACCAAAATCAAGTGACCTTGGTGTTGTCTGAAGAACAACATTTTGTCAGTGATACCTCTTGAAAATTTGTTTTCCACCAGAAACTTTGACAGTGTATCATACCAAGCTCTAGGTGTTTGCTTTAATCCATAAAGTGCCTTTTCCAGTTTGTAGACATGATTTGGAAATTTTTTGAGCATTCAAAACCTGGAGGTTGTTGGACATACACCTCCTATTCCAATTTCCCATTTAGAAAAGCACTTTTCACATCCATTTGATATACTTTAAAATTTGAATGTGCTGCATAGGCTAAGAAAATTCTTATAGCCTCATGTCTGGCTACTGGTGCAAAGGTCTCATCAAAGTCAATCCCTTCTTCTTGAAGATATCCTTTTGCAACCAGTCTTGCTTTGTTTCTTACAACAATGCCAGTTTCATCCATCTTATTTTTGAATACCCACTTAGTACCTATTATGATCCTATCATTGGGTTTAGGTACAAGCTTCCATACTTGATTTCTTTCAAATTAATTTAGCTCTTCCTGCATTGCCAAGATCCAGTCTGCATCTTGAACAGCTTCTTCAAACTTCTTTGGCTCAATTTGAGAAAGAAAACAAGCATATAGGCATTCATTAGATGTTGCTTTCCTGGTCTGCACTCTTTTGCTTGGGTCACCAATAATCAGATCTGTTGTGTGACTTCTGGCCCATTTAGGATTAGAGATGTGTCTTGATGAGCTTACTTGACTATCATCTCCTCCCCCTAAGCCTGTGCTCCCAGCTTCTGAAAACTCTCCCCCTGAATTAGTGGATAATTCAAGGTTCAAGTTATCCCCTGATGGTGCATGTCCTGATGAATGATCCCCTGATGGAGTATCCCCTGATCTGTTGTCCAGGAAATTGACTCTATCTGCTAACGGGGGGACTACATTGTTTGGATTGACATCAGGAATGGATAAATTCTCCATTTGTCTGCACTCATCGGCTTCAGTCTCTTGATAATCATTTTCATCTTCATTTTCAAACTTGAGTTCTTCATGAAAACCAGGGTCTTCAAGTCCAGAAATCTCTTGATCATCAAAAGCTACATTTATAGATTCCATCACCACCTGAAGTCTTTTGTTGTAAACCTTGTAGGCCTTGGATAACAGAGAATAACCTAGGAAAATTTCTTCATCAGCTTTTGGATCAAATTTTCCTAAGTTCTCACCAAAATTCCTCAGAACAAAACATTTGCATCCAAAGACATGGAGGAACTTGATGTTTGGCTTTCTCCCTATCATTAGCTCATATGGTGTCTTGCTGTGAGCCTTGTTGATTAGAGATCTATTCTGAGTAAAGCAAGCAGTGGAAATTGCTTTAGCCCAAAAATAGGTGGGAATCTTTGCCTCTACTAGCATTGACCTAGCAGCTTCAATCAGGGTTCTATTTTTCCTTTCCACTACACCATTATGTTGAGGAGTCCTTGGAGCAGAGAATGTATGATTTATGCATTTCTCTACACAAAATCCCTCAACAGTTGCATTCTTGAATTCAGTTCCATTATCTGTTCTAAACATTCTAACCACTGACCCTGATTCTGTTTCCACCTTCTTGATATGGTCAATAATTTGTTGAGATACTTCTGATTTAGCATGCTGAAACTTTACCCAAGTGTATCTGGTGTAGTCATCCACAATGACCATTGCAAATCGTTTCTTTGACACTGACATAATGTTGACAGGGCCAAAGAGATCCATATGTAACAATTGAATTGGATCTTTGATCATTGTGGCTTCCTTACTGACAAAGGATGATTTCCTTTGCTTCCCTTGTTAACATGCTGAACATAATCCTTCTTGGATAAACTCCATTTGGGGTAGTCCAGTTACCAACTCTCTCTTCACTAGATCATTAATTAATTTGAAGTTCATGCTTTCATCAGGAGATGCCTTGCTGTAGAAACATGATTCTCCATTTACTGAATTAAAATCAGCAACATAGAGATCTCCTTTTCTTATCCCTGACAAAACCAGCTTCCCATCACTTTCATTTGAGATTAGGCACTGATCTCCTTTGAAGGAAGTGATTAATCCTTTGTCACTTAGTTGACTTATGCTTAGCAAATTGTGCTTGAGCCCATCAACCAGTGCTACATTTTCAAATAAGACATTCTCATTTGCTGCTTTGCCAAAACCAAGAGTTAGTCCTTTGCTGTTATCACCAAATGAAATTACTGGACCAGCCTTTTCTTGGAATTCTGTGAGCAAGGCTTTGTTTCCTGTCGTGTGCCTTGAGCAACCACTATCTAAAAACCAGATTTGACTACTTTTGACCTTTCCCTGCACACAAGAAAATATTTAAATTGTTTTTTATACCCAATTTGTTTTGGGTCCTCTAGGTTTAGTCACAGTAATAGGTAATACAGCTTTTTCTTTATTGGTGACTTTTTGTTTTGGCAAATTTAAAATTTTCTCCTTTTTAGGAGCTTCAGCATATGCTTTTGATTTCTCAACAGTTATTTTGCCTTTTTCCTTGGAGGAGCAGGCTTTAACAGTTGGTAAATCATCAGCATACAAGATTGTGCCAGTCAAAATTTGTGGTTTTTCTTTGCATTGAAAAGATAAATGATTATAGTTACCACAATTCCAGCACACTTTTCTAGGGGCTTCATGAATGGAAGAATAGTTGCTAGTTTTATTAACACCTAGCTTACCATTTCTATTCTTCTTGCTTTCCCCTGATAGGCCTTTTTCCCTTGACGAGCTACTACGACCTGATGCACTCTTTCCCCCTGACGATTGTGTATCCACTAATGCACAGTCTAGTTCTTTCATAACTGGAGGGTTGAGTGCTTTGGCAAGAATAAGTTTCTTGCCTCTCCCACCACTAGTGGAAGCTCCACTTACTGGGAAAACATTCCCTGATTCTAGCTTTGTGTCTGCCTTAACAAACTTGATAGGTTGTATTGGCCTTTTTCCAAAGCTAGCTGCCATCTCAACCTCAATGGGAGGTTGCTGCACTTGAGTCTCTTCATAGCCCAAACCAGATTTTGGATCAGATTTCTGACTTTTCAAACGATCCTCCAATTTCCTGCTAGACTCACTCCATCTCTTAATGACTTCCCTTTCTTGACTAAGAAGATTCGAGGTCCATTCCTCGCTTTTGATAGCACATTCAAGAAGATTTTTAGTCCTTGAGAGTTCTTTTTCAAGACTCTCAAGTCTAGAGTTTTCTGATTCTAAAAGAGTGTTCCTAACAGATAACTGTTCATTTAATTTCTGCACTCTCTCAGTTTCTGCTACTACACTCCTCAGGGTATCAAAGAGATCCTTTATCTCACAAGCCATTTCCTTAACAGTTTTAACACAATCAGTTTTAGACATGTTAGAGGAAATTTCGAGGCTTACCTGCGAGCTGCTACTGTCAGTGGATGAGGCCATCAGGGCTAGGTTGACATACTCTTCATTTTCTTCTTCATCAGAGTCAGCCCAGTCCTTTCCCTCTGCTATATATGCTTTTCCCTTCTTGTTTGCATTAAGAAAGTCAAAGTATTTCTTTTTGTAGTCCACAACAACTTCTTTGTTTCTGGATTCACCATCTTTTGTGGCCTTGCGGCACTCATTTGCAAAGTGACCCAGCTCATTGCATTTGTAGCACTTTATTCTTGATTTGTCAATAAAGTTTATCGTGCTACTGGGTTTCCTTGCTAAAAATCTTTTAAATCCCGAAGGCTTTTGGAATTTCAGCTTGGAAAACCTTTTTGCAAGAAAGGCCATGGTTTCATCCAGCTCCTCTAACTCTTCCGGAGTATATTCTTCCTCCTTGAAGTCAGCTTCTTTGTCCCCTTCTATGTCAGCATCTTCTAGTTGCTGTTTCATCAAGACACTTGGCCTTGCTTCTTGTTTATCCTTCGTGGCAGCCATCAGGGTTACAAATTTAAGCTTTCTGGTATCCCCTGACATTTCAGATCTTTGTTGAACCTCTAGTTCATATGTCTTCAAAGTACCATACAGCCTATCCAAGTCTAGAAGATTCATGTCCTTGGATTCCCTGATGGCTGTTGTCTTAGGATCCCATGATATGGGAAGGGCTCTCATGAACTTTCTGTTCACATCCTTGTTAGCATAAGCCTTCCCATATAATCTCAGGTCATTTACCAACCTGTTAAATCTGTCGAACATTTCAGTGAGTGTTTCACCATTCTTCATTGTGAACCACTCATACTGTTGTGTTAACAGCTGCAGTTTATTTTCCCTCATTTCCTCAGTACCATCACAAAGGATTTGTATGGTATCCCATATAGATTTAGACGTGGTAAGATTCATGATACTATTCAGCATATCATCGTCTAAACCATTATATAAGATCCCAGTGACTTTAAGATCCTTTTTCACTTTTTCTCTTTCCTCTATCGTCATTTCGTCAGTTGTCTTTGGGACAAGCTTTTCAGGAATACTGACTCCATTAACGACTTCTATTGGAATGAGCTTCTTGGGAACGTGAGGTCCTTCTTCTAGAATCTGCAAATATTCATCATCAATAGCTCTAAGATGAACTATCATTCTTTGTCTCCAGAATAAGTATTTGCCCCTTTCCAACATGGGGTCTTTACTGTTTCCAGCTTTGTTGGCCATAGATAATGATCGTTTTTAGCAAGTGAAATTTGCTAAGAGGCTCTGATACCAATTGTTAGTGCAATATAAGCACAAGTGTTTGTTGAAGGGGGGATGAATACAAACACCTGAAACTTTTTGCTCTTTTAAACTTAAAAGTGCTTACTGAAAACAGTTGTAACAAACAGAAAAACTATAAGAAATGAACACACAGATTCAAGTTAAAATAGATATATTAAAACTTGGGTTTTTCTGGAAATCTGTATAATCACAAATGTGATTTACAACTACAATTTCTGCAAATAAAATTCACAGCTTCTCACACTCACTAGCTACGAAAACTTTCTCTGAAAAATAAATCTCTCAAGAAATATATTTCTAAGCTTCCTAGTGTTGTGTGCTTCTTTGTTTGTCTGATCTGTTGGATAGATTCAATCTCTGTATTTTTGTAATGAGAACTCCTTTGCTTATATGTTGATCAGTTGATGAAATCACGTGCTAGAGACGTGCGGCTTTTCTCAACTTAGCCGCAAGTATGTCACATCGTAGCCCTATGTGTCAGACTGCTGCATGCTTTGTTGCTTCTTTTTCTTCCCCTGATCTGTGTGCATTTAATGCGAGAGAGTTCTCATTGGATCAAAAACAAACTTCAAGAAATATCTTTCCAGTTGATATTTCTTGCTTCTGTAACATGTTACGTTGATTTCCGTGTAAGTACTAATGACGGGTGCATGCTGTCATAACAATCCACTAACTATCAGCCCTGATGGACTTTGATCAGTGCTTCTGGATCCCCTGATGCTTATTGACTGGATCAGGGCTTCAACCTCCACTTAAGTTTCACTCAGTGCTTCTTGATCCTGATGGTTATGACTGACGGCATACACTGATGGCTTCCACTAATGCCATGTTGGTCATTCCCCCTGACGGGTTACCCTGATGGGTTGGCCTGACACTGATATATCCTGAAGTGTTTCCCTAACGGGTTGGTCTGCCTTCGTCACCTTGATAGGTTTCCCCTGATGGGTTCCCCCTAATGGGTTCCCCTGATGGGTTCCCCCTTATGGGTTCCCCCTGATGGGACTTAATCAACGTAACTTTGATTAGAATTTCTGATGTGCGGAATACTTTGACTGTTTTACAAGTAGCATCAAACATTCTTCTTCACTTAGTCAAGTCCTTTGAATGTTTCTGTTGTCTGACTTGTCTTGCGAAGAGATCGACCATCCACTGATTAATAAGGTTATTATCAGTGGATGCAAAACTTGTGTTGTTCTTAAGGTTTATAAAATACCTCAAGTATTTACAGTTGCACAATTTATTACATAATCATCATCATTTATCTCTAACAACATTGTTGGTACAAATCTATGTAGACGATATAATCTTTGGTTCTGCTGATGAAAAACTTTGTGCAAGATTTGCTAAGCTTATGCAGAGTAAGTTTGAGATGAGCATGATGGAAGAGTTGAATTTCTTCCTTGGACTCCAAATTAAGAAAAGCCGTGATGGAATTTTCATCAACCAATCCAAGTACACTAAAGACCTACTAAAGAAGTTTGGATTGGAAACAGCAAGTCCAATGAAGACTCCCATGATATCAGCAACAAAGTTAGACAAAGATGAGCAAGGTAAATCTGTAGATATAACAAGTTATCGAGGTATGATCGGATCCTTGCTATACTTAACTGCTAGCAGACCAGATATTATGTTTGCTACATGTATTTGTGCACGTTTTCAAGCTAACCCCAAGGAATCACATTTAGCTTCTGTTAAGAGAATTTTCAAATATCTCAGAGGAACTCCTAATTTAGGAATATGGTATCCAAAAGATTCTAACTTCAACCTTGCTGGATACTCGGATGCTGACTTTGCTGGGTGTAAAATTGATCGAAAGAGCACTAGTGGTACATGCCAGTTTCTAGGAGGAAGACTTGTCTCATGGTTCAGCAAGAAGCAAAACTCTGTATCAACATCCACTGCTGAAGCTGAGTACATATCAGCAGGAAGTTGTGTGGCACAAATTCTATGGATGAAAAATCAACTTGTTGATTATGGGTTTAATTTCAAGTTTATCCCTATATTCTGTGATAATACTAGTGCTGTAGCCATTGCTTATAATCATGTTTTACACTTTAGAACTAAACATAAAGATATAAGGCATCACTTCATTAGAGATCACGTTCAGTAAGGTACAATAGAGATAAACTATATTCCTACTGAAAATCAATTAGCAGATGTTTTTACAAAACCCTTGGATGAAAATCATTTTAATAAACTAATAAGTGAATTAGGCATGTTAAATTGTGAATAAGCTTTTTGCTACTAACTTCTTGTTTGCTTAAGCAAGGACTTTTGTTCTTAGCAACTTAATTTCAGGAGAAGGAAAAGCACTGCTGATGTCTCAGCAGACCTTCTTATCCCTACTGAAAGACACATTGCACATTGCTGAAATGTTAAAGATGCTACTGATAAAGTCCCTTCTGAAAAACAAAGACCCTGCTGAAAATTTCTGAAAAAGGAGAGACATCCAGACGAAAGGGACAATTTCAAAATATATGTAAAGTCCCTACTGAAAAGACAAAGATATTGCTGGCAATCTACATCAACCCTGCTGAAAAATTCTGAAAAATGGGAGACGTCCAGACAAAAGAGCTGCTTCAAAAACTATGTAAATCTCCTGCTGAAATGTCAAAGACGCTGTTGAAAAACGCTGCTGAAATGTCAAAGACGCTGCTGAAAAAAAACGCTGCTGAAATTTCAGAGTCGCTGCTGGAAAAAAAACGCTACTGAAATTTCAAAGTCGCTGCTGAAAAAACGCCTGCTGAAATTTCAAAAACGCTGCTGAAATGTTAGACGTTGCTGAAATGAACAAAGATGCTGCTGATAACACCCATGTTGATCGATAATGACTGCTGAAAATTTCCAAAAAAGGGGAGACGTCCAGACAAGTGGTTTCAGAAACCATGTAAACCCCCTGCTGACCAAGTACAACACATGCTGTTGAAAAATCCACATCAACATTGCTGAAAATATCAAGAAAAGGGGAGACCTCTCGACGAAAGCGCCATTTCAGAGACTAACTCCAAGACCTTGCTAATCCCATAAGCAAAGGATGATCCTACTGAAAATTCAAATAAGCAAAGGATGATCCTGCTGAAATCTCAAAGATGCTACTGAAACCTGAAATAAGCAAAGGTTTCTTGCTGACATGGAGTAGCATTCATTCATAGTGTTGTATCAATCTACATCAACCTTGCTGAAAATAAGAAGAAAAGGGGAGACCCCTCGACGAAACTGCTGTTTCAGAAACTAAGTCGTGCCCTGCTTATACTATAAGCAGGATATGCTCTTGCTGCTTACAAGTTCAAGTTCCTGCTCATGTCAGGCCTTAAGTGGAATCTACAAGATCAACAAGGATATTATCCCTACTGACTCATGTCTCTATCCTTCCACATCAGCAAAGGCGTGCTATAGCAAATCTGCTCATTTCCATCATTATCGCCGGAAAAATAGGTCATCATACCTAGCCTTAAATTTTCTCTCTCCACATTAAATGCCACTCTGCCCTATGATCTTTTACGGCTGCTATCACTTCGGTAATTAATTCTCATCACTACCCATATTTTTCTCCCACTAACTCTTCACCTTCTCAAAATAGTTACCTCTCTCTAAACCCTTCAACTTCTTTTACCTCCTATATAAACTCTTTTTAACCCTTCTCAAATTTTTACCGAAACCAATTGCTCTAATCTCTCTATAATCACTCTATAAACCCTTTCGAAATCAGCCGTAAACCTTCTCCGACTACCTTTTCCAATCACGATCAGCAGATATGGCCAACTGGTTACATAAAATCGAGTCTGAGTCTATCATTGACTTAGATTCCTTTGCTGACATTGAAGATGCTGAAATCGCTGAGGTTATAACCCTGCTGAGGAACAGTGGGGTACGCTATGCAATCTCTGCTGATACTCCCATATATGGGGAAGTGATTAGGGAGTTCTGCTCAGCAATACAAGTTTGAGACCACAACATAATCGGACGAGTAAATGGTCAGCTAGTCCTCATCACTCCAGCAATCATCGCCCGAGTTCTACAGATGCCAAGTGTGGGTCTGCTGACTCCTTCCACTGTCACCTGTGTTGTACTTGCTGAGCTGCGCTATGTCAAGACCCATGCCAACAAGAAGAGGAAGGACTTCCCAAGAAAATGGGACTTCCTAATGGATATTCTTCACAAGACCTTGCTGTGTAAGTTTACCTCACAGGACTAGGCATCAGCAAGGGTTATCTCTATCGTCACCTTGCTGAAATCAGGAGAGCCAATCAACTGGGCTCAAATTTTCTTTGAAGTCCTTGCTAAATCATTCTTCAGCAAGAGGAAGACGAAGATTCGTCATGGACGAACTTTGTCGCTGCTGATCAAGGGAATACTTGGAGCAAACTTCCCAGCAGGGACCCAGTCCAAGAAGCTGATCAGCAGCAAAGTTATCACTCCATCCCTGCTGAAAAATTATGGGCGCAACCCTGCTGCCCTGGCAAAAGCTGTTGCTGAAAGAAGAGCAAGGGGATCAGCAGAGTCTCATGGGCAAACATCTTTAACCCCCAATGCTAGAAGTGACGAACGCGTCCCTGCTGTTCAACCCAGCAAAAAGAGGCGAGCAGCAAGTCAAATTCAGAGGCCCAAAAAGAAATCCAAGGCAACGCCTGCTGAATTTGACCTCTCGACCTTAACTGAGGAGGAGAGGAAAATCTATGAGTTCTACATGGAGCTCTACGATGAAGATTCTACTGCTGAAGCCATTGCTGCTGGAGGATTTGATGTGGAGCCTCCTACTGAAGAAGATATCCCCACAGTTGTTCTTCTCTCACCCGAGTCAGCAGGGGATGAAATCTTTAATGAAATCGACAACTACATCCCTGCTTACTTGTCCCCTACTCCTGCTGATGATCAGAAGAGCTCTTCCACCGAACTCTTTAAGGAGATTGATGAAATCACAGGGGTGGCGGCTGCTGCTGATGAACCTATCCCTGTAGAGCCTACCACTCCTACTGAAGTTCTGGAGCTCATAGAAACTGAGTTTGTTGACACTCCAGACTCAGTTACAGGGTCTGCTGAAGTGGATATTGCAATCCATGCTGCGAATAAAGCTAATCCTCCTCCCTCTTACTTCACTGGTGAAATCGATAGATCAGCAGTGTCCCCCAAACCCTCTGCTGCTCGACGACTCATGCTCCCTGGCTTTGCTATCCATTCACCTGCTGACCCAACCCTTCCTTCCAGAAGAAAACATGCTGTTGTCAAGGGCAAAGGCAAGGGAAAGCAAACCCAAGTATCCAGCAGCAGTAGTGACAGTGACCCTGATGATGTTCCTGTTGAACGAGCAAAAGAAAAACAATCAGAGGAACTCATCAAGGCACTGTTGATCGAAGATGCTCTTGCAACTGGCTTGGATCCCAAGGTGTACCTTTGCTGAGAACATCCAAGAAGGTCCCAGCCACCTATCTCCAGCAAGGGTACTAACCGAGGGGAAGCCCACTCCTGCTGAATCTTCTGCTGATGAAATACTAGCAATTGAGGGGGAGCTAAAGGACACTCCTGCTGAAGAAGAAGTACATTCTGAAGAACCTGCTGGATCTGACCCTCAACCAGCTGTTAGCAAGGTTTCTCCCACTTCACAGAAGCTTGCTAAACTCGAAGCCCAACTGGCACAAGTTTTAGCAAGACTTCCTGCTGACAACACTGCTGAAGCCTCCTCTGCTGATTCTGCCTTAGCCTCCAGACTGACCAAAATGGAGCATAAACTTGAAAAACTTCAGCAAACGTTGAATAAACTGATTGACTTCCTCCCTATCATGGCCGATGATATCAAAAAGGGGGAGAGAGGTCATGAGGCACAGCAAGAAGTACCTCTTATTCCAACCTCTGCTGATCTTCCTACTGAAACTACTTCTGCTGCTGCTCCAGTTGCTGTACCAAAAAGAAAGAGACTTCCCAAACATATCCCCGAGTCTGTTGTACAAATTATGAACCCTTCCCCATACATGAGACTTTAGAAGGCACTTGAAGAAGCTGATATCATTTCAATGAAGTCAGGGCCTGCTGAAAGTCTCAAGTTGATAGCAAGTATCAAGGAATCGGAATCAAGAATCAAGCAGCACGAGATGGAAATGAAGCGACTTAGGGTACAGGAAATGCAACTGGAGTACAACAGAAAGAAAGAAAGGATGCAGAAGAGGAAAGAAGAAAAGGAGGCAAGGAAAAGAGAAAAAGAGGCAGTAGAGGAAAAGCGGAGGCAAGACCTGCTGAAGTATGGTAAGGGAGAAGATCAGCAGAGTTCGGAAGAACATACTAATGATGGAGAATAGTTGTAATTTTATTTTTGTAATTTCATTTTTATCTTGTAAACTTGAACAATCTGAAATAAAATGAAATTCTTTTTGATTCTTGCTGTGGTGATCAAAATAACTCGTTTTGACATCATCAATTAGGGGGAGATTGTTGTTGCACCCCTGCTTATATAATCTTTGCTTAAACGTTTATTCATTATTTAATATATAAGAATTGATGATGTAATATAGTCCTTGCTTAAATATTGTAAAAGGACTTAGAAAAATATCTAACTTGTTAGGTGGATATAATTTGTAGTTAAGCAAGGAGTTTTGATCACCATTGAAGTCTGCTGATTTGATAAGCCTGCTATGAAGGATTCTGAAGACATGAAGAATTTTCCAAGTATAGTCCTGCTTAGAATGGAAATAAGCAAGGACTTAAGTAAGCAAGATCCTTTGCTTATCAAAGTCAAGATTGTCAGAAAAGTTATCTTAACCCTTGCTTAGTCAACTTCTAGGAAACTCTTCTGAAAGACACTAAAAGACAGAATAACGGCTATCTTTTTGAACTAAGCAAGGACTGCTGAAAAGGTACAAGTCACATCAAGGACAGTACACTCCAACGGATCTATTTCAAATTTCCAACGGATAGATTTTTTGAAGAAGTATAAATAAGAGTCATTAATTTCATTTATGACTAACAACTACCTCCTCCAACTGAACAACCTCTGACATATTAAAGACTTCAGCAAGACATCATAAAGCTTGAACAAGTGCTATCAATCTGCTCAACTAAGGAGCAATCTACTTGAAGATAGTAAGCAAGATTTTCTCAAATCTGCTTAGATTCCGTGTGACTAAATTGGACTAAGTGTCCTCCTGCTAAGTTGGTCTAAGTGACCTATTGTAAATTGGACTAAGTGTCCTCCTACTGATTGTTCTGTGTGAACAAATTTCTAGTGATAGCCTTCTCAAGTAAAAGAGAAGAAGAGTGGAGTAGGCTTAGTCCGAACCACTATAAAAATTCTATCTCTACTTCTACTTATCTTTCATATTGCTTATTTACTTTGTTGTGCTTTGCCCTAGTCTCTGTTGAACTCTCTCAGCAAAGACTTACTATCTTTACTACTTCTAGCCATTAACCTTTGCTACAAAAACTAAGGGGTGCTTTGCTTAAACAAATTCCGCTGCTAAACTTTTTCAAAACATAAGAAACTCTTTTATAA
>CM025780.1:7041842-7061734 GCA_014636745.2 Centella asiatica | reverse complement strand
TGATATTTGCTAGAGTTTTTTTTTTCTCTCGTCTTTACAGAAACCCTAGAACTTCAGATCTTCAAAGCATCCATGACACGTCAACAAATTCAGAGGAACTTGACAGTCTCATCCACAAACTTCGTGGGCTTCTCTGACATTGATGAGGTAAGTGATTGCTTTAAACCGATACTGAACTATCTGCTCAACTCTGAGTATAGTAAAGCCATCTTTACCGATGAAGAAATGTCGGGGGACGCACTGTCACAACTTTGGACCAGTGCCAAGTTCATGTACTCCACCACCAAGCTTGATGTGGTCAAGGGTATCTCATTCAAAGTTTCGTCTGAGAAATGGAAAATAAATCCTTCCAGACTTAACTCTGTTTTGGGGCTACCTACTCAAGATCTGGTGGATGTACCCAGTGATGCAGATCTGCTGGATTTCTTGAGGGAACTGGGCTATAACGCTGCTCCCAACACAGTGTTAAAGTTCAATGATCTCAAGAGGGTGAACGTGAAGAGGGGAGATTTCTTATCTCTTCGACACTATCACCAAGGTGTTCTCAGGTAAGTGTTCTAACTTTGAGGTCATTACCTCTTTAACTTTAAAAATAGCATACGCAATAATTAAAAATGTAAATATAAATATAGGTAAAATAATTTTTGATGATCTTGTAAATAAATTAGGTAATTTTAATAATAGGAAATCTGAAATATATTATGCTAGATTTTTGTACATGATTATTAAAGATCAGATTACTAATTTTTCTTTTGAGAATGATATACCTGTACAGACATACAAGCAAACAAAGAAACTGTTTGCAAAAATAATAAAGAAATCGTATACAGCTTAATCATTTGTTCTTCCATCGCATATGGTACAAATAGTAAATTCTACACCTTCTATTTCTCAAACTCTACATTCTTCACCTTCATCTACTATGGCAGAGAAATCAACCATCTCTCTACCTACCCAAGTAGAACAACCAATTTCTTCACAACCACTCTCGACAGCCTAACCCACAGTCTCCCAAAAGACTGTTGGGATTAAAAGAAAACCCAGTGAAGTTACAACAACAACTGAGGGGGAGCAAGGAGAGAGAGTGATTGGCTATAGGAGGAGATTGAAGAAGAAGAAGGGAGCCACGAGTGTTACCCAACAACCTGACCAGGGCGTATCCTCTCAACAGGATACTGCCTTTGATAAGGAATTAAACATATTTCTAATTAGTTCCTCTCAAAAGGGATTAGTTATTGAAAATAGTCCCCAACCAAGGACACAATTGAGTAAGGCACATACACTGACCATAGACACTGATGAACCTACCATCAGGGTCTCTGAGAGCCACTTGCAGATATCTGACACAATGAGTGCACACACCACTCAAGATGTTGTAGCTCAGAAGCTTATCGATAAGATCAACATGAGTCATAAGCATTCTTCTACAGCATCTTTTGATGAATCACCTCCTCATTCAGTGATTCAGCCAACTCTCCCATCTACACCATTTCCTTTTTTCTCTGTTCCTCAAATTTCTTCAGATATAATGACACAAACATTAAGTGCCATACAATCAGATTCTCCACATTCTCAATTCGTGGAGGAGCCAACACTCTCTGACACAGTGTTTGATAGTCACCACTCTCACATGGTTGACTCATTTCTAATTGATACAAACACTGATGATCAAACAAGGGACATAAACTCCACTGTACATACTACAGCTATAACTCTTTATGTACCCCCAATTGTATATACTTCCTCTATAGAAACATACACTTCTCCAATTATACATACTCACTTTACTTCTTCTCCTTCTCCTATCACAACTATCGAACCAGAATCTGTAGATACATCTCTTGAACTGGTCACAGTTGGTGATTTCCAAGCCCATAGGAGCCCCTTTAGGACAATTTTGAGTGAGACTGAGAAAATACTTAGTGCAGAGAGGCAAAGTCAAACCCTTGAGAGGACTTTGGCAAAAGGAGAGCAAGAGAGTACTGCCTTAGTAGGCAAAGAAAAAGGAGAGAATACGAGTGATGCCTTAGTAGGCAAAGAAAAAGGAGAGGATGAGAGAGATAAGGATGAGATCCTTGTAAATAAAGAACAGAGAGAAAACACAGATACTGTAAATCATACTTCTACCTCTGAAAGTGATGAAGATGATGCTCCACAAGATGATTTTTCCTAGTTCATCGGAGTTGATTTATACTTTTGACAGAACCAGATGTCTGACAATGTATAGTTATTAAAGCAAGAATTAGCTAGAACTATTGATCCAATCTTGATCAAAGTGTTAAAGTCACAGATCATGATTGGTCAGTCAATAGATATAGAAAATCAAAAATTGTATACACATTTTTCTTCAAAGATACAAAGTGTACAACAAGTTGTCGACTCCCTTGTCACCAGCCAGACTCTCCAAAGAATGAAGAAACACGCTGACACTGTTGACAAGAAGCTAGCTGATCTCACTTCTCAACTAACCAACATGGAAACTCTGCAACATTCCATGGCTGGCACTCTGCAACAAGTTCTTCAAGTCACATCTCGACTCTCAACTCCCACTGATGATGCTGTCAAAAAGGTGGAGAAATCAACCAAGCAGTGGTCAGGGGATGTTGCTGAGAATTCAAATCAACAATCAGGGGATGTGACTACTCTTGTTCCTGCTCCAAAATCCAAGGATAAAGGCAAGGGTATCCTGATTGAGGAACCCGAGAAGAAATCCAACACTCAATCAGGGCCTAAGCTACTTGGAGATGCCATGAAGACAGCCCACTTTCCAACACCCGATGAAGTTATAATTGATGGGAAAATGGAGCTGGTCTACCCTCAAGACAAAAAGTTAGTAGAAGCTGATGCAATCTTTGCACAGCAACTTCAAGAAGAAGAAGAGAGGGAAATGGCAAAGGAACAAGAGGAAGAAGCAAAGAAGAAGAAGAGTGTCAGGCCCAGGACCTCCAGGAAACCTCAGCCAAGAAGATTACAGAACCCTAAAAGTGCATCAGGGGATAAAAATCAAGAGAAAACTGAAGACCCTGATGACACTACAAAGAAGTCATTTGAAGCCAAAGACAAAGCACCTTCTCCTGTTACCAAAGAATATGGTCCACCCACTCTAGCTGAATTTCTCAAAGAAGAAAGGCGTAAAAACCTGACATTTATGTTCTCTATAAAAAGCATAGATGTCAGGTTCAACAATAGAAGGGATCAGCTAATAACAGTTCAACTGAAGAGTAGGTCAGAATTTAATGTAGCAATGGACTGGTTCAGGAGAATGGATGCTGAGCAATTAAGACTGGTCCTAAATTTGATTCCAAGATCCTCGCAGGCTAACAAAGACTTAAGGGGGATAATCAACAGGCTGAGGAGAGCCATCAACAATGAAAGGAGCCTGCCCACAGCATTGGAAAGTCCACTGAAATTATTCTATAGATCCACTGATGGGCAGGAGAAAAGTATAAGGATCAAAGAAGTTGATGGCCTAAACCTAGAGGAAGCGATGCATGTTCTAAGACAAATAGCCAATCACAAAAATGAACATGTCATCAAGTTCAGAGTCCTGCTGATTCAGAAAGTATTGAAGGAGATTGAAGAAACCAAAGCTGATGATGGGAACACTGCAGTAAGGAATGTGCCACCAGTGAAGGGATTTAAAGAATATCCAAAAATGATCACTAGCCCCATGGGTGTTCAATTCAAAAATAAAAAGGGGGAGATCATTACCTTCTACTGGTCACAACTTGCTGCAGCCAATGTTCAAGAAATAAAATCTGTCCTTGAAGCTTTGGAATCTAGCAGTAATGTCAACATAGTCAATTTCAGAAAACTTCTTCAAAAGGAGCTGGAGCAACTGGAAGCAGGTGGAGAAGACAACAGACTAAGGATTCCTGATCAAAACCCAGATCAAAGAAGACAAGGCCTTGGAAGTGACTCTCAACCGATTGAATCAAGTCATCCATTGCCCTTTGTCTCAGCAAAAAGGAAAAGGGATCCTGATGTCTAATACAACATTCTTTTTGTAATAGTTATAGGAAAATACTTGTACATAAATTCTTTTATTAACTTATTCAAAATTCTTTCATGTATTTAGTATTGGTTTTGACATCATCATCAGTGCATCTAGGGATTTATGGTTATCAAATTGATAAACATAAATAGGGGGAGATTGTTAGAGATAAATGATGATGATGATGATTATGTAATAAATTGTGCAACTGTAAATACTTGAGGTATTTTATAAACCTTAAGATCAGCACAAGTTTTGCATCCACTGATAATAACCTTATTAATCAGTGGATGGTCGATCTCTTCACAAGACAAAGTCAGAAAACAGAAACATTCATAGGACTTGACAAAGTGAAGAAGAATGTCTGATGCTAGTTGTAAACAGTCAAAGTATTTCGCACATCAGAAATTCTAAACAAAGTTACGTTAATTAAGTCCCATCAGGGGGAACCCATCAGGGGGAACTCATCAGGGGAAACCTGTCAGGGTATGACGAAGGCAGACCAACCCATCAGGGAAACACTTCAGGACATGTCAATGTCAGGGTAACCCATCAGGGTAACCCGTCAGGGGGAATGACCAACATGACATCAGTGGAAGCCATCAGTGTATGTTGTCAGTCATAACCATCAGGATCAAGAAGCACTGAGTGAAACTCAAGTGAAGGTTGAAGCCCTGATCCAGTCAATAAGCATCAGGGGATCCAGAAGCACTGATCAAAGTCCATTAGGGCTGGCAGTCAGTGGATCGTTATGACAACATGCACCCGTCATCAGTACTTACACGGCAATCAACGTAACGTGTTACATAAGCAAGAAATATCAACTGGAAAGATATTTCTTGAAGTTTGTTTTTGATCCAATGAGAACTCTCACACATTAAATGCACACAGATCAGGGGAAGAAAAGTAGCAACAAAGCATGCAGCGGTCTGACACAAAGTTTTGTTGTGACATACTTGCGGCTAAGTTGAGAAGAGCAGCACGTCTCAAGCACGTGATTTCAACTCACTAATTTATCATATAAGCAACGGAGCTCTCATTACACAAACAGTGATTGAATCTATCCAACAGATCAAACAAACGCTAAAGCACACAAACACTAGAGAGAAGCTTTGTAATAGATCTTGAGAGAGATATTTCAAAGAAAGTTAGAAGCTAGTGAGTGTGAGAAGCTGTGAACCTTATTCACAGAATTTGTAGCTATAAATCACATTTGTGATTATACAGATTTCCAGAAAAACCCCAAGTTTTAATATAACTATTTTAACTTGAATCTGTGTGTTTATTTCTCATAGTTTTTCTGTTTGATTCAACTGTTTCCAGTAATCACTTTTAAGTTTAAAAGAGCAAAAAGATTCAGGTGTCTGTATTCATCCCCCCCCCCACCCCCCCTACAAACACTTGTGCTTATATTGCATTAACAGAAAGAGAAAGAAAACTCTAGCAAATATTAGAGAAAAATTAAATGTGTTAATGTGTTTTAAAAAGTAGGAGAGATAGAGTATAAATACCCGCCTGTTGACGTTTGAAAACTGCTCCTGAAAACACGCAATCAGGGAGTTATTTCAGTTCTGTGATGACACGTCATCAGTGAGAGAAGAACACCCCGATGAGTTGTCATCACTTAACTGACCGTGATCCCCTAATGCAATTAAAAACATTTTACCTTACCCTGATGCTCATTGTATTTACATACCCTGACCTTGATGCAAAAGACAGATGCCCTGACCTTGATGCACGAGCCGAATACCCTGACCCTGATGCATCAATCAAACAAACACAACCAAACAAAAATACAGAATATACAAGTATACATATACATATTTACAGTAGTAACATATATAATCACATATCAATTGATTTCATCAGGAACTTATGAAATGATTTAGGAGTACAAGAACATAGCCATTTGACCCTGACTCATAATTCACCATTCTCAACACTCCCACAAGATTGGAAAACGTGGCTTCATCAAGAGCTTTGGTAAATATGTCTGTCAGCTGCTGGTGAGATGGTACAAACTGTAGTTCAATGGTTCCATTCATAACACGTTCCCTGATAAAGTGATATCTGATTTCTATATGTTTGGTTCTGGAATGTTGCACAAGATTTGCAGTAATGGCAATGGCACTTGCGTTATCACACCTGATTGGAATTTTGTTGATGTTCAGGCCATAATCCATTAACTGATTTTTCATCCATAGAATTTGTACACAGCAACTTTCAACTGCTATATATTCAGCTTCATCAGTTGATGTTGAAATTGAGTGCTGCTTTTTGCTAAACCAAGATACAAGCCTTCCTCCTAGAAACTGACAGCTTCCTGTTGTACTTTTTCTATCAATTCTGCATCCTCCAAAGTCAGCATCAGAATATCCTAGCAATTCAAATTCAGACTCCTTTGGATACCAAAGTCCCAACTCTGTAGTGCCCTTGATATATTTCAAGATTCTTTTCACTACAATGAGATGAGATTCCTTGGGATCAGCTTGATATCTTGCACAAAGACATGTTGCAAACAATATGTCAGGCCTGCTTGCTGTTAGATATAGCAATGATCCAATCATTCCCCTGTAAATCTTCAGATCAACTTTCTTTCCATTCTTATCAGGGTCAATCTTAGTTGCAGTGGCCATAGGTGTCTTTGCTACTTTTGAGTCCTCCATATCAAATTTCTTGAGAAATTCTTTGGCATATTTTGTTCAATGAATGTAAATTCCATCAGTGACTTGTTTGACTTGCAATCCCAAGAAATATGATAACTCACCCATCAAGCTCATTCCATACTTGTTTTGCGTGAGTTTGGAGTACTTTTCACACAGTCTAGTGTCAGTGGATCCAAAGATAATATCATCAACATAAATTTGAACCAAAATCATATGACATTGGTGTTGTCTAAAGAACAATGTTTTGTCAATGATACCTCTTGTGAATTTATTTTCCACCAAAAACTTGGACAGTGTGTCATACCAAGCTCTAGGAGCTTGCTTCAGTCCATAAAGTGTCTTTTCTAGTTTGTAGACATGATTTGGGAATTTTGAACATTCAAACCCTGAAGGTTGTTGGACATACACCTCCTGTTCTAATTTCCCATTGAGAAAAGCACTTTTCACATTCATTTGATAAACTTTAATGTTTGAATGTGCTACATAGACTAAGAAAATTCTTATAGCCTCAAGTGTGGCTACTGGTGCAAAAGTTTCATCAAAGTCAATCCCTTCCTTTTGAAGATAACCCTTTGCAACCAGTCTTGCTTTGTTTCTTATAACAATGCCAGCTTCATCTATCTTGTTTCTGAATACCCATTTGGTTCCTATTATGATTCTATCATTGGGTTTAGGCACCAACTTCCATACTTGATTTCTTTCAAATTGATTTAGCTCTTCTTGCATAGTCATTATCCAATCTGTATCTTGAATGGCTTCTTCAAATTTATTTGGCTCTACTTGTGAAAGAAAACAAGCATATAGGCATTCATTAGATGTTGCTTTTCTGGTCTGCACTTTCTTGTTTGGGTCACCAATAATTAAATCTGTTGTATGACTCCTGGCCCATTTTGGATTAGAGATGTATCTTGATGAGCTTGCTTGATTGTCATCTCCT
The DNA here is from genome assembly GCA_014636745.2 of Centella asiatica. Taxonomy (NCBI): domain Eukaryota; kingdom Viridiplantae; phylum Streptophyta; class Magnoliopsida; order Apiales; family Apiaceae; genus Centella; species Centella asiatica. The sequence goes on along the minus strand of CM025780.1, from coordinate 7,054,137 downwards.
CCCCTTAAGTCTGTGCTCTCAGCTTCTGAAAACCCTCCCCCTACATTAGTGCTTAATTCAAGGTTCAAGTTATCTCCTGATGGTGCATGCCCTGATAGATGATCCCCTGATGGAGTATCTCCTGTCCTTTTGTCCAGGAAATTGACTCTATCTGTGGAAGGGGCTTCTATAGAGTTTGGATTAACATCAGGAATGGATAAGTTCTCCATTTGTTTGCACTCATCAGCTTTAATCTCTTGATAATCAGTCTCATCTTCATTTTCAAATCTGAGCTCTTCATGAAAACCAGGGTCTTCAAGTCCAGAAATCTCATGATCATCAAAAGCTACATTTATAGACTCCATCACCACCTGAAGTCTCTTGTTGTAAACCATGTAGGCCTTAGATGTCAGGGAGTAACCTAGAAAAATTGCTTCGTCAGCCTTTGGATCATATTTTCCTAAGTTCTCACCAAAGTTCCTTAAAATAAAACATTTACATCCAAAAACATGTAGGAACTTGATGTTTGGCTTTCTCCCTTTCACTAGCTCATATGGTGTCTTGTTGTGAGCCTTGTTGATTAAGGATCTATTTTGAGTGAAACAAGTAGTGGAAATTGCCTCAGCCCAAAAATAGGTGGGAATCCTTGCCTCTGCTAGCATTGTTCTAGCAGCTTCTATCAGGGTTCTGTTCTTCCTTTCCACTACACCATTCTGTTAAGGAGTCCTTGGAGCATAAAATATATGATTGATGCTTTTCTCCACACAAAATCCATCAACAGCTGCATTCTTGAATTCAGTTCCATTGTCTGTCCTCAAAATTCTAACCACTGACCCTGACTCAGTTTCCACTTTCTGAATGTGGTTAATGATTTATTGAGAAACTTCTAATTTATCATTTTGAAACTTAACCCAAGTGTATCTGGTGTAGTCATCCACAATGACCATTGCAAATCTTTTCTTCGACACTGACATAATATGGACAGGGCCAAAAAGATCCATGTGTAGCAATTGAATTGGATCTTTAATCATTGTAGCTTCCTTGCTGACAAAGGATGTTTTCCTTTGTTTCCCTTGTTGACAAGCTGGACATAATCCTTCTTGGATGAATTCCATTTGAGGTAGTCCAGTTACCAAATTTTTCTCCACCAAATCATTTATAGCCTTGAAGTTTAAGTGAGAGAGCTTTTTATGCCATAATCTACTCTCATCAGTGGTTGCCTTGTTGTAGAAGCATGATTCTCCACTTACTGAATTGAAATCAGCAATATAGAGATCTCCTTTTCTTATCCCTGACAAGACCAGCTTCCCATCATCCTTGTTTGAGATCAAGCACTGATCCCCTTTGAAAGAAATGATGTATCCTTTGTCACATAGTTGACTTATGCTTAATAAGTTGTGCTTAAGCCCATTAACTAGTGCTACATTTTCAAATGAGACATTCTTATTTGTTGCTTTGCCATAACCAAGAGTCAGTCCTTTGTTGTTATCACCAAATGAAATCACTGGACCATCCTTCTCTTGAAATTTTGTGAGCAGGGCTTTGTTTCCTGTCATGTGTCTTGAGCAACCACTGTCTAGAAACCAGACATAATTGCCTTTGACTTTTCCCTGCACACAAGAAACATTTAATTTGTTTTTGGTACCCAAGTGGCTTTGGGTCCTTTAGGTTTAGTCACAGTTAATGGTGATACAACTTTTTCATTATGAATGACTTTAGGTTTTGGCAAATTTAAAACTTTCTCCTTTTTAGGAGCTTCAACATATATTTTTAATTTCTCAACAGTTATCTTGCCTTTATCCTTGGAGGAGCAAGCTTTAGCAGGTGGTATATCATCAGCATATAAAATTGTGCCAGTCAAAATTTGTGGTTTCTCTTTACATTGAAAAGATAGATGATTATTGTTACCACAATTCCAGCACACTTTCCTAAGGGCTTCATGAATGGAAGTGTAATTACTAGCCTTATTTACACCTAGCTTACCATTCCAATTCTTTTTATTTTCCCTTGACAAGCCTTTTTCCCTTGAAGGGTTACGACGGCCTAATGCACTCTTTCCCCCTAATCACTGTGTATCCATTGATGCACAGTCTGGTTCTTTTCTGACTGGAGGTTTGAGTGCTTTGGCAAGAATAGGTTTCTTGCCACTCCCACCACTTGTGGAAGCTTCACTCATCGGGAAAACATTCCCTTTTTCTAACTTTGTTACAACCTTTACAAACTTGATAGGTTGTATTAGCCTTTTTCCAAAGCTAGCTGTAATTTCAACCTCAATGAGAGGTTGCTGCACAAGAGGCCTAAATGAGATTTGGGATCAGACTTTTGATTTTTTAATTGATCCTCTAGTTTCTTGCCAAACTCATTCCATCTCTTTATGACTTCCCTTTCTTGACTTAGAAGATTTGAGGTCCATTCCTCTCTTTTGATAGCACAGTCAAAAAGATTTTTTTGTCCTTGAGAGTTCTTTTTCAAGACTCTCAAGTTTGGAGAGTTCTGATTCTAAAAGAGTGTTTTTGCAGTCAAATGTTCATTTATTTTCTGCACTCACTCATTTTCAGCTACTGCACTCCTCAAGGTGTCATAGAGATCTTTTATCTCACAAGTCATTTCCTTAACAGTTTTAACACAATCATTTTTAGAAATGTTAGAGGAAATTTTAAGACTTACTTGTGAGCTAGTACTGTCAGTGGATGAGGCCATCAGGGCTAGGTTGACATATTCCTCAGCATCTTCATCTAAGTCAGCCTTTTTCTCAATTTTATAATTATTGTTAGAGCAATATAAGCTCAAGTGTTTGTAGAAGGGGGGCTTGAATGCAAACACTACAAACTTTTGCCCTTTTTAAACTTTAGTCGGCACTGACTAGAAACAGCTACAATGAACAGAAAAACTATACAATATGAACACATAGATTCAAGTTAAAATAGTTGTATTAAAACTTGATGTTTTTCTGGAAATCTGAATAATCACAAATGTGATTAAGCAGCTACAAAATCTGTAATAAAATTACAGCTTCAAAGTCACACACTATAGCTTCTCTTTTCTTTGAATATATCTCTCAAGATCTATTACAAAGCTCTTCTCTAGTGATTTTTGTGTGTTGCAATGTTTGTTTAATCTGATGTACTCGATTGATCTCTCTCTTGTGTTCTCTTTTGTGTGTTGTTCTTTTTGTAATGAAAACTCCTTTGCATATATAGAGATCAGTGGTTGAACCCACATGCTGATAGACGTGCTACTTTTCTCAACTCAGCTGCATATATGTCACATCGATGTCCTTTGTGACAGACTGCTACTGCTTTTTGTTGCTTCTTTTTCTTCCCCTGATCTGTGTGCATTTAATGTTCGAGAGTTCTCATTGGACCAAAACAAACTTCAAGAAATATCTTTCCAGTTAATATCTCTTGCTTCTATAACAAGCTTCGTTGATTTGAGTGTAAGTCCTGATAACGGGAGCATGTTGTCATAACCATCCACTGACAACAAGCCCTGATGAACTTGATCAGTGCTTCTAGATCCCCTGATGACAAGTCTTGTTAAAGACTAAATCAGGGCTTCAACCTTCACTTGAGTTTTACTCAATGCTTCTTTGATCCACTGATGTTATGACTTAAGACATACACTGACGGCATCCACTGATGAAATGTTGAGCTTTCCCCCTGACGGGTTACCCTGATGGGTTAGCCTGACACTGTCATACCCTGAAATTTTACCCTGACAAGTGACATGCAGTGTCCATGCCCTGACGCGTTCCCCCTGATGAGTTTGGCCAACCACTGCTATACCCTGATGCGTTCCCCCTGATGGGTTGGTCTACCTCAGTCATCCACTGATGGGTTCCCCTGATGGGTTTCCCTGATGATTCTTAATCATTGAAACTTTGTTTGAAATATCTGATGTGCGGAATACTTCAATCTTTTTTGAGTAACAACAGACATTCCTTTTCACTTTGTCAAGTCATTTAGATGATCCATTTTACGACTTATCTTGTGAAGTGTTTGATCATCCCCTGATGAATAATTTTATCATCAGTGGATGCAAAACTTGTGTTGATATTAAGGTTTATAAAGTACCTTAAGTATTTATAGATGCACAATTTATTCTCTAAACATCATCATCATCAATTAACTCTAACAATTATCCACTGATGGAACAAATTTAATTATGTGTGTAGTAGATAAACTACTACTTGTGTTAGCTTCATTACTTCTAGTGATTTAAAGCTCATCAATCACTAGCTTCTTCCCTTGGACCTTATTATAACCTAGCCCTTCAGTTTGACTAGTGTTATATTTTTTTATTGGCTCCTTAACTATTTTAGAGGAATTGGTCCATTCTTTGACGATGTCCTACTCTTTCTTAAGTTGTGCTCTTAACCATTCCTCTATTGTTTAACACATGCAAGATCATCTTGTGCGTTTTTTGCACTCTTTCCTGACTTGTTCTAGAACACCTAGTTCAGACTCTAAGAAGGAATTTCTATATTTTAGCAATTCATTAGAGTCTATGAGTCTAATATTTTCTTTTACTGAGCATTTAAGTGTTCTTTTCAAATTATATATATCTTTACACATGTCATATGGTTTCTTTGCAATTAGATAATGACATAGTAAAAGATATGGTTAAGTCAATTACCTTGAAGTCATTGGAATTTGGACTTCCATCAATATCACTGTTATCAGAGGAGTTGGTCATTAGTGTCATATTGACATATTCTTCATCCTATGATTCTGACTCAGCCCAATCCTTGCCCTCTGTGATTAGTGCATTTCCCTTGCCCTTGCTACTTTTGAGGAGTTCATAATACTTTTTCTTATAGTAATCTTCATCTCTCTTAGCATCCTTGAGCTCCCTAGCCTTCTTGTTATCCTTGGGCTTCTTGCACTCACTTGCATAATGTCCAAGTCCATCATAGTTAAAGCACCTAAACTTAGATATATCAACCTTGCCAGATTAACTTCCTTTCTTTGATGTAGAGGCATTGTTGAATTCAGGCTTTCTCCTTGAAAATTAAAGCTTCTTGAATTTTCTGGTTGTTAGCGGTATGACTTCATCAATGTCATCTAGATCTTTAGGTGTGCAGTGTTCTTCCTCTACCTCTGCATCTTTAGCCTCTTCATCGGACTCTAGTTTAGAATCTGATTCCTTAATGAGAACTTTTTTTTAATCAAGCTTCATGTTATTTGTCTCTGCTGTAAGTACAATAGACTTCTCTTTCTTGAAGTCAGTATTCCACATGCTTCTCTGTTGCACTTCAAGCTCATAGGTTTTCAGACTCCCATAGAGCTTATCCAAGGGCATGGTGTTTATGTCTTTAGCTCCACTTACAACATTTCTCTTGGCATCCAAAGACTGTGGAAATGACCTTATGAATTTTATATTGGTGTCTATATTTTTATAAACTTTTTTATGCAATCTTAGATCATTAATAAGTCTGTTGAATCTATCATACAGTTGTGCAATAGACTCACCAAATTTGGCAGTGAAGTACTCATATTATTAAATGAGTAATGATCTTTTGTTGGCCTTCTTCAATTCCTTCACATAGAACCTGGATGGTTTCCCAGATTTCCTTGGAACTTTGGCAGTTGATGACACTGCTAAACATGTCATTGTCCAACCTATTGTAGAGGATATTCATGATTTTTCTATCTTTCAAAACTTCCTTTTTTTTTTCTTTGGTGAGCTCATTTAGCTGTTTAGGTACAAATGTTTCTTGGATTGTAAATGTCAGCATATTGGGAATTAGTTAATTTTAGATGCAAAAACATTCTTCTCTTCCACAAAAAGTACTATTCCTTCTTGAGCATTGGAATTTTGACAATTCCATCCTTCTGTCTTATCTTTTGATCTATTGATTGGTATATTAATCAATAGGCTTTGATACCAATTGTTTGTCCCAAAATAGATGGTTGGGGGGGGAGGGGGGGGGGAGGTTGAATACAAACCATCAAAATTCAAACTTTGTGAGCTGAATGAATATGCTGTATTGCAAGTTGCAGAATTAAAAAATTACAATATATCACAAATACTTCAAAACTTTTATTAATCAATGAAAAATTACAAAAACTCACTGGTTTAGATGACTAGCTTCTAAGAACTCTCTTCACAGAAGAATAACTGTACTCTAGAAAATGATTTCTAGCTTCTCAATTTCTAGGAACTTGCTACTCTGTATCACTCTCAATTTTTAACTCTCTCTCTTCTAATCCAGGTTCTCTCTTTTTATAAATAAATTACAGTTGTTATCACTGAGATATGTAGTTGTGTTTTTGATGTATCTCAAATATATGTTTGATGCTCTGAGTTGTGTTCTGAGATTGTGCTTTTTCTCAGTTACTCTGTGTCTCTATTTATAGACACAACTTCTTTGTTCTCCAATTTTCTTCTTTGAGATGCCTCCAAAAATATATCTAATGTTCTTTGGTAATTGCAGCTCTATCACATAACTTCTCTTTTGAATAACACTTCTTGCACATCAATCTATTATATAACTTATATGGTACACTCTCTCTTCTTATTGCAACAACTTCCTTATTATATTCTTGGAGTTCTCAAGATAAGTTATCTCTGTACCTTTGAATTTGTATAACTTATCTCTTTAAGCTTCTCTGATTCTTATTGGACCAGCTTCCAATTTTTCATTCTTCAAGTTTTTATAAGTTATCTCTGTAGTTTTCACACTTGCAACTTTATACACATGTGTGTGTGTGTGTATAACTATCTCCTTGAAACTTCTTTGGTAGTCAATATCTCCTTATTGGACCACCACCTTTATTTTAATTTCACAGCCCTAACTTGAGTTAATGGACTATTGCACTCAGCCATATGTCATCTTTCCTTAAAGTTTGATGCATAAAATTCATGGACTTTGGCGATGGTTCAAAGCAGACTTTGGTGATGAGTTCATTATTCCCTAATAGTACTCATTTTAGCGCTAACTCTTTTAACCACTGATAGTTAATACTTTGGCACTAGGCTTTTTATCCACTAATAGCGAACACTTTGGTGCTTCACAAATACTTTGGCGCTTCACAACTTTGGACTTTGGCGTATATGAAGATTACCCAATGACTTTGGCGATGAATAAATTTGACTTCAGCGATTATGAGACTTTGGCGTTATTGTTAATTACCCGAAAACTTTGATGTTGAGTAAACTTGACTTCAGTGTTTTTGAAACTATGGTGCTATTGTTGAAGTACTTTGTGCTGATTTTGGTGATAGTCTGACTTTGGCATCAGTCAAATCAGCTGCTCTTTCAGTTTCAGTACAATTAAAAAATCTAACAATTCTAAGAGTTGTACATTATTATCAAATGTTATAATCTCTAACATCCTGCTTAAATATTGTTTACATGCCTCAAAATACTTAGAAGGGGATTTCTTATTTCGCTGCCTTCAAAATTCTAACTAATTTTTCTCAAACTTTGGTTAAGCAAGGAAAAGGTTTTTCAATAAGAAAGTTTTTAAGTAAGGAAAAGTTTTTTCGGTAAGTAATTTTTAAGCAAAGTGAATTTTGAAAATCCTATTCAACCCCCCACCCCTCTTCTATTATTTTCCTTTGAGAACTAACAAAGTGAAATCAAGATTTTATCTATAAATTTTATCTGATTTTATTTAATTTAGTTCAACATTTTCAACTTTACTCATCATTTCTTCCATTTGTACTTGTAGCTAACTCAAACGTATAGGTCACAAGTTGGAGTAAATTTATAAAATTACTCACCTATACCTATATATTACGATATTACGATTAATGACACTTTATTATTTTTTGAAATAAAAAATTTCATTTTAGTGGGGTAAGGTGAAATAGCCACCATCATCTCTGTAGTTGTCGCCATCACGCTTAAATAGTCATCATCATCATAGTCATTTCTATTATCATCTGTTGTGAAAATAATATAAAATCTAAACAACAAAAATTTAGATCTGGACTTAAAACTCAAATTTTCTTCTTTTTGAACGATATAAACAATAAAAACTATTAGAACAATATAAGTAAAAGTGTTGGTAGAAGGGGGCAGCAGGGGGGGGGGGGATTGAATACAAACACCACAACTTTTTCGTTCTTTAAGAACTTAACAAGTACAAACTAGAATAGCTACAATATCCAGAAAAATAATAAAGATACTTAATATGAATACACAAAGATTCAAATTAAAATAGTTGTATTATAACTTGTGTTTTTCTGGAAATCTGTTATAATCACAAAGTGATTAAATAGCTATAAATCTGTAAAGGTTTACACCTTCTTTTCTCACACACTAGCTACGTGTTCGTATAGCAACCCTCACATACATAAGAGAACAAATTTAGAACCCATATGCAAGACATACTTTTTTTTAACGTAGTCGCAGTATGTCCTGTCATTATCTTTTCAAAGATATACGTGTCACATCGCTATAAGCTATTGTTGCTTCTGTTTCTGTTCCTATTTTCCATGCGTTTCAGGTATAAAAGTTGCTATTGGACCACCATATTTCAAGTACTATCTTTCTAGTTATATCTCTTACTTCTTTGCCAAGTATCGGTGATTGTCATTTAATCCCTGATGACATGTGAGATAGGTCTTTACAATCCCCTGATGACAAGCCTTGATGTTGTCTTGATAAGTGCTTCTGGATCCCCTAATAACAAGCCCTGATGTAAACTTCATCAATGTTTCACTTTTCATTGATGACAAGTCTTGATGTAGATTTGATTGGTGTTTCTTGATCCCTTGATATTAAGACCCAATGTTGTCCACTAATGTTATCCACTGATGTAGTGTATAGGTTATCCCTTGACGGTATTCCATGATAGTCAGACTATACCCTGATGGTTTCCCCTGACAGTCAAGGTATCCCCTGATGGTTTTCCCTGACAGTCAAGCTATCCCCTAATGCCTTTTTGTACGCTAACATTTTTGATAACTAATATTTTGTTGGTTTTATCTTAAATGTCTGATGTGTGGAATACTTGTCTTTTTAAGTACAATCAAACCTTCCCTGACACTATCAAGTCATTGAAATATCCACTGATGACTTAACTAGTGTGATACCTATTATTCCCTGATAAACTAAGTTGTCCATCAGTGAATACTTATTTGTGAAAATATACTAAGTTTTGACAACAACCTTGAGTATTTACAAGTGCACGTCTATTAAAGGTACTACAAAATAAATACATCATCATCATTCTCAGTATTAAGCCTAACATAAATTGAGATTTAAATGATATAAACGTTTAAAGTTACTATGTACACAACTTAAAGTTACTATGTGTACAGCTTAAAGTTACTATGTAAACATCTTAAAGTTACTATGTTAGGAAAAATAATATTACGTAAACAGTGTAAAGTTACTAGATACGCAATTTCAAGTTACATGTAAGCCCCAATAATACTAAGCTAGCATCAGCGAAAGTTGTTGAACTAAAATAGTATTTTATCTAGAAATAAACATCAAATTGTTTTTGTCCTTATATTAAAGGAGTCTGGGACGAAATATATGATACGTACGTACGTACGTAAAATACTATATAAAAAAAAAGGTAAAATTTCAAATTCTAAAATAATTTCATAATAGAGTTCGAAGAGAATTCTAATTTCATAATAGAATGAATAATATATTAACATTATTCTATAATAATTTTAACCAACTAATTTATCTAAATAATTTATATATAATGTAATAAAATAAGATACACAATTAAATTATATTTGTCTATGATATTTATATTCAACTGTAATAATTTAATTTAAAATTTTAATTAACCAAAAAAATACAAACATATATTTAATTAACATAATATCTTCAATTCTCTAATATATTATCTACATACTCAAAAAATGTTAGAAAAAATTAATTTGTTACAAATATTTTAATTAACAAGTTTGTGTTGTACACAGACTTCATAACTTAATAATTACTCTGACCTGAACAAGTTTATTATCATCATTCAATCACTACATTTAAGAATTTGAAAGAAATTCAAATTGAAAAAATAGATAATAAAGTATTTCTTCATATAACTAAGTAAAAAATATTGTAAGTAATTATTAATTATTTTATTTTTTTTCTTAAAAATACAAGTTATGAATAAAAATAAAAAAACTTAATAATACAACTCGTACTGTACATGAGTATCTATACTTATTAAGAGAAGTTGTGGCACTTAATCAAAATTATGGATACCAACTAACTAAAACGTACCCATAAATTTATTCAATATTATTTAATTTATTTCGAAATAGTTTACCAAATTGGGTATTAGAGCTATCGTTTTTCTTTGGAGATGAGATAGACTATGTTCTTTTATCTATTTCATCGTCTGCTACATATATGTACACTCTTAGAATTTATTATTTTTAACTAATAAATAAATAAATAAATATATATATATATATATATATATACATATAGGGGGCCGATCCATGTCTAACGTTAGCTCTGGAGTCTTTCGTAGCTAACACATTTATAACCGTCGATCGAATAATCCAACACTGCAGATCAAACTTAAAAAAAAAAATCCCTTCCGCCAGTGTTAGTAGCGGAAGGGGGATTTTTTTTAAAAACTAAAATTCCCTTCTGCTACTACCACTGGCGGAAGGGAAAAAAATTGAAAAAAAAATTTTCCCTTCCGCCAATGGGAATAGCGGAAGGGAATATTTTTTTAAAAAAAAAATTTCCCCTTCCGCTGCTAACACTGGCGAAAGGGGAAACAAAAGGCAAAGGAAAAAAAAATTGGCCTACTACTCAAACAATAATTAAAAAAACAAATAACTAAAAATAATTAAAAAATATAATTTTTTTTGCCTTCCGTTTTTCCCCTTCGTCTGGCTTCCGCCAGTCTTGATAAACTGTTTTTTTAAAGGACACAATCTTATATTTTCGGTGTAAAAAGAACTTTTCCGCTAGTATTGTGCTTGATATTTATGCTTGAAAGTGGTTTTATTTTTTTAAGTCTTCCTCCAATCTAAAAAAATAATTGCGTGATAAAATGCTATTTTTATTTTAAACTCTTATGTCATATGTTTTCAGTGTAATACATTATATTACACTGAAATCTCAAATTGTATAACACAATCAATAAATACAAATATATAACACACCATCAACAAAAAAACATATATATTACACTGAGACTCCGATAGTGTTATTTAGTCCCTGATGACGTCAGGTTGTGTAGTTTCCGATAGTGTTATTTAGTCTCTGACGCGTTAAGACTTAGTCTCCGATGACGTCAGTTTAGTCTCTGATTTCTTTTTCTTTAATCTCTGATGACGTAAGCTTTTAGTCTCCGATAGAAAAACTAGTCTCTGACAGTTAAAACATTTTACTCTCTGACCAGTTCTTCTAGTCTCCGATAAGCCTTTTTAAAAACTCAAACGGATCAAATACACAACTTGACTTCTTGAAGCTTCGATACTCCAATCCAGCAGTTTATTACAAATGAGAAATAATTGTATCTCTTTACAAAGAATAATTAAATTACAACCAAAGAGATAACTACTGGCTACAAAACTTCAGTGTTACTAATTAACACTTTCTATACATTTGTATTCTAAGTAATCTAAAGACAATCACCATCAAATGTTCTAAAACCTAACAATCTCCCCCTAATTATGAATATCAGAATGATAAGCATAATTTCAAGGTTGATGATGATGTCAAAACTCAATATTACAATTACTTAGAAAAAGAATAAAGAATTGATAACTACAAATGTATTTTGAACTAAGATCTTTGATCTGTTGTTCAACTTTCACCAAGACTCAGGTTTAAATCCTATAAGTATGGCTTCAAAATAAAAAAAAATTACAGCTTATAATCAACAAACAACTTCAATGATCAAATTATACCTTATGTTTCTTCAACAACTCCAGCCTTTCCTTCCTGTTTTGCCTCAGCAACTCCAGTCTATTTTTCAACAGATTTTTCAAGAAAAGCTCAATTTCTTCTTCAGCATCTTTGAGAAGAGCAAGAAATCCTTCAATGTGCTTTTCACTGACACTGTTAATGTCTCTGTTGTAGTCAAAGAAAACCTTCTCTCCATGAAAAGTCTCATACCATAATCCCAAAGGCTTAGGCTTAGCTTCCGGCTTTAAATCCACCTTATACTCCACCTTCATCACCTTCTGAATTTGGCTTCGAAGTTCCATGTTGAGAGCAGAAGTTTCGAGCACTACAGTCAGCAACCACTCCAAGTCTTCTTTATTTCGTCCCTCAAAGGCTGGCTTTTCGAACTTAAGAGACTCTCCATCTTTTAAAAATACATGAAGGAACTCTTTGTTGTTTTTACCCTTGACAAGATCTATCTTCTTTGTACATT
>CM025780.1:7026097-7041742 GCA_014636745.2 Centella asiatica | reverse complement strand
CATCAGAGACTAAACTTAGCCTGTCGGAGACTAAGGCTGACGTCATCCGAGACTAAACTTAGCCTGTCGGAGACTAAGGCTGACGTCATCAGAGAATAAACTTAGCCTGTCGGAGACTAAGGCTGACGTCATCAGAGACTAACAACTTCCTTCATCTGAGACTAACTCATCTCATCAGCGACTAACTCATCTCATCAGAGACTAACAACTTCCTTCATCAGAGACTAACTCATCTCATTAGCGACTAACTCATCTCATCAGAGACTTACTCAAACCCGTCGGAGGCTAGGTTAAGGCCTGTCTCAGATACAGTAGTGTCTTCCTCACTCCTCCAAGGGTGGTGTTCGCAACCATAACCATACTTAGGTCAAAACTCATCATTCTCTCAGTGATACATAACATTTCCTATAGTCTGCATGCCATCCTAGACACGGTTTAGGGTTCAAACTCAAGTTGAAGAATAACCAAGCATGGGGTTGCAACTACTGACAAAAGAATATTTGGTAGTTAAGAGCTTGTCTACCAGGTGGTTGTCAACATTTTTACACTCATCTTGGGTAGCTTTTGAAATAAATGACATTAACTCCGGGCATTAAAACATGCATCAAGTCATACTTTTGGAAATAAATGAACAAGGTATTAAACGTGGTATGTATGACCGAATAAATGTGTAAGAAACAGAGCAGGACTTTAATGAAATGCTCTTACCTCCTTGGTGGCAAGAAAGAGTTAAAAGCTCTAGTTGTTCTTCCCAAAAGGACAGTTGTTTAGAGAGTAAGTTTGAATTTGGTGGTACACCGTATAGAAGTTTATGAATGTGGGGCAAGGGTTGTACCAACGTGATATATATGTCACATGTTTAGCAACAAGGGCCGTCGGATTTATTTGATATAAGCTGTTGGCTATGAAAAGAAGTGACTGATGAGAAAAAGGTTGGTTGCAATGGCTGCTAGTACCCATCGGTCGTTTATCATAGCCCAGTCTATGGTACTGGTGGAGGTGATGCACATTAAATGCTACTGTCTCCCCGCAGTAGGTTTTAAAATAAAACGGATACTGTAGCTAATCTTGTTCACACTTAGTGAGCCCTTTTCCCGCGTGAACACACCCTCTCACAAGGCAATTCTTGAATGCAATAACCTTTTAAATACTCGAGCTTCAAAATACATTTAAAATCTTTTGGACATCACATTGCCATTGAAGTTTTTTTATAAGAAAATTTAATTTCATTATTTATAACCAATAAGGAAATAAACCTTCATGCAGAAAATAAAATAAATCTCATAATCAAAATTTCATTGAGATTTTCGGGTTCTCACACTTGGTCCAATCAGATGGAGAAATAATTTTCATGATTTGAATGGTAGTATGGGTGATGAAACTACCAGACTTATCTTGATATTGTTTTAAAAGAATGGATTTAGAATCCACCAAGATAAATTCATAAAACCTCTAGGTTTTATGGGGATGGGAAGAGATAAAACGTCTGTCACCAACAAGCAATTGTTTGGCAGCTAAATTTGGGTCAGGAATCCAGAAATCTGGTTCCATTTGGAGAAACAATTGAACTGATTGAGATTTAAAATACTGGGGTACTTCAGAAAATGAAGAGAACGGTTTTGGAGAAGGAATGTAAGGGGTGATTGTTCCTGGGGTTTTACCCACCAAGGATTGAGATTGGGATGTTCCTAGGGTTTTACCCACCAAGGATTGGGATTAGGAAATGGGATAATGAATCTGAGATTCAGAAGCCTCCACTTTTGGGATTTGAGGAACTACTTGAGGGGGAGGGATCCCCATGTTTTTGCACCAGAAGAGAAATTCTTCTGGGTAAAAGGATTGAGACTGAGAATCTTCTTCCTCAGCAGCAATATATGCCCATCTTTTAACTTTGTCAATAGCTAGGGGTTTTGGTTCTGCAAGGGCAGAAAAATGGTTTTGAGTCTGAACTGCTTTAATAGCATAATCAGAAGATGAGACTGACTTGGGTTTTTGGGAGGATTCAGTTGAATCTTGGGATTTAGGTGAAGATTGGCTGGCTGATTTCTCAGCTGAGGCGACTCTTAAGGCGATTGCCTTATCCTTCTTCTTTGGTGGCATATCTGTTTTAGAGAAATTCTCTGGTTAGAAAATCTGGGATATGGTTAGATGTTCCTTTAATATATTCAATGTCAAAATCAAATATTGATAAAATAGCTTGCCATCTGGCAAAAATTTGCTTCTGGCAAGGTTTTTTACATCTTTTTGCAAAACCGATTTTGCCGCTTGACAATCAATTCGAACTAAAAATTTTTGATTTAATAAATCATATTGAAATTTTGTGATGCACAAAACAATAGCTAAAATTTCTTTTTTAATAGTAGGATAGTTCTGTTGGGAACTATTCCAATGCTTTGAAGTAAATGCAATGATATGCTCTTTACCCTCTTTCTTTTGTTTTAAGATGCCTCCATATCCTATGTCAGATGCATCAGTTTGAACAATTTTGTATGCAGATGGATCAGATAATGATAAATATGGTAAATGCTTGACTTTCTTTTTGACTTCTTGAACTACATGAGTATGCATAGAAGTCCAGGGAGGAGGAGGTTGTTTAAGCCGATCATGAAGAGGTTTTAAAAGATTGCTTAAACCAGGGATAAATTCTGAAACATAATTGACACAACCAAGAAACCTTTGAAGTTGTGTTTTGTCAATAATTTGATCAGGAAATTTATCAGCAAATAAAATGTAACGATTGATAGGGACAATTGTCCCTTGTTGAATATTATGCCCTAAAAATCTGGTTTTTGTTTGAAAGAGATAGATTTTAGTTTTGTTTTGATAATGTTAAAAAATATATGCAAGTGTTTAAAATGCTGTTCTAGATTGTGAGAGAAAACTAAAACATCATCAATATAAACAATAATAAATTTTGAGTAATCATTAAAAATATTATTCATAATTTTTTGAAACTCCGAAGGAGCATTTTTGAGGCCAAAAGGCATAACATTCCATTCATATTGTCCAAAAGGGACAGTAAAAGTAGTTTTGTAACGATCACGAGTATCAATTTGAATTTGCCAAAAACTGGATTTTAAGTCAAATTTTGAAAATATATGAGAAGCATATAGACGCTGGAGGAGATCTTTTTTATTAGGGATTGGGTACCTAATCCATCTTAGGGCTTGGTTAAGAGGTTTGTAATTGATGACTAAACCGGGAGCACCTTGTTCAATTTCAGCGGTTTTGTTAACATAAAAGGCAGCACAACTCCAGGGAGACTTGCTGTGGGATGCAATCTTTTTCTTTAAGAGATCTTGAATCTCTTTTTGATAGTGGTTGATGAGTTCCTGGCTCATCTGGATTGGTCTGGCTTTGGTAGGGATGGTTTTTTCGTCAAAGTCAGGCTCGTAAGGGAGTCTAACACTGTGATGTTTTCGGAACCAAAAGGCATTAGGGACATCAACACAAAGCTGGGTGGTGATCTTGGTCTCAAGTGATTTAATCCTGCTTTTGATAGAAGTGTTTTGTAATTGTCCTTCTATGCATTGATGAACTATTTCCTCTTTGAGATAGTTAATTTGCGCTTTCTTAGACTTTAGCAGATGGAGGTCTTTGTGATAGGAGGTCTGTCAAAGGGAAGGACAATGGAGGTATCGAGATACTCAATCTGGATACCCTGATTGGTGACCATGAAGGGGATGATCTGCTGGATAAAAGGGGTTCCTAAGATAACAGGATTGGTAATGTCTTTAACTAATAAGAAAGAGGGTTGGAGGGAGAAGGCAGAGTTAGGAATCTTGACATCAACGTCTGAAATTTTGTAGTTGATCCCTAATTTCTTTCCGTTAGCTGCACGGAGCCCTTTGGTGGTTTTTTCAAAAAACTTTGTGGGGATAAGGCCTTCCTGTATGCAGTTAAGGTCTACCCCAGTGTTAAGCAAGGCTGGAATATCAAGGATAAAGTCTTTAATCTGTAGGGTAAGTCTAACGTGCCATCTCTGGATAGACATTTTTGACATATAGTTTAAAAAACTATTGTCTTAAAGGTTGTTGGAAGGTTCAGGTGGGGCAGCACAAGAAGGACCTGACTTGTGATCGACTAGTTGCTGGAGAACTAGTTGATCAATTTCTTGACGAGCTTTAATCTGCCTAATATCCTCTTTGAGGATGGAAATCTCTGTTTGGAGATCTTGGACGGTGATAATTTTTGGTTTAGTAGGAAATCGATCAAGAATGTCTTTAAAATTATAGGTGTTATTGAGTTTTGGGTCTTTGTGAAAAGTTTTCTCAAAGGTAGAAGGTTTTTCCAAAGTCTTTTTGAATTGGTTAAGGTAAGATTGCTTCTGGTTAGGATCAGAGAGTTGTCCTATCAGTTCGAGAAGGAGGTCTTGCTCTTTAGTAAGGACATTAATGGTTCCTTGGTCTTCTTTGTCAGAGGATTGATCGGACGAAGATGAGTATAATCCGTCATCACGGAGATGATTAAGGCATTCATCATCAGCTTCAGATGAATTCTCACTGTCTTCGATTAACAGATTCTGGATTTGGTCAAGAAGGGAATCATCTATCCCTGATAGGGTTCTAAGCCTTTTGGAAAAGCGACAATACTTCGCGATGTGACCAGGTTTATGGCATTTGAAACAAAGGTTATTGTTGGGAGCAGGCAAGGCTGGTTTAGTCGGATTGTTATCACGCAATCTAGCCTGATTGTTACTACGTTTGGGATAAAATCTAGGTTTGGTTTGGAATTTTCTAAAAGGTTTATAGGGGATTTGGTGAGGCTCATTATGCATGAGCTTTTTCTTGGGCCTTTTGTGGGTTTTGGTGTTGCAGGAAGGTAATCCAAATTGTTCATAGAAACTTCCCAAGACTCTACTTCTTTGGGCTCTATCCTTGGCTAAGTGCCTCATCATTTTATCTTGGTGACAAATTTTGAGGGCAACCTGCTGGATTTGGCTGGATAATTGACCATAAGTGATGTCTTGCCAAGGAATGACATCATTATATTGTTCTTTAAGATCCTCGCGAACCAGGTCTCGTAAGGATTTAGGTAATCCATCAAGGAATTTTTCTTTCCAATACTGGAGATTACCATCGGCTCTAGAGTAGATTCTAGTCATGAAGGTATCTTTGTACCATCGATAATCCATCAAGGTTTTGCACTTAAGGTTATTAAGGATTTTTGTGGACTTCTTTCGGAAGATACCTGGATTTCTGACAAAGGTTTTGGCAATGGTGTAGATAAGAGTGGCTACAGCATCAGGGATGCTTTCACCATCATGAAAGATTGGTTGGTTATCAGAACTAGCTTAATGGCATGAAGAATATCATGTTTATCATTCTCTTGAAGGTGTTCATCCCACCAACCTTTAAGTTGACCAATAAAACCAACAATGATAATATGAGCAGCTAGCTGGTCAGAGGCATTGTGGGTTTTCCTATAGGCGGTTGCAACCATGGACATTTGTTGGAGTTTTTTCAAGATATGATATTCAGAGTCTCCATCTATGTTCCATTCATAGATATTATTGCCATTGTAGCAATTCTGGAGAATGTTGGGTTGTTCTTCAAGTGCTACATCAGGGTGTGTGGCTCTTGGGTAATACAACTTTTGGGAGGTCCGCTAGTTTTGCTGATTGTTGAATCTTAGAGGAGCTATTCCAAAGTCAGAAGGGACTTCTCATCGCTCTTGATGGCTGTTTTGTGATTCGGTGTTAGAATCCATTTCTTTAAGAACTGCAACTGAGTTCTTAGTGGAGTGATGGGGAGGAGTACAAGGTGACTCTGGGATAGTAACTGGAATGGTGGCCTATATCTCGGTTATTTTGTTTTGGAGCTCCGTAATCAAATGATTAGTGGTGCTCTTCTTCGAAAGTTCCCTTTTATACTTCTGTGGAATTTCGTGGGGTTTAAATAAAGGAATATTGGAAGATTGAGTAGGCTTTGAAAGACTTGGATTTTGTGCCGAAGTAGAAGGTTGAGAAGAATTAGTCGCAAGATATTCTCCAATAACTTGTAAATACTTATTAGTATAATTATTTTGTTCATAAATATTTTGTATATCTTTGGCAATAAGGACATCTCCATCTTTTCTTTTGAAAGGTGTAGCATTTATTGTATTTATGGGATCAACATGCACTTTAATCCCTCTAGCTGGTGGGAATTCAGAAGTGATATTCTCACCTTGAATTGTCTGCCATAGTCTAGAGACATTTAAGGTTTTGGAAAAAGGATAATCAATTTTTTTGAAATCAGCATAAGCTTCAAACCATTCAAAAAATTCAATTTGTTCTTTTACAAAATTTAAAAACTCATAATATTGCTTTTGGATCTCTTGTCTAGTAGATCCTTGAAAGGTTTGAAGAAACCAATTTTTTCTAGAAACATTATGAGGATAGTCAAACTGGGTTCTCAGCTTTTCTTTATCTATTTGAAAATCAGCTTGTAAAACATTTAATTTAGATTGTATTGAAGAATATGTTGGCGATATGGTACCATCAGCTTCTACCTCCTGATGGGTAGTTTCAGTTGGTGCCGACTGAACAGTATAATGGGCTTGAGGAATCCTGGATTCAAGATTTAAGTCTTGAAGTTGTGTGATAACTGTGGAGACCGAATGCCGAGAGGGCTGATGGTCTGCGAAGATCTCAGTCGGGAGACTGTCAATTCTTTGACTAAAGGACCTACTGCTATTGGACCTTTGGAAGGAGATTGAGACTGCACCACTAGAAAATTGTTGTATTCTAGAGACAGTCGTATTTTTCGGTTTCTTAGCAGGAGAGTCGTCTTTGAGAAGCCAATTTTGGGGTAAACTAACCCTACTCCACGAAATGGGTTTTGGGATAGACAAATGGGATTTTTGCAGGTCAGTTTGGAAGAGAACAGTTTCTCCTTTGTGAAAAGTTCTCATGGCTCCTGTATTGAAGGCAGAATTCATAGCTTTGTATTGAATTCTATAGATAATGGCTACTGGTTGGGTTTCAGCTTTAGTCTTAAAGTTATTGGTCTTAACATTAAGGGTTAAGGAGTCAAGGATATTTCTGTCTCTAAGGGAGACAGTGAAATTTGGGAAACAATCAAAGTAGATTGGTCTACTACAAAGACTGGTTTCAACCATCCCTAGAAGGGAGTCATCGAACTCAAGCCATCTTTTGTCTCTAAGGCATAGGAGGATAGAAGTGTCTAAACTTTCGCGGGATAAGGGTTTGGCAGCAACTTGAACAAGGCCAAGATGCAGATAATTGTACTTGTGCTGTAACTTTTCTATGGATTTGGGGGAGATCGATCGGGATATCCTCATGATCAGAATCTAAGGAGATGGTATGCTGATATCTTATCTTAGGAACTCCAAGAAGAAAAATGGAACCTGGTGCAGTGAATATACACCAGAAAAGTCACATAAACAGGCTGGCATCTAAGGGAGGCTGTATGATGAAGAAAGTTGTGTGACATAGCTACAAGTACCAAGAAACTACAGAGATATTTTGGTAAAAAGCTCAAAATAGAAGCTTGGAGTATATGGAAGCTGTGTCTATAAATAGATATAGAGCAGTTGAGGTAAAAAAAGAGAGAACTGAGAAACAACTGAAAAACAACAAGAAGATATCTTATCTTAGATCACATATCTCTCAGAACAACACTTTCATATATATAAAGAGTTAGCAACTGTAATTATTTTTACAGAAAGAGAAGCAAGTTTTCATAAACTTGAGAGAAGCTAGAAATCATATTCTAGTAAGCAGCTGTTGTTTTCAACAGAATTGTTAGAAGCTGGTTATTCAAACCAGTGAGCTTTTGGAATATTTCATTCTTTTATAAAAGTTCAGAAACACTTGTGATATTTTGTATTCTTTCATATCTGCAACCTGTTATACAATATATTCACTGAACTCACAAAATTCGAAAGAATTTTGTGGTTTGTATTCAACCCCCCCCTTCTACAAACCATCTTGTGGGACAAACAATTGGTATCAGAGCCTATTGATTAAAACAACAATCAATAGATCAAAAGATGGGACATAAGGATGGAAATGTCAAAATTCCAATACTTAAGAGGGAAGAATACTTCTTGTGGAAGAAAAGAATATTTTTGCATTTGGAATCAACTGATCTCAATATGCTGACATACTTAATGATGGACTTGTTATTCCAACTAAAGTTGTGCCACAAGGTATTGTTGATGGCATTCCAACTCCAAAAACATTTGTGCCTAAAAAGCCAAATGAGCTCACCAAAGAAGAAAAAGAGGAAGTCCTAAAAGACAGAAAAATCATGAACATCTTCTACAATGGGTTGGATAATTATATGTTCAACAGTGTCATCAACTGCCAAAGTTCCAAGGAGATATGGGAAACCATTCAAATATTATGTGAAGGACCTGAAGAAGTACGGGCCAACAAAAGATCATTACTCATCCAACAATATGAGTATTTCACTGCCAAATCTGGAGAATCTATTACTCAACTATATGATAGATTCAATAGACTCATCAATGATCTTAGATTGCATGGGAAAGTCTATGAGAATATAGAAATAAATATCAAATTCATACGATCACTTCCACAGTCTTGGGATGCCAAGACAACTGCTGTAAGAGAAGCTAAGGACATGAATATAATGTTTTTGGACAAGCTATATGGTAATCTTAAAACATATGAGCTTGAAGTGCAATAGAGAAACATGCTGAATGCTGACTTCAAGAAAGAGAAATCTGTTGCTTTTACAGCAGAAACAAGTAGAATGAAGCTTGATGGGGAAAGAGTTCTCATTAAGAAATCAGATTCTGATCAAGAATCTGATAAAGAAGCTAAAGATGCAGAGGAAGAGGAAGAACTCTGCACACCTGAAGAATTAGAAGACATTGATGAAGTTCTTGCTCTAATAGCAAGAAAATTCAAAAAGCTAAAATTTGCCAAAAGAAAGCCTGGATTGACCAATGTGTTTTCATCAAAGAAAGAAAGTCAATCTGGCAAGGTTGATAAATCTAAGTTCAAGTGCTTCAACTGTGATGCTCTTGGACACTTTGCTAGTGAGTGCAGGAAGCCCAAGTTTGACAAAAAGGCAAGGGAGCCTAGGGATGCTACAAGAGATGAGGATTACTATAAAAAGAAATACTATGATCTCCTCAACAGCAACAAGGGCAAGGGAAAGGCACTGATCACAGAAGGCAAAGACTGGGCTGATTCAGAATCAGAGGATGAAGAATTTGTCAACATGGCACTGATGGCCAACTCCTCTGATAGCAGTAACACTTCTAGAAGTCCAAATTCCAAGGTAATTGACTTAACTATTTCTTCTACTATGTCATTATCTGATTGCCAAGAAAGCTTAACTGACATGTGTAAAGAAATGTACCATTTAAAAGGAACACTTAGATGGCCAGTAAAAGAAAATGCTAGACTCATTGAAACCATTGATCAGTTAAAAAATAGAAATTCTTTCTTAGAGTCTGAACTAGATGTTCTTGAACAAGTCAAGAAAGAGTGCAAAAAGGCACAAGATGATCTTGCATGTGCTAAACAAATAGAAGAATGGCTAAGAGCACAACTTAAGAAAGAGCAGAACATCATAAAAGAATGGACCAACTCCTCAAAAATTGTTAAGGAGACAATAGAAAAATATAGCACCAGTCAAAGTGAAGGACTAGGCTATAATTGTAAGGTCCAGGGTAAGCAGCCTGTGATTGAGGAATTGCCAATTACTGGAAATGATAAAACTAGCACAAGTAAAAGTACTCCAGTAGCTACTGCTCCTATCTTTAAAAAGATAAAATTTGTTAAGGCATGAGCTATTGAAGAAAATTCCAAGGAGACTGTGCTAGAACAAAGAGTTAGTAAACTTGAAAAGAAATTAAATGACTTGAGGGCAAAAAGCTCTAATCCAAAGTTCACTAACTCATCAGAGGTTAAGCTAAAAAATAATAGGAATGGTAAGGAGGGAATTAACAAAGATACTAGTTATATTCCTATTATTAATGCACCTAGGAAACATTGTTGGAAATGTGGAAATCTCAATCACCTTACTTTTAAGTGTAAAAATATTCCTAGAAACTTGCATGCTAGAAACATACCTTCTGATAAAAAGAAAAAGTTAACTGTTAAAAACCAATCAAATGTTCAAAAGGTTAAAAACAACTATATGAAAACTCCTCTAAAGTTAAGGCAAAAATCTGAAACAACTAAGGCTAAGAAGAAAGTTATTTCTTCTAAGCAGTGGGTGATAAAGAAAGATAAAACTGAAAAATCCTTAACAACTGCTAATTTAAACCTTAAAAATGATAATGGACCCAAGCAAGTCTGGGTTCCTAAATTAACTTAGCTGTTTACTGTGTGCAGGGTACAAAGAAACAGATTTGGTTCTTGGATAGTGGCCGTTCAAGACACATGACAGGAGACAAGACCCTGCTAACACAATTTGAGGAGAAAGCTAACCCAAGTGTTTCTTTTGGAGATGACAACAAAGGATATACATTGGGATATGGCAAAGTCACAAATGGAAATGTCATCTTGGATAATGTAGCACTAGTTGATGGTCTTAAGCACAATTTGATTAGTATCTGCAACTGTGTGACAGAGGTTACAATGTTGCTTTCAAGGATGAACATTGCTTGATACGTAACAGTAAAGATGGAAAAATAGCTCTATCTAGAGTTAGAAAAGGTAACCTCTACATAGCTGACTTTTGTTCTTCAAATAAATATCAATTCACATGCTTTTACAATAAAGCATCAATGGATGAAAGTTGGCTATGGCATAAGAAGCTTTCTCACCTAAATTTCAAGACAATCAACACTTTGGTGAAGAAAGAATTAGTGACAAGTCTTCCACAACTGGAATTCACTCAAGATGGCTTATGTGGAGCTTGTCAAAAAGGGAAGCAAAAGAAGACTTCCTTTAGGAGCAAAGAGATATCATCAATTACAAGTCCAATACACCTACTTCATATGGATCTATTTGGACCTGTAAACATTATGTCTATCTCAAAGAAAAGGTATGCTCTGGTGATAGTTGATGATTTCACTAGATACACATGGGTAAAATTTCAGCATACCAAAGATGAAGCAGCTCAGTTGGTGATTGATCACATCAAGAAAGTAGAAACTGAATTTGGGCTACTTGTTAGAGTTCTACGAACTGATAATGGAACAGAATTCAAGAACTCCAAAGTTGAATGTTTCTGTGTGAACAAAGGAATATCTCACACATTTTCTGCTCCAAGAACCCCTCAACAGAATGGAGTAGTTGAGAGGAAAAACAGAACTCTAATTGAAGCTGCAAGAACCATGCTTGAAGAAGCTAAGCTACCTACTTACTTCTGGGCTGAAGCTATCTATACTGCTTGCTTCACTCAGAACAGATCAATAATTGTAAAAGCTTATCAAAAGACTCCTTATGAGCTCATGATAGGTAGGAAACCCACACTTAAGTTTCTTCATATGTTTGGTTGCAGATGCTTTGTTCTCAAAAGTCAAGGAGAAAACTTAGGAAAATTTGATGCCAAAGCTGATGAAGCAATTTTCCTAGGTTATTCTCTAACAAGCAAAGCACACAGAGTGTACAACCTTAGACTGAACATTGTTATGGAATCAGTTCATGTAGCCTTTGATGATAAAAAGATTGAAGGAATTCTAGATGAAGGAATGCATGAGGTTCTAAGGTTTGAAAATGAAGATGAGTCAGAAAATGCTGAAATTGACTCATCAAATGATGAAGCTGATGTGTGCAAATCAATGGAAAATCTAGTAATCCCTGATGACAATTCAAGTCATCTAGAAGCTTCATCAGGGAATGCACCATCAAGGGAGAACTCAAACCCTGATCTGAGCACTAATTCAGGGGGAGTTTTCAATGAAGCTGAGAGCATTGAACACCATGGAGGAAACTATAATCAAGAAGCTTCCTCTTCAAGAAGTTTACCTCCACAAATAAAATGGACAAGATATCATCCTATGGATCAAATAATAGGAGATCCAACTAAAGGTGTGTCAACAAGAAGTGCTACTCAGAATGAATGCCTATACCTCAACTTTTTATCAAAGATTGAGCCTAAGAAGGTTGATGAGGCATTACAAGATGCTGATTGGGTAATTGCTATGCAAGAGGAACTCAATCAGTTTGAAAGAAATAAAGTCTGGAGACTAGTACCAAAACCAAAGAATAAATCAATCATTGGTACTAAATGGATCTTCAGAAACAAGCTGGATGAAGCTGGTACTGTGACAAGAAATAAGGCCAGACTAGTTGCACAAGGATATTCACAAGAAGAAGGAATTGACTATGATGAAACCTTTGCACCAGTAGCTAGATTGGAAACCATCAGAATATTTCTTGCCTATGTTGTTCATGCAAATTTTAAAGTGTACCAGATGGATGTAAATAGTGCTTTTTTGAATGGGAAAATACAAGAAGAGGTCTATGTCCAACAACCTCCTGGCTTTGAAGATCAAAAGTTTCTCAATCATGTCTACAGGTTAGACAAAGCACTCTACGGACTTAAATAAGCACCAAGAGCATGGTATGATACTCTATCTCAGTTTTTAATTGATATTAAATTTTCTAGAGGTATCATAGACAAAACTTTATTTTACAGAAAACATGCTGGTCACATTATACTTGTTCAAGTCTATGTTGATGATATTATATTTGGTTCTACAAATGAGAGCTTATGTTCTAAGTTTTCTAAACTCATGCAAAGTAGATATGAAATGAGCATGATGGGAGAGTTAACTTTCTTTTTAGGTTTACAGGTTAAACAAACCACTGATGGAAATATCATCAGTCAAACAAAATATTTAAAAGACCTTTTAAAGAAATTTAATTTACAAGATGTTGAAATTTCTAAAACTCCCATGGCAACAATCACTAAACTTGATAAAGACTCAATTGGTAAAAAGGTTGATGTTTCAAGTTATATAGGCATGATAGGCTCTCTTTTATATCTCATTGCAAGTAGACCTGATATAATGTTTTCAACTTGTTTATGTGCAAGATTCCAATCAGATCCTAGAGAATCTCATCTGATTGCAGTTAAAAGAATATTCAGATATCTCAAGGGTACTCCAAATCTTGGAATTTGGTATCCTAGGGATTCTGGATTTGATCTAATAGGCTATTCAGATGCAGATTATGTAGGTTGCAAATTAGACAGGAAAAGCACAACTGGAAGCTGTCAATTTCTTGGAAGCAAACTAGTATCATGGTTTAGCAAGAAACAACATTCTGTGTCAACCTCAACAACTGAAGCAGAATACATTGCTGCTGGGAGTTTCTGTGCTCAAATCTTATGGATGAAAAATCAATTGATGGACTATGGTATGGTGTATAATCATATTCCTATTTATTGTGACAACACAAGTGCCATTTCCATTACAGAGAATCCTGTGCAACGCTCTAGAACAAAGCACATAGACATCAGATACCACTTCATCAGAGAACATGTGATGAATGGTACAGTGGAACTTCATTTTGTTCCAACTGAGAAGCAGCTTGCAGACATATTCACCAAACCATTGGATGAAGCCACTTTTAACAGGTTGGTAAGTGAGCTAGGTATGCTCAATTTTGGTGAATAAGATTCTTTGAAAATTTTGTGCAAGTCTGATATTGCAGCAGTGGCTAATTATCCTACAACAGTTTAATTGTTAGTAGATAATTAACTACTGATTATATATATATAAGTAGAGAAACTAATATACTATGCAGGATTTCCTATGTTTAATATTCTTCATCTATTTAAGGATCTTGTCATAGCTGGTTCAAGTATTGTCTTAACTCTCTACTATATTATTCTTTATTTCTTCTAATTCTGCTACAATGAAGGATATTAGTAATGAACCAACTCCTTCTACCCAAGTAGCAAAACCCTCTAAACATAAGTCTATTTCAAAAGCCACATCCTCTATCTCTCAAAAGATAAAGGTTGTAAAAACAAAACAATCACCACCAGCATTAGCTGAGGGGGAGGGTGAGCATTTAGAGAAAGTTATGAGGAAGAAATAAGGAACATTGAGAACCCTTGGAGACTACTTAATATACTCTCAAAAGGATATTAAGTTTTAAAAAGGAAAAAGCACATTTCTAGGTGCAACCTCTCAAAAGGCTGTATCTATTGAAAATACTCCACCTCCAAGGACACAGGTATTTGAGTCTACAATGATCACATCTATAAATACCTCTCAAAAGAAGAAGAAGAAACATTCTCTGATCAATGATCAACGTGTCACTTAATGCACATAGGGTGTCACATTGATGTTTCTCTTTTCTCTATTCTAGAGAAATATCCAATATTAAAAATTCTACCCTTATTCATTCTTCTTCATATTTCTTAAGAAGCAATGAAAATTTCTTAATTCCATTGGTTTCAGATTCTTCGATATTTTAATCATCAAAGAAGGCAATTTTTTTAAAGCTGAAACAAAGAGCAGCTCTCAAATCATCAGTGGATACTACAACAATTCTTTATCCAACATCCACTGATGCAAAACACTTTCTTACTATATTTTCTACGCCACTCCAGGTCACCCACAACAAAAAGATTTTATATTTAATGAGCCTGAGAGAATTCAAAATGAGAGTCAGATCTTGTGTCTGGAAAAAGGTGAGGAAAATGAAATTAAAAGCATATTTTTTTTAAGTGTGAGAGGCTGACTTATAAAAGTCAGGCAAAAGGAAAGGGTGTGAGCAAGGATGAGATCCTTGAAGAAAAGAATAGAGAGAAATTGTTTCATTCACTACCTTTGCAGCTCATGTATTCTCTGATCTCCATTCTGATCTAAAATCAGAGGATACTGAGAAAAGAATTTGTTATTGGTTGGTTGGATGCAAGCCACACAATATTTTTGAATGTTGAAAGCAACACACTTAATATCAGAATATTTGATCACACATGGATCATGTGCAGCTGTACTCACTGAATGTTTTTGAAGCATTGATAAAAGAAAGTACAACATGAAGTTCCAACAATTCATAATTAATGATCTTCAAACAAAGCTTAAATAATTTCTTCCTTCTAGTTAACTTCTACTGATGATTCCTACCTTCCAACATTAAGATGCTGATGTCAAAAAGGGGGAGAATGGGAGAATTATCAAGGCAGGGGAAACAAAGTAATTCTTATGAAGACAGGGGGAGAATTGTTAAAAAGGCTAACAGAATGATGGTTGGGCTTTAAAGAACTGAAAACAACAAAACCATCATTGATTGTGTTTTTGTACATTTATGTTTTTACATGTTTTAACTCAATTCTAAGTTATGGAGTTATAAGGTTGGTGTTTTGACATCATCATCAAACCTTGATTTATGCTTATCATTGATAAACATAAATAGGGGGAGATTGTTAGGAATTATAGCATTTGATGATGATGTATAACACTTAGAATTGTTAAATTTTGTAAATGTACAAGTACCTGCAGTAATGCACTATGAGAATCTACTATCAAGAAACTACAGGAAAGCATCAGAGACTACAATGAATGCATTTGGAGAGTTCAACAAATGTCAAAGTTGATCAAGCAAAATTAGCCTATCGGAGACTAAGTTTTTGTCTATCGGAGACTAAGCTTTTTGCATATTGGGGACTAAGTTTATGCCTATCGGAGACTAAATTTTTGTCTATCGGAGACTAAGCTTTTTGCCTATCGGGGACTAAGTTTTTGCCTATCGGA
>CM025780.1:7001240-7020565 GCA_014636745.2 Centella asiatica | reverse complement strand
GCAAGTTTTATTTATTAATTATTTCAGTGTCTGATATTTTGAATTAATTTATTGAAACAATATGTTGCCAAAGTAACCTCTTTTGTATAGATTGGTTAATTTAAAATATTAAGATATTTAATGTATGTTTAAATTTTATGCGAATAATTATCGGCCCAAACGAAGATATTATTTTGCCAAAATTAAAACATACTTGTGGTAATAAGTGTGTAACAATTATTAAGATTTTCATGTAAATAATAAGTTGGTCCAAAGAAAGGCATATTATTTGACAGAAATTTATTGTTAATATTTGATTATTGCATCAAGAGTACCAATTATGAGTTGATTTTTCTGTCCAAAGACTAAATTTCAATGTTGTGCTAAGTATCTTGTGATGGGATTTGCCATTATTTAAATTTGTTTATCACGTTAAATTCGGATATTGAATGTGAGCTTGCTTGTTTTATTTTGTTTGTTTTCTTTATAGTTTCTGCTATTGTTAATACTACATCTGCTCAATTGAATATGATCTCAATGTTGAATGGGACAAATTATGTTACATGGAAAGAAAATGTTGAAATCATTCTTGGTTGTATGGATCTTGATCTTGCATTAAGAACAGAGAAACCCACTCCTACTACGGATTATTCGAAAACAGATAAAATTGAGAAGTGGGAGTGCTCTAATCGTATGAGTCTAGCGATCATGAAGCGAACGATTCCAACAGGATTTCGGGGATCTATTACTGAGAGTACTAATGCCAAATTGTTGTTCAAAGAAATTGAGCAATATTTTGCTAAAAATGAAAAGGCAGAAACAAGTAACATTTTGTCAAAACTCGTTACCATGAAGTATAAAGGAAAGGAAAACATAAGGGAGTACATCATTGGGATGTCTAAACTTGCTAGCAAACTCAAAGAACTCAAGTTAGAGCTTACGGATGACTTGCTCGTTCACTTGGTCCTAATATCACTTCCTACATAATTTGGCCATTTTGTGGTGAGTTACAATACTCAGAAGGAAAAATGGACTCTTAATGAGCTCATTTCCCATTGTGTGCAAGAGGAAGAAAGGTTGCAGCGAGATAAGACTAAAAGTGCTCATTTGGCATCAAACTCTCAAGATAAGAAAAGAAAGAGAGCTAAGGATACTGCAAATAGAAAACCTAAGCAACAAAAGGCAAAGCAGGATAAGGAACCCACCTGTTACTTTTGCAAAAAGGCAGGACACATGAAGAAAGAGTCTTCTAAATATGCTGCTTGGCATGAAAGGAAGGGTAAGATTCTCATTTTTGTTTGTTCTGAAGTTAATTTAGCTTTTGTACCTAAAAATACTTGGTGGGTAGATTCTGGTGCTACTACTCACATAAGTGTATCTATGCAGGGTTGCCTGTGGAGCCGACCGCCAAGAGATGCTGAAAGATTCATCTTTGTGGGCGATGACAATAAAGTTCCAGTTGAAGCTATAGGAACATTTAGATTATTATTAAAAACTAGTATTTATTTGGACTTAGTTTAAACTTATGTTGCACCGTCATTTAGACGGAATTTAATGTCTATTTCCTGTTTGGACAAATTTGGTTATACTTGTTCTTTTGGAAATAATAAAGTCAGTTTCTTCTTAAATTCAACTATGGTTGGCACTGGCTCTTTGATTGATAATCTTTATATGCTTGAAACTGTTACTTTTGATAATGAAATCTTGCACTCAAGTGCTAGAGGTACAAAGCATAAATTAAATGAGGATTCTGCTATTTTATGGCATAAGCGTTTAGGTCAAATCTCTAAACAAAGAATTCAAAGGCTTATAAATGACGGAATTCTTAATCCCTTAGATTTAAGTAATTTTCAAGTTTGCATTGAATGCGTTAAGGGAAAACAAACTCACTCAAGAAAATTAGGTGTCAATAGAGCTACAAATGTCTTAGAACTGATTCATACTGATATTTGTGGACCATTCCCTACAGCTTCTTGGAATGGTCAACATTATTTTATCATGTTCATAGATGATTACTCTAGATATGGTTACCTATACTTAATACATGAGAAGTCACAATCTCTTGACGTGTTTAAAGAATTCAAGACTGAAGTTGAACTTCAATTAGGTAAGAAAATAAAGGTTGTCAAATCTGATCGTGGTGCTGAATACTACGACAGATATGACGGATCAGGAGAACAACGTCCAGGCCCTTTTGCTAACTTCCTAAAGGAGTGTGGAATTGTTCCTCAATACACCATGCCGGGCAAACCTAGTATGAATGGTGTTGCTGAGAGACAAAACCGGACTCTTAAAGATATGGTGAGGAGTATGATAAATCATTCTTCTTTACCTGAATGACTTTGGGGAGAAGCATTAAAGACTGTAGTTTACATCCTTAATAGGGTTCCAACAAAAGTAGTGACCAAGACCCCTTATGAATTATGGACAGGCAAAAAGCCTAGTATTCGACACCTACACATTTGGGGTTGTCCAGCTGAGGCAAGGCCATAACGGCCATTTGAAAAGAAGTTGGACTCAAAGACAATCAGTTGCTATTTTGTTGGATATGCAGAACGCTCTCAGGGCTTCAAGTTTTATAATCCCACTACTAGGTCTTTTTTTGAGACTAGTAATGATAGGTTCCTTGAGGATATTGATTTGGGGGGGGGGGGGGGGGGGGGGGGGGGGGGGGGGGGGGGGGAAGATAAAGGTAGAGTTGTTGCCTTTGAGGAAGAAACTTATGTTTCTATTCCTGACACTGCTATTGACAATGTTCAGATTATAGTACCTACCATTGTTCAAGATGTAACTCCGGTTTATAATAACAACGAAATTCCCCATGTAGGACCTATCGGACAAATTCAACAACCTCAAGAAACTCAAGAAGTGTCATTAAGGAGATCTACTAGAGAACGGAGGAATGCAATCTCAGATGATTATATTGTTTTTCTCTAAGAACATGAAGATCAAATAGGCATAGGGGAAGATGATCCAATCAGTCTTCAACAAGCCTTACAAAGTTCTAATTCTCAAAAGTAGATGGATGCAATGAATGATGAAATGCAATCTATGAAAGACAATAATATCTGGGATCTTGTCGAGTTACCTCAAGGGTCAAAGCCTATTGGTTGCAAATGGATATTTAAAACCAAAAGGGATTCGAGTGGTAACATCGAAAGATACAAGGCTCGTCTAGTTGCTAAGGGATTCACTCAGAAGGAAGGCATCGATTATAAAGAGACTTTATCTCCAGTTTCTTCGAAAGATTCTTTTAAAATCATTATGGCACTTGTAGCTCATTTTGACCTTGAGTTACATCAGATGGATGTTAAGACAACGTTTCTCAATGGTAACATTGATGAGACAATTTACATGAAGCAACCAGAAAACTTTGTGTCTGGAGATCCAAAGTCTATGGTGCACAAATTAAAGAAGTCCATTTATAGTCTTAAACAAGCTTCCCGTCAATGGTACCACAAGTTTCACCAAGTTATTACATCGTATGGATTTGAGGTAAATATGGTGGAAGATTGTGTTTATCACAAGTTTAGTAGGAGTAAATTTATCTTTCTGATTTTGTACGTTGATGACATATTACTTGCCAGTAGCGATATAGGCTTATTGCACGATACCAATAAATTTCTCGCTAAGAATTTTGAGATGAAAGATCTTGGTAACGCCTCTTTTGTTTTAGGAATTCAAATACTGCGAGATCGCTCTCAAGGTATCATTGGATTGTCACAAAAGAGTTATATCAAAAAGGTTTTGGAAAGATTTGGCATGAAAGAGTGTTCATCAGGAGATATGCCTGTATCTAAGGGAGACAAATTTGATCTCAAATAATGCCCCAACAATAAACTTGAGATAAATGAGATGCAAAAGATACCTTATGCATCGATAGTAGGAAGTCTCATGTATGCTCAAGTTTGTACTTGTCCTGATATAGCATTCATAGTGGGAGTTTTGGGCAGATTCTTAAGTAACCCAGGAATGGATCACTGGAAAGCAGCCAAACGGGTTATGCGATACCTAAAGAAAATAAAGAATTACATGCTCACATATAGGAAATCAGATGTACTTGAGATTGTCAGGTATTCAAATTCCGATTACGCTGAATGTAGAGACACTTTGCGATCCACTTCAGGCTATGTTTACATGTTGGCAGGAGGAGCTATTTCCTGAAAAAGTGTTAAGCAAACACTTATAGCTTCTTCAACCATGGAGGCAGAATATATAACTTGTCATGAGGCATCCAATCACGGAATATGGTTGCGAAATTTTGTCATAGGGCTGCGTATTATTAATGGTATTGAAAGGCCACTAAAGTTGTTTTGTGACAATAATTCAACAGTTATGTATTACAATAACAACAGAAAATCTATTAAGTTGAAACACATAGACATCAAGTTTCTGGTTCTGAAAGAAAGAGTTCAGAGTGGCCAGTTTTCGATATAACACATTGGGACAAACTTCATGCTTGCGGATCCGCTAACCAAGGGTTTAACACCTAAGGTCTTTCACCAACATACTGCTAATATGGGTGTTGTTTTGTTTGACACTATGGTTTAGTGGGAGTTTGTATTTTGGTGTTTTATGTCATAAACATTAAGTTGTTTATTTTTCTGCAGAATACAGTTGATGAAATTATATTTTTTGTTAAAGTATCACTCTGAATGTATTCAATTTTGTAATTGTGGTTTAACATTAAGTTTAGAGAATTGTAATTAATCTCGATGGAGATTGAATAAGGACCACTTGGAAATAGACATGATTCAGATCACATTGTATGTAATTTTCATGTCACTCATCCATACTTGATCCTTGTCATTGAATATATTATTTTGGTGACCATGGAAGGTTTAGTCACAATTTAATATTGACAAAGGCCACCATGATCTCATACTAGTATAAGAGACGAACCAGATTATTTTTTAAAGAATCTAAAGGCAATAAATGGTATAAGGTTGTGCACTACGGAAAATTTATCATATAATTGATTATTGAATTATATGCAGCCCAAGTGGGAGATTGTTAGAATTATTATTTATAATAATAATAATAATAATAATAATTTATGTGGGCTACATATTTTAATATCAATTATATTTGTTATTTGTGTATTGAGTTTAAAATAAGTGATCAAATAAAGAGACTCGATTAGATTTTAATTAGGTATGAGCTTAATGAGTGAATACCTAATACCGAGCCCAATTAGGTTATAATGGAAGACCTAATTAGACAGTATATAAAGAACACAATAGGTTATGGTCCCCAACATATCAAACACGCATACAGTTCTTTTCTTCCCATCAGAAAAAAACCACTCATATCTTAAAGAGTGTTTGATTAAGGAAGACAATAACACAAGTTTCAACATCTATGGATCCAGGTACGCTTCCGTATGTTATTAATTATATTCTCAATAATTAAATATGAAGGATTACGATCTATATTTAGTGATTATAGTTTTAAATTCAACATATTATTCTCTTTTTAATCATTGGAGCTTCCATTCCCAACATGTCCATTGCTACAAAGGCAAACAATGGTGGTATACGTTTCCTTGCTCCAAGTAAGTTTCAAATTTTAGAAAGAAAATAGTCTATTTGTTTGGACTTAAATTTTAGAAATTTAAATTTTTACAATATAAAATTATATTGTCAGAATCTAAATTCTCTAAAATTTAAATCGAAACAAACAAAACATACATTTGACTTACATTTTTCTCCAATTTAAATACTCTCTCCCTTCATTATATAAAAGTAAAAGTTTTTTTAAAAAAAAACTTTTTAGGAAACTAAATTAGAAGCTAGATTGTGTATAATTGTTAAAAATTATTATATTTTTTTCCCTAACCCTAGGGAACCTCCCTTCAAAATTATTATCTAACCACGACTAATTGAATGAAATTAAGAAGAATATATAATAATAATATAATGTGATTCATTTATCCAATGTTTTGATTTAAATATATGTTGCTGTAATTTGTGAAACTGTGAGCTTATAACCGGGCACTGTTAAGACTATATATATTGTTATGTTTTGTTCGGTTTGAGTAAACGGAATAAGAAGATAATTAATTTAATTTATGTGTATTTATTAAAAAAGACTATAAAATTTTATGGTCTTAATGAGAAATGGTGGTGGAATAAATCATTCCTCCCATGTATAATTTTATTTCACAATGAGAAAAAATGATTCATTCTTTATTTTTTTATTGTGATTCTTTCTTATTTCTCTCTTCATCACTCCTTCTACTATTATTTTGCACTATATTTTGATATATTTTTCTCCCCATTCTCTTTGCTCAAACCGAACGGAGCATTAGAGTGTGACTTATAAGTTGTATTATTTAAATTGTGTATGTGATATTTCTCTATTGTTGGGTTTAGGTTTATTTTCTTTTTGTTTTTTCTTTTTAAAATTGTGGTATGTGATATTTCTTTAATGTTGGGTTAGAGAGACATGGTCTGTTTGTTTGCAGGATTATGGAGGGACTTAGATTATTTAGTTAATTTAAAAAATAATTATGTGTTTATTTTGTCACTTTAAATGTAATTAATTAATCTTACGAAATACTATTATATTTATTTGACATCTGGATTAGACTCAATAGTCTCATTTAAAATAAAATACCCCAATAGAAGGGATTAAATAAATGGGAGGAACATTATGAGTTTCATTAGTTTAGTCCGACAGTATTGTTACTCTAGTTTCTTGTGATCATTGATCCAGTTCTAAGGTATTATTAATTTAAAGATACTATTAATTTGATCGAATTCAATCTTGCAAATAAACGTATCCAGAGCGTGTGTTGAACTTAGGCATGGCTTGTATAGTTTCTTAGTTAATTAATTTATTTTGATTTATTACCAGATTCACAAATTTTATTTAGAGCCACTTGTTCGAGAGCATGTACGCCAATTTTCGGAAGCACAGAGTGCAATAACATGTGCAAACAAATAAAACTGAACCACAGATCTTGTGAGGCTGTTGGAGCGCCCGAACTTTATTGTTGTTGTTATACTAATTAAATATGTTATACTCAAATACATTTGGTTAACCAAATTAAGCATTTGTATTTTATTATGCCTCAAATAATTTTAAGAATACTGTATTTGTGTTGATGTTAAATTCGATTGAGAAGCGTTCATCGGAAATTTTTACTTTTATTTTTTATTTTTGGGGTTTCCAATTATTCTAACTTTCTAAGGTCAATGCTAAATTCCATTCGTATATAGTTTTCTTTTTGGAAAAAGAAAATTAAGTTATAGTTCATTTTGATAATGCTATCCATTCATGTTGTGCTTTGGTTTTCAAATTATTTGAGAAACATCTAACCTTACCGATTAAAAGAGTATATAAAAATAAACTTTATGAAATTTTTAATGATTTTTTAAATCTCTTTTACATAGATTTTATAATCATATAACAATCAACATATGTTAGTCATTGAAAATATACAAATTTTACATAATTATAAAAATCATGTTATACACTATAAAATGAGATGAAAATTAATATATTACTCTATCTTTTGTTACTTTTTCAATTCGTACAGTTAAATCTTTTAGATAGATTATAAATTCATAGATATAGAATTTGAATCATAGATATAGAATTTGTATGTAGGATTTAAAATATGAGTTATAACTCAATTATCTTAACCACTTTCTCTTTTTATAAGGATATGAGAATTGAACGATACATCGAAATCTTAGGTGATAATATATATAACTGCATTGTACATAATTATATTTTTGGAAGTGAATAGATTTAAGTATTTATGTTGGAGGGAGTGAATAGATTTAAGTATTACTCATCCGTCCCATCAAATAAGTTTTTTAGGTAATTTTTTTTATGTCCTACTATATAAGTCTTGTATATTTTTTAGGTAGAATTTATTGATTCATTTTCTAAAATACCCTCAATTAAATATGATGAAAGTTAGTTATTTAATAGAGAGAAGAAATACTACTCTTGGATATTAAAAGGTTATTTTTTTACGTTCCATACAAAATGAATATATTAATTAATAATTTTTTAATATTTATAAATTGTTAAAAAAAAAACTTATACAAAAGAATGGAGAGAATTATATTTAAAAGAAGATTAAATCAATTTGTGTGGGTATGGAAGTGTTTGAAAATAAAAGATGAGTTTACCAAGACATTACAGAGACAGGCTCTGATAGTTATTCAGCTGGTTCAGTTCGAATTAATTCCTCGGTCGTTATTCAATAGTGCATTACGAGCTTCTATAGCATCATTCAATGGTATTATCACCAATTCTATACTTTTATGCAGGAGTGTAAACGTAACTCGAAATATCCGAAATTTGTTTATATTTGTATTTAAAAAAGTGAATATTATTTGTATTCAATTAAAAACGAATATGAATACAAATATATACTTATTCATATCCGTAATATCTATTTTTTAATTAGAATTATTATTTATTTTAAATTTTATACAACATTTAAATGAAATTCATATATTTTTATGTATTTTTTTAAAGTTATATAAAAGTTTATGGTCAACTATAATTGGAAACTAGTTTAAAAATCCGTGTACAACACAGATAATTTATTATTATTGATTTAATTATAATTAATTATTTTATTTTAATAGATTAGTTTAATTAATAATTTATATTATAATTGACTTAGTTAACATTGATTAATCATGTTAAATCATATTATTATTTTTGATTATCAATTTAATTGTAGTTATTTTAATAATAT
Organism: Centella asiatica; assembly: GCA_014636745.2. Lineage (NCBI taxonomy): Eukaryota > Viridiplantae > Streptophyta > Magnoliopsida > Apiales > Apiaceae > Centella > Centella asiatica. Next base: position 7,011,861 of record CM025780.1, on the reverse strand, counting down.
AAATTTGACTGATAATTAATTTTATTATGTCATTAATTTGATCGTAATTTAGTCCGTAAATAAGTTCATTTCAATCAATCTAATTTGTAAAATATTATTGTTAATTAATAAATTAGTATAAATAGATCGATTGATAGATAAATATAGATAGTCCGTACATGGACTTACTCTGAATCAATAAATAAGTTCACTTCAATCAATCTAATTTGCAAAAAATTATTCTTATTTAATAAATTAATATAAATAATTAAATTGATTGATAGATATATAAATATAGATAGTCTGTAAATGAATTTACTCTTCACCAGTCCAATTCGTGATGAAAGAATAAAAAAATAGTTTAATATGAACATGATAGGCTCAATTCGGATAATTAAATAGACTACTACTAATAAATAATAAAATTAAAGAGTACTCTTGAACGTATTTTCCTATTGTTAATTAGTAAATTAATATAGATGTATTACAAAATGAATATTTCAATTTGTATGATAATTTGTTTAATTTATTGAAATGTTTAGTATATGTCACATAAATAATTAAATTTATTTTTGTAATCTTATATCTGAAATATTCAATATTCGCATTTATATTTGTTATTAGACGGATATTATCATTTTTCGTATCCGCACTAAACGAATATAAATACAGATATAAACATATTACTCTTAATTCTATGTTCTAATAAAAAAAATCTCCACTTGTATATTAGAATTTTATCTAATGACGTTTAAGTGGAAGTTGATGAATGATGTAATGCATCATTTTGATCAATTGAAGATTTGTCCAAGACCGAAGCCACTTGCCGCATTTTGAACAAAGTTGGTTGGAGTGTTCAGTGTTCTCTTCCGTATCCGCCTTTGGCTTGTTACAAAGTTTGTGTTTTTTCGTGTTACTCTTATGTTGCGAGTCTTGTAGTTACTTTGCTTGATGGGTTTGTATTTCACATTTATAAGGCTTTTTGAGTGGTAATATATATACATAATATTTGAGGCTCATTATTATTTTAATTAGATTTCTTAATTGTTGAAAAAGTTGTCCAAAAATGATTTATAAGACATATTCAGTAAAACTGATAAATAGACCAAATAAAAAGATGTCAACTAGGCTATAATATTAATCAACAGGAGGCACAGAATTGTGGAGACTTTAAGTGTGGAGACTTAAGTGTAGTATTGATCGGATAACCAAATAAAAAGATTTCAAGCGTTGTTATTTACACAGTGAAATATATACGGTTAAATCAATATACACTTAAATCATTTGGTGCACAAGTATAAGTGTGTGCTAAAAAAAAAATTTCCTTTCGCCAGTGTTAATAGCGGAACGATAATTTTTTTAAAAAAAAATTCTCTTCCGCTACTAACACTGGCGGAATGGTTTTTTCTTTTTTGAGTTTGATCTCAAACGTTAGATTATCCGATCGACGACTATAAATGTATTAACTATAAAAGTCTCTACAGTTAACATTAGACATGGATCGGCCCCTTATATATATATATGATGCCCACGTCATATATCTGCTGTACATAAGATAATGGTAGAAATTGAGGTAGTGGGAGCGAAGGATAATGCAATTTGAAGGAATAATTGTTGTTTTAAATTTTCAAGCCGTTGTTGGTTAATTTTGATTTTTATGTGGGAATAGAATCCCATGAGATAGTAGGAGAGATAAAACAGGAATATGAGAACTGCCATTGTCATTTGGTGTGTTGTCAGAGGCGGATATATCAATGGACGAATGGGGGCTACGCCCCTGAACTTTAAAAAAAAATATATATATATATATATATAGAGTATTTTTATTATTTTAAAATTAAAAATACATTTACTTAAAATTAAAAAGAGTTTAATTTGACATTAAATATGTTATGTAAAATAGATTACATTTGTATAATATTTTTATTATATAATGAAATTACTTTTAAAAATTATCATTACAATACTTTTATTTTATCATCAATTGAATATTACAAACAAATTTCTTTTGAAAAACTAATCTTTTGTGGAATAAATTTCAATCAAATATGCAACCTTAATATTAGCAAAAAAAACTTGACTCTTTTGTTAATATAAGTAATATGTCACTTTATTAAATAGATCTCTAAAATATTACTCTCTCCGTCTCTATATAAATGACCTCTATTCTTTGTTTGGAAGTCCCAAAATAAATAACCACTTTCTAATAATAGTACTACTATTTTGATAATATTTTATCGAATTTGCTCTCAACTTTGTTTTTGGAATATACAATAAGTATAATTATATTGAGAATAGAAAAAGGGTTTGTTTTGAATTAAAATTTTCCAAATTTACCCTATAATTTGTTTTAAAGTAAAATTTTCCTTAATATGTGTGCAAAAAAAAAAGGTTTTTTATTTAAAGACGAAGTGAGTATATTTTAAAATTAAATTTAGCATTTTTTAACATTTAATAGTTTTGAAGTAAATATTATGAAGTGTATAAAGATTACTGTTATGTATAAATTTTTTGATCTTCAGAATATAATTTATTTTCTGATTTTAGAATAATACTATATTTTGGAATGAAAGCATTATAATTTGATAAATTTCGGACGAAAAATGAATAATAGTAAAGTAATATTGTGAATCTTTTAAATTTAATAATTTTATTATTATAATTCATTATCATATTAACAAATTCATTTTTATTATGCATTAAAAAATTTTGGCCCCCCTCCACTAAAATCCTGCGTCCGTGTGTTGTAGTAGGTTTAAAATCTGATGTGAGGACATATACCATATTTATAAACGGGTTTTGTATGAGAGGGCAATTTGAGCAGGCAAAAGAGTTTCTTAAAAAATTGGAAGAAAATGGGTGCGTGCCAAATTCTATCACTTATAATGTCATTGTCCAAGAATTTTTGAAGGGAAAAAAATGTCGAAATCCACCACCATCATGAGAAAGTGTCTACATTTCTGGTGGAATTACGAAGTCATGTCTCAGCTTGAGAGGAAATTTTCATTTATTTCCATGTTTCGGTTACGATCCGAATAAGGTGGTTCATCTTCACTAAAATTAATATACTGCAAGTACGAGACAACATGATTTGAATCAACCCAACTTCATAACTGTAATCATAATCCATTCTCGAACCACCATCTTCATTAAGCTCAATATACTGGGAGGACGAGACAACATGTGGGGCACCACCTTGAGCTCCGTAACCGCAATCATGATCCATTCTTGAACCACAAGCTAGATAATCAAAGTTTAAAAACGGTTCATCTTCACAACTACAAAATTTATCATTTGCGCTTATATTTTTTTACATTAACATTGACAATTTTAAAAATAGTTTTCCTTAAATAAAAATAATTAATTGAAAACATCCAAAGTTTCTAAAATCACGCATCCAATAGTTATGATAGCTCTAGTCATAAAATTTATACAATTTGATATGAAACTCAAATTTCTAGACTTGTTAATGTAATTAATGTATATCCAAATTTGGATATAGAAATATTATTAATCCAAATTTGGAGGAGAGCAGGAAATTTATCAACGAACAACCTATTATTTTTTACATTAATAACATAATTAGAACACACTTATAAATTCTTGAAAAAAACTTAATATTAAAATTTACCAAAACAAGTAAATAATTTTACAAAGAAACTTTACAATTTGTAGGCGTGTGTTAGAATACTAAAAAGAGTGAGCTGAGTTTGTGAGAGGGAAGTCTAACGTCTGGCAGTGGTGCAGGTGCTCGACTTTGACCAGCATGGGTGAGACGTGCGCAATGATCTGTACGAGAAAAGCCTTTTATAGTGCAGCTCTGAAGAGCTGATGTCTTGGTTGTGATGAAGGTATATCTTTCTCTCAATCTCGTTTTTCTGCTGCAACCGTAGCTATGAATTACTGTAGCTCAGGATCCGAATTTCTGTCAAGGAGACCATTTATTAACTTTGATCCCGTTGCCAATCTTAATGATGCCCAGGAGGTGTTCGACAAAATGCTCCAGATGAAACCTTTACCCTCCGTCGTTGAGTTTACTAAATTACTTGGTATTACTGTCAAGATGAAACACTATGACTCCGCTATTCTTTTTCTTAAGAAAATGAGTTTCCTGGGCGTCCCTGTTAATGTTTATACCAGAAACATTGCAGTCAATTGCTATTGCCACTTGAATCAAGCTGGTTACGGTTTTGCAATCTTGGCCAGCTTTTTCAAGTGTGGTCATTTACCGACTTTGCATACTTTCAGCACACTTATAAATGGACTCATTTTAGCTGATAGGACTCCCGAGGCCGTGGAATTATTTAGGAAACTAATCAGGGAGAAAGTTTGTGAACCGAATGAAGTCATGTATAATACGATTATTAATGGCCTCTGCAAAACAGGAAACACGGCCAAAGCCATTGGTTTGCTCAATTTTCTTGAAAAAGGTAATTATAAACCTAACACCATATCCTATAGCACGGTGATAGACAGTCTATGCAAGGATAGGATGATTGATGATGCTTTGAACCTATTTTCTGAAATGGTTGGGAAAGGAATTCCGCCAGATGTTGTCACATATAATTCATTGATTCAAGGATTATGCAATTTTAGTCGTTGGAATGAGCTTACCAGAATTTGGAAAGAGATGTGTGCAACGGGAGTCTCCCCTGATAAGTATACATTTAATATATTGGTGGATGCATATTGCAAGGAAGGGAAGATTTAAGAAGCCGAGTTTTTAATCCAGAGCATGATTCAAAGAGGTATGTATCCATGTGTTTTCACGTACACTGCCCTGATTGATGGGCATTGTTTACAAGGGAAAATGGTTGAAGCAATGGATTTATTAGATGTCATGAATGATCGAAACATTTTGCCTAACATTGTTACATATAGCAGTTTGATAAATGGGTATTGCAAGAAGAAGAAAATGGATGTGGCAATGCATCTTTTCCGAGAAATGCATTCAAAAGAACTTAAGCCCAACATTGTTACTTACAACACTCTATTACATGGGCTATATCAATCTGGTAAATGCAGAGCTGCTCTTGAGCTCTTTAATGAGATGACAGTCAATGGTATAATGCCTAACCACTATACGTGCACTATCTTGTTAGACGGACTATGCAATAATCATCAGAAAACTGAAGCTATATCACTTCTTCATTCATTGGAGAAAAGGGGATTTTGTATTGATATTTCGCTTTATAATTGCCTCATTGATGGTACTTGTAAAGAAGGGAACTTTGACAAAGCCAGGGAACTTTTTGATAGCCTTTGTTCTAAAGGTTTAAATCCTGATGTAAGGACATATAACATACGTATAAACGGGTTTTGTCTAAGAAGGCAATTTGAGCAAGCTAAAGAGTTTCTCTTGAAAATGGAAGAAAATGGTTGGCTGCCAGATTCTGTTTCTTATAATGTCATTGTCCAAGGATTTTTGAAGGGCAAAAAATGTTACGAGGGAATGGCGCTTCTTGAGGAAATCGTCCGAAGGGGTTTTGAACCTGATTCTACCACATTTACTCTTCTGTTAGATTTATTACCGTCTGAAGGGCAAGAATCCCCTTTGCTTAATATGATTCTGAAATTTGTTCCGAAGGATAAGAGTTGCCCAAGTACCACCTCGTGATACTACTTCCAATAGCTTAATGATGCCCGTAACGTGGCCCGTCTTTGGTCCCTCCTTTGAAATCCTTCCTCCTCCTGTCAAAGAAGGATATCAATATTTTTCTAGCAGGTTTCAGCCACCTCAATCTACCCCAATACCCGTGTCTCTGCAATTTTTCTCAAAATTTGCCCTGGCATGGATTCAATGTCAGAAGCTTGAATATCACAAGCCCGAAGGTTTACAGGGTCTCCCTTTCCTCGCCCGCCGAGGATACACAAAATGGTGGAAAAACTTCAACGCCAGTCATGCCACCGTCCCAGCAATCCAACAGTGGTTCAAGACGAATCCACAATTTATGAAGACAACAGAGGTCGAGCAGACTCAGTTCCTTGCTCAGAAATCTGTTTTATCCGCCAGCTTAGTTGCAGCCTCTTCAGAAGAAGACCTTCTCAAGATTATGCTCCAGCTCTCCAAAAATCTCAGCTCCAAATCTACCGAAGCCAGTACTTTGGCCCCAAAAGAAGCAGAACCGAACTTCGACGTCAACCTAGATGACGATGAAGACTTCCTTTTGTCTGAAGAAGACGAAGAATAAAAAAAAAAATTGTTGTTGACTTTCACTGTAGCAATCTACTGTAGCAAAATTGACTTTTTACTGTAGCACTTTTACTGTAGACTGTTACTGTAGCAGTTTGACTTTCACTGTAGCACTTTTACTGTAAGTCACTGTAGCAGTCCAAAATCTGTCTATTTATAGCGACCTCTTCCTTTTTGAAGAGGCATGTAATTTTTGAGAACTTTCTCTCCCGAATCCTCTCTCCCTCTGAAGGTAGTCAGCTTCCTTTAGTATTTCAATCTTACAAACTTGTAATTTTCAGTTTTACTTTCTGTTTCAATCTTGTAATAAAGTTTTAATTTATAATACTATGGTCGGTTCTACCGCCTAACTTTGTTTATATTGTTGTTTCATACTTTGCATCCATCTGCATATGGTCGGTTCTACCGCCTAAATTTTATCTGCTTTTATATTAATTTCTGCATTCTTATGTGCCCTTACTCCCCATTCTGTTAGTTTAATTTTCACTTTTTAGCATCTGCTTCCGTGTCCTTCTGGTATCAGAGCCAGAGGGGGAAGTAAGGTGAAGTATTCTTTTAATGTCTGCTTAAGTGTCAAGCAAGGCTGGGATTTCAAGGATAAAATCTTTGATTTGTAGGGTAAGTCTATCGTGCCATCTCTGGATAGATATTTTTGACATATAGTTTAGAAAACTACTATCTTGAAGTTTGTTGGAGGGTTCCGGTGAGGGAGCACGGGAAGAACTCGGCTTTTGATCGACTAGTTGCTGGAGAACCAATTGATCAATCTCTTGACGAGCTTTAATCTGTCTAATGTCTTCCTTGAGGATAGCAATTTCTGTTTGGAGATCTTGGACAATGATAATCTTTGGTTTAGTAGGGAACCGATCAAGAATGTCTTTAAAATTATAAGTATTGTTGAGTCTTGGGTCTTTGTGAAAAGTCTTCTCAAAAGAGGAAGGTTTCTCCAAAGTCTTTTTGAATTGGTTAAGGTAAGATTGTTTTTGGTCAGGATCAGAGAGTTGTCCTATTAATTCAAGAAGAAGGTCTTGCTCTTTGGTAAGGACATTAATGGTTCTTTGATCTTCTTTATCGGAGGATTGATCGGAAGAAGATGAGTATAATCCATCGTCGTGGAGATGGTTAAGGCATTCATCATCAGCCTCAGAAGAATTCTCACTGTCTTCGATCAGTAGATTTTGGATTTGGTCAAGAAGAGAATCATCTATTCCTGATAGGGTTCTAAGTCTTTTGGAAATGCGACAATATTTCGCTATGTGACCAGGTTTATGGCATTTGAAACAAAGGTTATTGTTGGGAGCAGGCAAGGTTGGTTTAGTTAGATTGCTATCACGCAATCTAGCCTGATTGTTACTACGTTTGGGATAAGATCTAGGTTTAGTTTGGAATTTTCTAAAGGGTTTGTAGGGGGTCTTGTGAGGCTCATTATGCATAAGCCTATGTTTGGGCCTTTTGTGGGTCTTGGTGTTACAGGAGGGTAATCCAAATTGTTCACAGAAACTTCCCAAGTCTCTGCTTCTTTGGGCTCTGTCCCTGTCTAAGTGCCGCATCATTTTATCTTGGCGACAAATTTTTAGGACGACCTGCTGGATCTGGCTGGATAATTGACCATAAGTGATGTCTTGCCAAGGAATGACATCATTATATTGTTCTTTGAGATCCTCCCGAACAAGGTCTCGTAAAGATTTTGGTAGTCCGTCCAAGAACTTTTCCTTCCAATACTGGAGATTGCCATCGGCTCTAGAGTAGATCCTGGTCATGAAGGTATCCTTGTACCATCGATAATCCGTTAAGGTTTTGCACTTAAGGTTATTAAGGATTTCTATGGATTTTTCTCGGAAGATACCTGGATTTCCGACAAAGGTTTTGGCAATGGTATAAATAAGAATGGCTACAGCATCAGAGATGCTTTCACCATCATGAACGATTGGTTGATTATCAGAATCTAACTTAATGGCATAAAGAATATCATGTTTATCATTCTCTTGAAGGTGCTCATCCCACCATCCTTTGAGCTGGCCAGTAAATCCGGCAATGATAATATGGGCAGCAAGCTGGTCAGAGGCATTGTGGGTTGTCCTATAGGCTGTGGCAACCATAGACATTTGTTGAAACTTTTTTAGGATATTGTATTTAGAATCTCCATCTATGTTCCATTCATAGATGTTGTTGCCATTATAGCAATTTTGAAGGATATTTGGCTGTTCTTCAAGTGCCACATCAGGGTGAGTAGCTCTTGGGTAGTACAACTTCTGGGAGGTCCTCCAGTTCTACCGATTGTTGAATCTTAGGGGAGCTATTTCAAAGTCAGAAGGGACTCCTCGGCGCTCTTGATGGCTACTTTGTGATTCAGTGTCAGAATCCGTTTCTTTAAGAACTGCAACTGAGTTCTTAGTGGGGTGATGGGGAGGAGTACAAGGTGACTCTGGGATAGTGACTGGAATGGTAGCCTGTATCTCGGCTATTTTGTTTTAGAGCTCCGTAATTTGGTGATTGGTGGTGCTCTTCTTTGAAAGTTCCCTTTTATACTTCTGGGGAATTTCGTGGGGTTTAAATAAAGGAATGTTAGAAGATTGAGTAGGCTTTGGAAGACTTGGGTTTTGTGCCGAAGTAGAGGGCTGAGGAGATTTAGTCCCCAGATATTCTCCAATAACTTGTAAATACTTATTAGTATAATTATTTTGTTCATAAATATTTTGTATGTCTTTGGCAATAAGAACATCTCCGTCTTTTCTTTTGAAAGGTATAGCGTTTATTGTATTTATGGGATCAATATGCACTTTAATCCCTCTTGCTGGTGGAAATTCAGAAGTGATATTCTCACCTTGAATTGTCTGCCAGAGTCCAGAGACATTTAAGGTTTTGGAAAAAGGATAATCAATTTTTTTGAAATCAGCATAAGCTTCAAACCATTCAAAAAATTCAATTTGTTCTTTTGCAAAATTTAAAAACTCATAATATTGTTCTTGGATCTCCTGTCTAGTAGATCCTTGAAAAGTTTGAAGAAACCAATTTTTTCTGGAAACATTATGAGGAGAGTCAAACTGGGCTCTCAGCTTTTCTTTGTCAATTTGAAAATCAGTTTGTAAAACATTTAATTCTGAATGTATTGAAGAATAAGTTGGCGATATGGTACCATCAGCCTCTACCTCCTGTTGGGTAGTTTCGGTTGGTGCCGATTGAACAATATAATGGGCTTGAGGAATCCTGGATTCAAGGTTTAAGTCTCGAAGTTGTGTGATAACTGTGGAGACCGAATGCCGAGAAGGCTGGTGGTCTTCCAAGATCTCAGTCGGAAGACTATCAATCCTTTGACTGAAAGACCTATTGCTGTTTGACCTTTGGAAGGAGATTGAGACTGTGCCACTAGAAAACTGTTGTATCCTAGAGACAGTCATATTTTTCGGTTTTTTAGCAGGAGCAGCGTCTTTGAGAAGCCAACTTTGGGGTAAGCTAACCCTATTCCACGAAATGGGTTTGGGGATAGATAAATGGGACTTTTGTAGGTCAGTTTGAAAGAGAACAGTTTCGCCTTTGTGAAGGGTTCTCATGGCTCCTGTGTTGAAGGCCGAATTCATGGCTTTATACTGAATTCTATAGATAATTGCTACTGGTTGGGTTCCAGCCTTGGTCTTAAAGTTATTGGTCTTAACATTAAGGGTTAAGGAATCAAGGATATTTCTATCTCGAAGGGAGACAGTGAAATTTGGGAAACAATCAAAGTAGATTGGTCCACTGCAAAGACTAGTTTCGACCATTCCTAGAAGGGAGTCATCGAACTCAAGCCATCCTTTGTCTCTAAGGCATAGAAGGATAGACGTGTCTAAACCTTCACGGGATAGAGGTTTGGCAGCAACTTGGACAAGGCCAAGATGCAGATAATTGTACTTATGTTGTAACTTTTCTATAGATTTGGGGGAGATCAATCGGATATCCTCATGATCAGAATCTAAGGAGATGGTATGCTCAACGGTTTTTATGACATAGTCACTTGTAAGGCTCCATCTACTTTTGGCATAGACATTACTGGTAGGATGCTTGGGGATCTTCCAGTTGTCTATGGATTGTTGGAGATCCGAGAGGTGGATCTCTTCTTTAATCTTGGATGAAGAAGGGTTAGGAGAAGAGGAGGAGGACGAGGAGAAAGATCGGAAGAGGCTCATGGAGAAGACTAAAAAAGAAACAGAAATATGTAAGTAAATGCAGAAGAGACATCTTCCGAGCGTCCTGATATCAAAAGGCCATCATCGGGTTCCGTAAGGTTCATATTCAGAAAATATCTTTTAGAAGGATAGATAAATCCGAACCATGATCTGTTACTTAATAATACTTAGATAATATATAAAGGATAAGTCTGGTGATTCAAAGTGAAAATATTAAAAATATCATATAACACGGAACCATATATATTAAATATATATATATATATATATATATATATATATATAT
>CM025780.1:6887261-7001140 GCA_014636745.2 Centella asiatica | reverse complement strand
CATGTGCCTTGAACAGCCACTGTCCAAGTACCATGATTTCTTCTTTTTGCCCTGCACAGTAGAGAGTAACTAGTTTGAGATTTTTGGAACCCAGACTTTCTTGGGTTCTTTCTCACTAGTTGTAGACTCAAGACTTGACTCAGATTGAGTTGATTGTCTTTTAACAATTTTAACTTTAATAGGACAATCATTAGTCTTGCTACTTGATTGTGAGAGATTGCCAAGCTTAGAATTTTCAGTTTTAATGCAAAGATGTTCTAACCTTTTTACTGGTGATTTATCTTTTATTCTCTTTGAAGGTGCAGTCTCAATCATAGGAATTTTATTTTTGCTCCTACAGTTTATAGCTATGTGGTTGGGGTTACCACATACATGAAACGTCTTTCTAAGACCATCAGGCATTCTAGCATAGTTTGTATGTTTATTAATGCCTATCTTTCCATTCCTATTTTTCTTCTTTCTGCTTAACTCCACCAATTTTTCAGCCTTTTTCTCTGGAAGATTCTCCAGTTTTTATTTAGTTGTGTCTTTGTCATGAACCCAGTATTTAATCTTTTTGTTTCACTTTTATCAACAACATTCACTGTCTTTTGATTATTTTCTGTTTTTGCAGTGAATTGTTGATCTTGAGTGTTAATAAATTTAGGTTCAAAAACAGGAGAAACAAAATTAATTCTTTTAAAATTTGGCTTGCTAATCGAGGAGTTTGCAGCTTCATTTAGATCATTTAAATCTGAACTCTTGTCTAGATTTTCATCATAACCTAGTCCAGATTTTTGACCTATTGTTTGACACTCTACCAAGTCTGTTAACTTTTTAGAGGAAGTGTTCCACTGTTTAATACTAGCTTGAGCAGTTTCAAGTTGCTCTACTAAGTAATATTCCCTCTTTTTCAAAGCATCAATCATGTGATGAGTTTTGTTTAAGTCAGATTTGATGGTGTCAAACTGTGCCAATCTTTCTTCAAGAAACTTGTTTCTTTTCAAGAGATTGTCACGTGATTCTTTTACATTGGTATGTTCAATGGTTAAAGACCTAAAGCTGACATGCAAATCAGACATATCTTTTTGTATGCTTTCAATGCTAGAAGTATCAAGTAAATTAAGCACATTAAAATTCTGATTTGCATCACATACCTTTGTAGAATCACTTGACTCGTCGCTCCGAGCCATTAGGGCAAAGTTGACAACTTCTTCATCAGAGTCGCTGTCAATCCAATCTTTTCCCTCAGTAATCAAGGCTTTGTTCTTAGATTTAGCTTTCTTGTCAGCAAAGTCTTTCCTTGATTTCTCACCCTTAGATCTATCACTAGATCTAGGCTTCCTGCACTCATTGGCAAAGTGCCCTAACCCATCACAGTTGTAGCATCTTATCTTTTTTAAGTCGAAGGTGACTTTTTGACCTTCATGTTTAGGGTTAGGTTTTCTTGACGATTTTCTTCCTTTCTTGCTTGCTCTAAACTTCTTAAACTGTTTGACCATAAACGCCATGAATTCCTCTATGTCATCATCAGAATCCAGTTCATCTTCCTGATCAGTCGAGCTAGTATCAGAAGATTCCTCGTCAAGCTTCTCTTGAGACTTGCTTGTCTCAACCATCAACGCAGCTCCTCTATTCTTGCCATGCATGCGTTGTCGTTGCTCTACTTCAAGTTCATAGGTCTTTAAATTTCCGTAGAGCCTGTCCAGTGTGAGGATATCCAAGTCATGAGCCTCTCTTATTGCCGTTGTCTTTGGATCCCAACTTGGTGGAAGAGATCTCATAAACTTAGTATTGACATCCTCATTATCATAGGACTTCCCAAGTATTTTCAAGTCGTTGAGCAAAGTGTTGAACCTATCATATACTGATGTTATTGGTTCACCAGGCTTTGCTTGAAAGAACTCATATTGTTGTGTTAACAATGATCTTTTGTTCTTTCGGACTTGGTCAGTCCCTTCACACAGGACTTTGATGGTGTCCCAGATTTGCTTTGATGTAGTGCAATTTATGATGCTTGTGAACATATTTTTATCAATTCCATTATACAGTATTTTCATCACCTTAGCATCCTTTAACACTTGTAACTTGTCTTCATTCGTATAATCACTTTCTGGAGCAAGTTCAAAGTGTTCTGCAACAACAGATCCTTCAACAGTTTTAGCAGGAATAAATTTCCTGGGTAGATAAGGACCCTTCTCAATCCTATCAATTTAATCTGGATCTGTTGCTCTTAAGTGCATATACATCTTTTGCTTCCACATAGGATATTCTTCTCTTTTAAGTATGGGAATTCTAGTACCACCATCACGACTTCCCGCATATGTCATTATGCTAGAGCTGCTTGCTTCATCATTGACCATCTCTTAGAACGTATTAATTGAATAACTTCAATTACAGGCTCTGATACCAATTGTTTTTCCAGTGAGATGCCGAGAACTTGTAGAAGGGGGGGGGGGGGTTGAATACGAGTTCTTTAAAATCTTTTTGAATTACTTGTTCTGAAAGAAATTAACTTTTCTTGTGGAATATAAAGAATAAGAACACGAATCAATTTATAAACAATTGCTTTATCGATTTACAATTGAATACAAATCCTAACAATTACAATACTGTAATCATCAGCTTCTTTTCTATTCTGTATAGGAAAAGATACAAAATTAAGAAAAAAAACTATACAGCTTCTAAAAATCAATTCTCTGTAAACTTAATTACAGCTTCTATATCAACTGAATTATAATTAACTCAGTTCCTATTCTAAATAAAATTCAGCTTCCTTATTCGAATCAAATACAATCTTTCCTTTTTGATTAGGAAGAGATTTCTGGTTAGTTTCCTTTCCAGCTACGTCTTCAATAATATCTTGCTTTACGTGGAAGACATTCCTTTTTAATTCAAACTCTGTATCTCTCAGGAAATAAATCACGATTAGTCCCTGATGCTTCATCTTCAATCTCTGGTGACGTCATCACTAGTCTTTGGTGCTTTTAGTCCCTGATGACATCAGATTGTGTAGTCTCTGATAGAATTGTTTAGTCTCTGACGCGTTAAGGCTTAGTCTCTGATCACGTCAGCTTAGTCTCTGATGGTTTTAACTTTAGTCTCCGATGACGTAAGCTTTAGTCTCCGACTCCTTTAGACTTAATCTCTGATGACTTAAGTCTTAGTCTCCGATAGGCAAAACTAGTCTCCGACAGATAAAAGCTTTTTAGTCCCTGACCAATTCTCTTAGTCTCCAATAAGCCTTTTTGCAAATTATAACGGATCAAATACACATCTTGACTTTCTGAAGCTTCGATACATCATTCCAGCAGTTACTTACAAATATGAAATAATTTTATCTCTTTACAAATAATGAATAAATTACAAACAAAGAGATAACTGCTAGCTACAAAACTTTAGTGTTACTAATTAACACTTTCTATACATTTGTACTCTAAATAATCTAAAGACAATCATCATCAAATGTTCTAAAACCTAATAATCTCCCCCTAATTATGAATATCAGAATGATAAGCATAATTTCAAGGTTGATGATGATGTCAAAACTCAACATTACAAATACTTAGAAAAAGAATAAAGAATTGCTAACTACAAATGTATTCTGAACTAAGATCTTTAATCTGTTGTTCAGCTTCCACCAAGACTCAGGTTTAAATCCTTTAAGCCTAGCTTCAAAAATAAAAATTACAGCTTATTTCAACAAACATACCTTCCAACACAACAATTTACCTTTTATTTTTTCCTCAGCAACTCTAGCCTTTCTTTTCTTTCTCCTCAGCAACTCCAGCCTTTCTTTTCTATTTCTCCTCAGCAACTCCAGTCTGTCTATCAACAGCTTTTTCAGTATCAATTCAACTTCTTCTTTAGCATCCTTGAGTAGACTGATAAATCCTTCGATGTGTCTCTCACTCACACTATTAATGTCTCTGTTGTAGTTGAAGAAAACTTTCTCTCCATGGAAAGTCTCATACCATAATCCTAGAGGTTTAGGATTAGCTTCCGACACTATATCTACCTTATGCTTCACCTTCATTACCTTTTGAATCTGGCTTCAAAGATACATGTTGAGATCAAAAGTCTCAAGCACAACAGTCAGTAACCACTCCAGATTTTCTTTAGTTTGTCCCTCTAAGGCTGTCTTCTCAAATTTCAAAGACTTTCCATCTTTCAAAAAGACATGGAGAAAATCTTTGTTATTTTTACCCTTTATCAGATCAATCTTCTTTGTGGTTTTCTCCAGGGCTTTGATGATTTCTTCTGTACTAGCCATTTCAACCTTGTAAGACTTCTTTGATGAAACTGTTTGTGACTTTGTTGGTCCACTTATAGCCACCAAAGCAGTCTCGGTTGACCTTGGAGGATCTTGAGAGGTGGGCTTCTTGATAAGTGCTTTGATCACAGGTTTCTTTGCAGATTCCTGGACCAAAGGTTTCCTTCTTGACTTCTTCTTTGCCTCTTCCATCTCTTTATTTTTCTTCTTGGTTATGGTTGCTTTCTGTGCACTTGATCTCCTTGTAAAGTTTTTCTTCTTCTTTGTCTCCTCCTCCTCCTCCCTAGCTGTTGCCATATCTTCCTCCTCTTGAAGTTTTTGAGCTAGTAGTGCATTAGATTCTATCAGTTTCTGTTCTTGAGGATAAACCAACTCCATTTTCCCATCCACTATCAGTTCAACTAGAGTAGGAAAGTGAGCTGTCTTCATGGCATCCCCCATTAGCTTAGGCTGTCCTGGTTGAGTAGTGGTTTGCTTCTTTGAATCTTCAACCATGACAAGTGCATCAATGGCAGTAATAGTCCTCCTTGGCAAGTGTCCTTCATAGCACCTTCTGATTTTGTCTGTCTCCAACTCCATCCTTTCCTCCATTTTCTTCACTACACCATTTATGCCAATAACCAAGAAGTGGTGAAACTTTGTATGTTTCTTATCCACCTTGGTTACTTCTTCAAAAATATCTTTAACAGATGGTGCAGAGGCAGTTGACCCTATGTTGGTCACATAATCCTGCCTTAAAGGGGCAGCTGCTTCCTCCAGAGTGTTTAAGTATGTGGCATTAAGCCATTCATCAACATTTGTCTCTGCAGGTTCTTCAGGCATGGTTTCATCTGCAAGTCGTGTCTTCAATGCAGACATATGATCTTGTCGTTGTTGTAGACCATATAAAATCTCAAAGTCTGCATTAGACATCTCTGATATTACATTTAATGTTGCATCCCCTGTGCTTGAACTTTTCCCAGTTTCTTCTGTTTGGATATTGGTGGAGGGAGCAAAAGAAACTTGAGCTTCTTGTGAGCTGGTTTCAACAGGTTGTAAAAATGCACCTGCTGAAAATTTCTCTCGTTTATTTTGTTCAAGGATCTCATCCTTGCTCACACCCTCTCCTTTTGCTTGGGGTTGGGCACCCAGCTTCTCTTTCTCTCCTTTTTCCAAGCTTTCTAAAGCTTGACTCTCTTGTATGTGTATATCCTCTCCTTTTTCCAGGTCAGGAGCCTGACTCTCACTATTTATTCTCACATCCTCACTCATATGGATAGGTGCACTTTGTCCTACAGAAGTGGTGGTTTGAGAAGTACTTGTGACTGCATGGGTAGTGGGTTCCCTTTGTGTATCTTTGGCTAGGGAGCTATCCATGGAATGTGTATGAGAGCTTGTCTCGAGTATTGGCTCCTCTTGGGAAAAATCAAGAAGATTTATATCAGTAATATCAAAAGAATCAAGTGTGGGAGAAGAAGAAGAAGAATGTACAGTGTGGAGTGTTGGTTGTTCCTCAGACATTGAAAATTGAGGAACATCAAGTGATGACTCTGTGTGTGCACTCCTTGTGTCACTCTTTTCTTGTATTTTCTCTCTTTGGGTTTCCTCTTGTTGGTGAACAAGAGGTTGTGCAGACTCTGTACAGTGTGTTCCTGGTTGGGAACTTTCTTCAATGTCAACATCCTTTTGAGAGGATGGTGACAGTTCACTGTTTTTCCTTATAACCTCCATTGCTTGTTGGGACACAATGGATTGCTGTTGGCTAAGGGTTATTAATCTCTTCTTTCTCTGAAGTGGTACTTCAGCTTCTTGTTCTCCCTCATCCTCACTTACTCCCTCAATTATTTTTCTTTTTATTGGGAGCTTCTTGACTGTCTTTGTTTTTACAACCATAGTTTTTTGGAAAACTATGGAGGGGACTATGGATTGTTGTTGTGAAGTGGTTGGAGGATTAATGGGGTTTTGGCTTTCAATATCCTCAAAGAATTGCAAAGAATAAAGATTTGGAAGCCTGTCAATGAGAATAGATCTCATGACAGGAGAAAAAAATAAGGGAACCTTTACCTTTGCAGATTTATGCTTCACATCAGTAAAAATTCTTTTACTCTGCAAAACAGTTGGTAGAACTTGCAATCCAGTAATATTAAGGTTGGGGATTAGATAATAAGCAACCATCATCAAAAACTTAGCATAATAAATTTTATTTTTATTACCAGATTTCAGTTTTACCAAAAGATTTTGCAGAATTAAAAGCCCAATGTTTAGATGTCTATCATACAACACACTAAAAGCAATTTGTTGTGTGAGTGTAGTGATAGCATCATAGCCACTGCATTTTGAAGTAAATGTTTTAGTTATTATATCAAAGAACAATGACCACTCTTGCCTTAGATGGGGTCGAGTAATGACCCAACAGAACCAATTTCAGCAGAATAATGTAATTTTTTAAACATAGAAAGAAGTTCTTCATCAGAGGCAGGGGAGTCAAAGTTTTCATACACAGGTAAGTGTAAAGCATTATTAACTACGGTATGGTCGATATTATAGACAGTGTTATCATACCTGAAACTTACCACAGGAGAGTCAGTATTCTCATCTTGGATGGTTGCACTGGTCCACATAGCCATGATTACTTCAGCGGCTTGGACGGGAGCTTCGAAAATGGCGTAGGTTAGTGTGGAGTTTTGAAGAAAATCCACGAAGGGGTGATACTGGGCTCCAAATTCATGCTTGTTAGCCACCCCTACATGGTTAGTCTTTATGAAATCAAAATCTCCAAACTGGAAACAGACTGTTTTAGCGCCCATTGGAAGAGATCTGTGAACTTTGAAGAAACTTTGAAAAAGGGTTAAATTGTAGAGAATTTGCAGAGATAAAGTAATTTCAAAGCTTTGAGTAATTGTGATTGCAGCTGTGTTTGATTTTACTTTTAAGCAAAGTATTAGAAACGTTTGCAATTCTAAAGATAGTGAACCGTTTTTGATCGTGGGTAGAATAACTACCACATTACCCTCGATCGGAGATTGCCCTAATGTCTGATAAGTTCACTCATAAGAGACTAGACCCAATTAGTCTCCGATAGTTCATTTTGATTGAGTCAGAGACTAACCAAAAAACGACGTCGGGGACTAAGGTAGTCTCCGATAGTTCAATTTTTTTAATTCAGTCGGGGACTAATTAAAAACAACTGTCGGGGACTAGTTAGTCTCCGATAGTTCAATTTTTTAATTCAGTCGGGGACTAATTAAAAATAACTGTCGGGGACTAGTTAGTCTCCGATAGTTCAATTTTTTTTAATTCAATCAGGGACTAATTAAAAACAATTGTCGGGGACTAGTTAGTCTCCGATAGTTCAATTTTTTAATTTAGTCAGGGACTAATTAAAAATACTATCAGGGACTAAGATAGTCTTTTTCTCTTAAGCTTTCAGGGACTAAGAAAATGTAGTCCCTGCTACAATTTTGTTCTTCAAAACATTTCCAACAATCAATTTAATGATTATTAGCTTCAAAAATTTTGTTATTTGATAACAACTACATTCCATAAATTAAATTCTAGCTTATAAAATTCTGTTTAATTAAAAAATAGCTACATTCTAAAAATTTAATTCTAGCTTCATAAAAATTCTGTTTAATTAAAAAACAGCTACATTCTAAAAATTTAATTCTAGCTTCATAAAAATTCTGTTCACAAAGAAAAGCTTCAATTCCAGAAATAAAATTTCTAGATTCTCACAGCTAAACAACTTGTTTTCAAAACTTAATCAATTTTTAGAGATATAATTCAACATTCCTAATTCAGAAACTAATCTAGAAAAGGTAGATTCATCTAAAGGTTTTGTGAATATGTCTGCAAGTTGTTTATCAGTTGTTACCCAGTGTAATTCGATATTACCTTCACTTACATGTTCTCTTATGAACTGATATTTAATATCAATGTGTTTTGTTCTTGAATGTTGCACTGGATTTTCTATTATTGCTATGACACTAGTATTATCACAATAGATAGGAATTTTGGATAATGACATACCATAGTCTAGGAGTTGATTCTTGATCCATAGGATTTGAGCACAACAACTCCTAGCTGCAATGTATTCAGCTTCTGCTGTTGAAGTAGAAACTGAATTTTGTTTCTTGCTAAACCAAGAAACAAGTCTGCCTCCAAGAAGTTGGCAGCTTTCACTTGTGCTTTTCCTATCAAGCTTGCAACCTGCATATTCAGCATTCGAATAACCAATTAGCTTAAAATCAGATTCTTTGGGATACCATAAACCAAGGTTTGGAGTACCCTTTAGATATCTGAGTATTCTTTTTACAACAATCAAATGTGACTCTCTAGGGTCAGCTTGAAATCTAGCACATAAACATGTAGCAAACATTATATCTGGTCTACTTACACTTAGATATAAAAGAGAGCCTATCATGCCTCTATAGCTAGTAATATCAATTTTCTTCCCTTTTAAATCTTTATCTAGCTTAGTGGCAATAGGCATGGGTGTTTTTGCAGATGCACAATCAACCAAATTATATTTTCTCAATAAGTCTTTGATATACTTGGACTGACTGATAAATATTCCATCAGTTGATTGTTTTATTTGCAAACCTAAGAAAAATGTTAATTCTCCCATCATACTCATTTCATATCTAGACTGCATAAGTTTTGAAAATTTTTCACAAAGTTTTTTCATTTGTAGACCCAAATATAATATCATCTACATATATTTGCACCAATATAATGTCAGAGCCTTGCTTTCTATAAAATAAGGTTTTATCTATGATACCTCTAACAAATTTATTTTCAAGTAAAAATTGGGATAGAGTATCATACCAGACTCTTGGTGCTTGTTTTAAGCCATAAAGTGGTTTGTCTAACCTGTAGACATGATTTGGAAATTTGGAGTCCATGAAACCTGGGGGTTGGCAAACATAGACTTCTTCCTCCAATTTTCCACTCAAGAACGCACTTTTCACATCCATCTGGTACACCTTGAAGTTCTTGTAGGCTGCAAAAGCCAAGAAGATTCTGATTGCTTCAAGACTTGCTACTGGTGCAAAAGTTTCATCATAATCTATTCCTTCTTCTTGAGAATATCCTTTTGCAACCAGTCTTGCTTTATTTCTTGTAATTGTACCAGTTTCATCCAATTTATTTCTGAAGACCCAGTTGGCACCAATTATTTATCTATTCCTTGGTTTGGGTACCAGTCTCCAGACTTTGTTTCGAGTGAATTGGTTTAACTACTTTTGCATGGCAATTATCCAGTCAGGATCTTGAAGTGCTTCCTCAATTTTCTTTGGCTCAATTTTTGAGAGAAAACTGAGATATAAACATTCATTTTGAGTTGCACTTCCAGTCTTGACTCCATCCTCTAGACTTCCAATTATCAAATCTGGTGTGTGGTCTCTCAACCATGGAATTGCACGTGGCAGATTTGACCTTGAAGTGGAGGCTTCATTTTCTAGATTTTTGTTATCCAAACTAGCTTCATGATCAGAGACTGCTCCCCCTAAACTATTGACTCCATCATTATGAGCTCCCCCTGAGTTGTTTATCTCTATAGTCTCTAGTGTCAATATAGTCTCTATTTGTCATCAATGACTCTAGTCTCTGGTGAACCATTAGTCTCCGATGAAATACTAATGTCACCAGTCTCTTGAGTTTCATCTAATACTCTAGTCTCTGATAGAGTATTAGTTCTTGGTACTTCATGCACAACAGTTAACCCCCCCTCAATTATGTAGGGATCATTGCTATCTTGGGGTTCTTCAGTAGTCTTTGATGGATATTCCCATGCATCCAATTCATTCTCAAAACTGAGAGGTTCATGCAATCCTTGTCCAATCATTCTTGGAAACTTTTTATCATCAAATACAACTTGAATTGATTCCACAATAACCTTTGTTCTTAGATTATATACTCTGTATGCTTTACTTGACAAAGAATAACTTAAGAAGATTGCCTCGTCAGACTTGTTGTCAAATTTTCCTCTTGTTTCTGATGAGTCTCTCAGTACAAAGTACTTACAACCAAACACATGTAAAAACTTGAGAGTTGGTTTTCTCTCAGTCATTAATTCATAAGGTGTTTTGTTGTATGCTTTGTTTATCAAGGATCTATTCTGTGTAAAGCAAGCAGTGCTTATAGCTTCCTCCCAAAAATATGTAGGAAGCTTAGCCTCTTGTAACATAGTCCTTGCTGCTTCAATAAGGGTTCTATTTTTCCTTTCAACAACTCCATTTTGTTAAGGGGTTCTTGGAGCTGAGAATTGATGAGTTATTCCTTTTTCAGTGCAGAATTCAATAACTTGGGAATTCTTGAATTCTGTTCCTCTATCGCTCCTTATCACCCTTATTGTTTTTCCTGACTCGGTTTCTATCTTTTTGATATGATCAATTATCAACTGAGCAACTTCATCTTTTGTATGGAGGTATTTTACCCAAGTATACCTCGTGTGATCATCCACAATAACCAAAGCATATCTATTTCTTAAGATTGACATCACATTCACTTGACCAAATAAATCCATGTGTAACAACTGTAGAGGGTCAGTGATTGATGTTGCTGGTTTACTCTTGAATGATACACTCTTTTGTTTCGCTTTCTGGCATGAATCACACAATCCATCTTATGTAAATTGCAATTGTGGAATGCCAGCTACCAATCCTTTCCTCACAAGCTTGTTGATGTTCTTGAAATTCAAGTGGGAGAGCTTCTTATAACAAAGCCAACTTTCATCAGTTGAAGCTTTGTTATAGAGACATGTGATTTGATCAGTAAAAGAAATAAGATTCGCAACATACAAATTTCCTTTTCTTTTCCCTGTCAAAATCACATTAGCAGATTCTTTGTCACACACCAAGCATTTATCTTCTTTGAAGGTGACACTGAATCCCTTATCACATAGTTGACTCATACTTAGTAAATTGTGCTTTAAGCCATCAACTAGTGCTACTTCAGTGAAGATGACATCTCCATGTTCAACACTGCCATATCCCCTCGTATGGCCTTTGCTGTCATCTCAAAAAGTGACTTTTGGGCCACTTTTCTCTTCATACTATTTTAGTAAGGACTTATCTCCAGTCATGTGCCTTGAACAATCACTGTCCAAGTACCATGTTTTCTTCTTTTTGCCCTGCACAGTAGAGAGTAACTAGTTTGAGATTTTTGGAACCCAAACTTTCTTGGGTCCTTTTTCACTAGTTGTAGACTCAAGACTTGACTCAGATTGAGTTAATTGTCTTTTAGCAGTTTTGACTTTAATTGGACAATCATTAGTCTTGCTACTTGTTTGTGAGAGACTGCCAATTTTAGGATTTTCATTGTTAATGCAAAGATTATTTAACCTTTTTACAGGTGTTTCATCTTTTATTCTCTTTGAAGATGCAATCTCAGTTATAGGAATTTTATTTTTGCTCCTACAGTTAACACCTATGTGGTTAGGGTTACCACATACATGACATGTCTTTCTAGGAGCATCAGGGATTCTAGCATAATTTGTATATTTATTAATGCCAATTTTTCCATTCCTATTTTTCTTATTTCTGCTTAACTCCACTAATTTTTCAGCCTTTTTGTCTGGAAGATTTTCCAGTTTTTTATTTAATTGTGTCTTTGTCATGAACTCAATATTTACTCTTTTTGTTTCACCTTTATCAACAACATTCACTGGCTTTTGATCAATTTCTGTTTTTGCAGAGATTTGTTGATCTTGAGTGTTAATAAATTTAGGTTCAAAAACAGGAGAGACAAAATTAATTCTTTTTATAAAATTTGGCTTACTAGTTGAGGAGTTCACAGCTTCGAATAGATCATTTAAATTTTAACTCTTATCTAGATTTTCATCATAACCTAGTCCAGATTTTTGACCTATTGTTTGACACTCTACCAAATCTGTCAACTTTTTAGAGGAAGTATTCCATTGTTTAATCTTAGCTTGAGCATTTTCAAGTTGTTCTACTAAGTAATATTCCCTCTTTTTCAAAACATCAATCATATGATGAGTTTTGTTTAAGTCAGATTTGATGGTGTCAAACTGTGCCAATCTCTATTCAAGAAACTTGTTTCTTTTCAAGAGAATGTCACGTGATTCTTTTACGTTAGTATATTCAATAGTTAAAGATCTAAAACTAACATCCAAATCAGACATATCTTTTTGTATGCTTTCAATGCTAGATGTGTCAAGTAAATCAAGCACATTAAAATTCTGAGTTACATCGCATACCTTTGTAGAATCACTTGACTCGTCACTTCAAGCCATTAGGGTAAAGTTGACAACTTCTTCATCAGAGTCGCTGTCAATCCAATCTTTACCCTCAGTAATCAAGGCTTTGCTCTTTGATTTAGCTTTCTTGTTAGCAAAGTCATTCCCTTTCGTTGATTTTTCATCCTTAGATCTATCACTAGATCTCGGCTTCCTGCCCTCATTGGCAAAGTGCCCTAACCCGTCACAATTGTAACATCTTATCTTCTTTAAGTTAAAGGTGACTTTTTGACCTTCACGTTTTGGGTTAGGCTTCCTTGACGATTTTCTTCCTTTCCTGCTGGCCCTAGATTTCTTGAACTGTTTGACCATGAATGCCATGAATTCCTCCATGTCATCATCAGTATCCAGTTCATCTTCCTCATCAGTCGAGCTAGCATTGGAAGACTCCTCATCAAGCTTCTCTTGAGACTTGTTTGTCTCAACTATCAACGCAGCTCCTCTATCCTTGCCATACATGCATTGTCGTTGCTCTACTTCGAGTTCATATGTCTTTAGATTCCTGTAGAGCCTGTCCAGTGTGAGGATGTCCAAGTCATGAGCCTCTCTTATAGTTGTTGTTTTTGGATCCCAACTTGGAGGAAGAGATCTCATGAACTTGGTGTTGACATCCTCATTGTCATAGGACTTTCCAACTATTTTCAAATCATTGAGCAAAGTGTTGAACCTATCATAAACTGACGTTATTGGTTCACTAGGCTCTGCTTGAAAGAACTCATATTGTTGTGTCAACAATGACCTTTTGTTCTTTCGGACTTGGTCAGTCCCTTCTCACAGGACTTTGATGGTGTCCTAGATTTGCTTCGATGTTGTGCAATTGATGATGCTTGTGAACATATTTTTATCAATTCCATTATAAAGTATGTTCATCACCTTAGCATCCTTCAACACTTGCAACTTGTCTTCGTTTGTATAATCACATTCTGGAGCAAGTTCAAAGTGTTCCGCCACAATAGATCCATCGACGGTTTTAGCAGGAATAAATTTCCTGCACAATTTATTACATAATCATCATCATCATTTAACTCTAACACCATTTAAGAAAGCACTTTTGATATCCATCTGGTACACCTTGAAGTTCTTATAGGCTGCAAAAGCCAGGAATATTATGATTGCTTCAAGTCTTGCTACTGGTGCAACAGTTTCATCATAATCTATTCCTTCTTCTTGAGAATATCCTTTTGCAACCAGTCTTGCTTTATTTCTTGTGATTGTACCAGTTTCATCCAATTTATTTTTAAAGACCCATTTGGCACCTATAATTAATCTATTCCTTGGTTTGGGTACCAGTCTCCAGACTTTGTTTCTTGTGAATTGGTTTAACTCCTCTTGCATGACTATTATCCAGTTAGGATCTTGGAGTGCTTTCTTAATTTTCTTTAGCTCCATCTTTGAGAGAAAACTGAGATATAAACATTCATTTTGAGTTGCACTTCTAGTCTTGACTCCATCCTCTAGACTTCCAATAATCAAATCTGGTGTGTGGTCTCTCAACCATCGAATTGCACGAGGCGGATTTGACCTTGAAGTGGAAGCTTCATTTTCTAGATTGATGTTGTCCAATCTAGCTTCATGATCAAAGACTGCTCCCCCTAAACCATTGACTTCTTCATTATTAGCTTCCCCTGAGTTGTTTATCTCCATAGTCCCTGGTGTCAAGATAGTCTACGATTGTGCATCAGTGACACTAGTCCCTGGTGAACCATTAGTCTCTGATGGTATTCCAATGTCACCAGTCTCCTGTGTTCCATCTAATACTTTAGTCTCTGATAGAGTATTAGTTCTTGGTACTTCATGCACAACCGTTAACTCCCCCTTAATTATGTAGGGATCATTACTATATTGGGGTTTTTCACTAGTCTCTGATTGATATTCCCATGCATCCAATTCATTCTCAAAATTGAGAGGTTCATGCAATCCTTGTCCAATCATTCCTGAAATCTTTCTGTCATCAAATACAACTTGAATTGATTCCACAATGACCTTTGTTCTTAGATTATATACTCTGTATGCCTTACTTGACAGAGAGTAACTTAAGAAGATTGCTTCATCAGACTTGTTATCAAATTTTCCTCTTGTCTCTGATGAGTCTCTTAGAACAAAGCACTTACAACCAAACACATGTAAAAACTTGAGAGTTGGTTTTCTCGTAGTCATTAATTCATAAGGTGTTCTGTTGTATGCTTTGTTTATCAAGGATCTGTTTTGTGTAAAGCAAGTTGTGCTAATAGCTTCTTCCCAAAAATAAGTAGGAAGCTTAGCTTCTTGCAACATAGTCCTTGCTGCTTCAATAAGGGTCCTATTTTTCCTCTCAACAACTCCATTTTGTTGAGGGGTTCTTGGAGCAGAGAATTGATGAGTTATTCCTTTTTCAGTGCAGAATTCAATAACTTGGGTATTCTTGAATTCTATTCCTCTGTCGCTTCTTATTACCCTTACTGTTTTTCCTGACTCAGTTTCTATCTTCTTGACATAATCAATTATCAACTGAGTAGCTTCATCTTTTGTATGGAGATATTTTACCCAAGTATACCTCGTGTGATCATCCACAATAACCAAAGCATGTCTATTTCTTAAGATAGACATCACATTCACTTGACCAAATAAATCCATGTGTAGCAATTGTAAAGGGTCAGTGATTGATGTTGCTGGTTTGCTTTTGAATGATACACTTCTTTGTTTCCCTTTGTGGCATGAATCACACAATCCATCTTGTTTAAACTCCAATTGTGGAATGCGAGCTACCAATCCTTTCCTCACTAGCTTGTTGATATTCTTGAAATTCAAGTGGGAAAGCTTCTTATGCCAAAGCCAACTTTCATCAGTTGAAGTTTTGCTATAGAGACATGTGATTTGATCAATGAAAGAGATAAGGTTTGCAATATACAAATTTCCTTTTCTTTTTCCTGTCAATATCACATTATCAGATTCTTTGTCACACACCAAGCATTGATCTTCTTTGAAGGTGACATTGAATCCCTTATCACATAGTTGACTCACACTTAATAAATTGTGCTTTAAGCCATCAACTAGTGTTACTTCAGTGAAGATGAAATCTCCATGTTCAACACTGCCATAACCTTTGGCATGGCCTTTGCTGTCATCTCCAAAAGTGACTTTTGGGCCACTTTTTTCTCATACTGTTTTAGCAGGGACTTATCTTCAGTCATGTGCCTTGAACATCCACTGTCCAAGTACCATGTTTTCTTCTTTTTGCCCTGCACAGTAAAGAGTTACTAGTTAGAAATTTTTGGGACCCAGACTTTCTTGGGTCCTTTCTCACTAGTTGTAGACTCAAGACTTGACTCAGATTGAGTTGAGTGTCTTTTAGCATTTTTTACTTTAATTGGACAATCACTAGTCTTGCTACCTTTTTGTGAGAGACTGCCAAGTTTAGAATTTTCATAGTTAATGCAAAGATGATTTAACCTTTTTTATAGGTGATTTATCTTTTATTATCTTTGAAGGTGCAGTCTCTATTATAGGAATTTTATTTTTACTCCTACAGTGCATAGCTATGTGATTAGGATTACCACATATATGACATGTTTTTCTAGGTGTATCAGGCATGCTAGCATAAGTTGTTTATTTATTAATGCCTATCTTTCCATTCCTATTTCTGCTTAACTCCACTGACTTTTCAGCCTTTTTGTCAAGAAGATTTTGTAATTTTTTATTTAATTGTGTCTTTGTTATGAACCCAATATTTAATCTTTTATTTTCACTCTTATCAACAACATTCACAGTGATTTGTTGATTTGAGTAGTAATAAATTTGGGTTCATTGATAGGAGAGACAAAATTAATTTTTTTCATAACATTTGGCTTACTAGTAGAGGAGTTAGCAGCTTCAAATAGATCATCTAAATCTGAATTCTTGTCGAGACATTCATCATAACTTAGTCCAGATTTTTGACCTATCGTTTAACATTCTACCAAGTCTATCAACTTTTTAGAGGAAGTATTCCATTGTTTAATCTTAGTTTGAGCATTTTCAAGTTGCTCTACTAAGTAATATTCCCTCTTTTTCAAAACATCGATCATATGATGAGCTTTGTTTAAGTCAAACTTAATAGTGTCAAATTGCATCAATCTCTCTTCAAGAAATTTGTTTCTTTTCAAGAGAAGGTCACATGATTCTTTTACATTAGTATGTTCAATAGTTAATGATCTAAAACTAACATGCAAATCAAACATATCTTTTTGTATGCTTTCAATACTAGATGTATCAAGTAAGTTAAGCATATTAAAATTCTGAGTTGCATCACATACCTTTGTAGAATCACTTGACTCGTCACTTCGAGCCATCAGGGCAAAGTTGACCACTTCTTCCTCAGAATCACTGTCAATCCAATCTTTACCTTCAGTAATCAAGGTTTTGCTCTTTGATTTAACCTTCTTGTCAGCAAAGTCATTCCCTGTTTTCCTTGATTTTTCATCCTTAGATCTATCACTAGATCTAGGCTTCCTGCACTCATTGGCAAAGTGCCCTAACCCATCACAGTTATAACATCTGATTTTCTTCTTGTAAAAGGTCACAGTTTGACCTTCACGTTTAGGGTTAGGCTTCCTTGACGACTTTCTTCCTTTTCTACTAGCTCTAAATTTCTTGAACTGTTTGACCATGAATGCCATGAATTCCTCCATGTCATCATCAGTATCCAGTTCATCTTCCTCATCAGTCGAGCTTGCATTAGAGGTTTCATCATCACGCTTCTCTTGAGACTTGCTTGTCTCAACCATTAACGCAGCTCCTTTGTCCCTGCTATGCATGCGTTGTCGTTGCTCTACCTCAAGTTCATAAGTCTTTAAATTGCCGTAGAGTCTATCCAGTGTGAGTATGTCCAAGTCGTGAGCCTCTTTTATAGCTGTAGTCTTTGGATCCCAACTTGGTGGGAGAGATATCATGAACTTGGTGCTGACATCCTCATTATCATAGGACTTTCCAAGTATCTTCAAGTCATTGAGCAAAGTATTGAACCTGTCATATACTGACGTTATTGGTTCACTAGGCTTTGCTTGAAAGAACTCATATTGTTGTGTCAACAATGACCTTTTGTTCTTTCGGACTTGGTCATCCTTTCACACAGGACTTTGATGGTGTCCCAGATTTGCTTAGATGTTGTGCAGTTAATGATGCTTGTGAACATATTTTTGTCAATACCATTGTAGAGTATGTTCATAACCTTAGCATTCTTCAACACTTGCAACTTGTCTTTGTTTGTATAATCATTTTCAAGAGTAAGTTCAAAGTTTTCAGCCATAACAGATCCTTCAACAATTTTAGCAGGAATAAATTTCTTGGGTAGATAGGGACCCTTCTCAATCCTATCAATATAATCTAGATTTGTTGCTCTCAAGTGCATGTACATCTTTTGCTTCCAAATAGGATATTCTTCTCGTTTCAGAATTGGAATTCTGGTTCCACCATCACAACTTCCTGCATAAGCCATTATGCTAAAGCTGCTTGCTTCATCGTTGGTCATCTCTTGGAACGTGTTAATTGAATAAATTCAACTAAAGGCTCTGATACCAATTGTTTTCCCAGTGAGATAGCCAAGAACTTGTAGAAGGGGGGTTGAATACAAGTTCTTTGAATTCTTTTCGATTGCTTGTTCTTCAAGAAATTAATTATTACTTGCGAAAATAAAGAACAAGAACTCAAATCAATTTATAAACAATTGCTTTTATTGATTTTAACAATTGAACACAAATTCTAACAATCACAATAATATGATCATCAGCTTCTTTTCTTTTCTGTATAGTAAAGATACAAAACTATGAAAACCTATACAGCTTCGAATTACAATTCTCTGTAAACCTAATTACAGCTTCTAAAACTGAATCACTAAGTTTCTATTCTAAATCAATAATGATTCAGCTTCCTTATTTGAATCAAACATAATCTTTCCTTTTTGATTAGGAACAGATTTCTGGCTTGTTTCCTTACTAGCTACGTCTTCAATATTATCTTGATCTACGTGAAAGACATTCCTTACTCAATTCGAACTCTGTATCTCATCAGAGAATAAGTCACGACTAGTCCCTGACAGCTTCAATCTTTAGTCTCTTATCGTTTAGTCTCTGGTCTTTTAGTCTCTGATCAGGTTCTGTAGTCTCCGACAGAGTTATTAGCTAGTCTCTGATGCTTTAGGCTTAGTCTCTAATGACGTCAACTTAGTCTCTGATGCTCTAGACTTAGTCTTCGATGACGTCAGCTTATTCTCTGATGCACTAAGCTTAGTCTCTGATGACGTAAGAATTAGACTCTAGCGCTTTATCTTTAATCTCTGATGACGTAAGTTGTAGTCTCCAATAGGCAAAATTTTTAATCTCCGATAAGTGTTACCTTAGTCTCCGATAAGCCTTTTTGTAAACTCCGACGGATCAAATACACATTTTGACTTGTTGAAGCTT
Source organism: Centella asiatica (assembly GCA_014636745.2). Lineage (NCBI taxonomy): Eukaryota > Viridiplantae > Streptophyta > Magnoliopsida > Apiales > Apiaceae > Centella > Centella asiatica. Next base: position 6,982,233 of record CM025780.1, on the reverse strand, counting down.
TGATACAACTTTCCAGCAATTACTTACAATTAAATGATAAATCTATCTCTTTACAAAGAATAAACGAATTACAACCAAAGAGATAACTACTAGCTACAAAACTTCAGTGTTATTATTTAACACTTTCTATACATTTGTATATCTAAGTAATCTAAAGACAATCATCATCAAATGTTATAAAACCTAATAGACAATATCAAATCGATTATCTTTCTCAACGGGCAACCTCAATGCAGTGTGTTCGAATGGTGGTTCAGGTATCCTCTGATAATGGCCTAACTGCCTCAGAACTTTATCAGGCATTTGAAACTCAACCTCATCAAAATGGATCAGGGGGATGCGACAATTTGTAAATAATCGTGCCATCCACGCATCCTCAACATCCTCGTCTACCTTATAAAGATGTTTATAAGGCCTCCAATTAATCTTGTCCCTCGGTTGGTTCTCAAATTCTTGCCTGTATAGAGGAACATTGTGGTGAAGATCAAATCGCCTATCAGTGTAAGGAGCATGTCTGGCATATGCATATGCAGTAACACGTGGCCACCAATCATCTGAACCGGTACGTGGAAATGGACGACCTATCCAAATCCTGTCATTATGCCCAAATCTGCAGAACAGTCATGCATCCTATTATCCTTCCAGGCAAAGAAACTTTCCCATTTTGCTCCTTAAAATGGGATGCGTGATGGAGTGCTCGATAAATAGATGCTAAGACAGCTGACCCCCACGCATAGTTGACAATGTCCTCGATATCTCGAACAAAAAACATATACCTATAAGAAAGGGGAAAAAATATTCAATATTTTATAATTAATAGGGTTAATAACAAATGTATAAAATTATAGTAACTTTAAATCATACCTTGTCGGGCATATGTCTTTTGTTTTGGTTGGAAACAATATTGCACCACACAACCATAATATGTACGCTCTAGTGTAGATTAGTACATAGTCCGCTGGTGGATCATTCGGTAGTTCACTAAACATTTCAACCAACCACCTTAAACGAATTCCACCTCCATGTTTGCTTCCTTATATGAGTTATTGTACCACCTTTCACCAAAACATTGTTTAAATAAGCGTCTTTCTTGTTTCTCACTTAAAGCACTACATGTGAGAGGTTTCCCGTTAAGTGGTAAACCAAGTATATAATATATGTCCTCCAAAGTGATTGTCGCCTACAGGATTCAAATTAAATGAATTAGTCTCAGATCTCCATCTTTTGGCCAACGTGGTGACAAGGCTTGCATCTTGCCTCGGACATATACAACCAAAAGTAAAAGCGTGAAATCCAACGACATTTAATATTTCTTTATGTTCATCGCTTAGAGTCCACGAATCATACTTTTGGTTTGTTTGTTGAGCAACCTCTAAAGTCCTAAACTCATTCCGGTTATAAACATGTGAAGACAAATGAGACAGTCGATTATTCAATACACTATCATCCTCCGGTCTCGGGAAATAATCAAATTGATCCATTGCAAACTACAAAAAAATAACAAAACATTACATATCAGTATACACATGTCTATACACAATCACACTACACACACACACACACACACTGCACACACACATTGCACGCACACACACTGCACACACACACACGCTGCACACACACACATTGCACACACACACACACCCACACTGCACACACACACACACACACACACACACTGCACACACAAAATTACACACACTACATACATATACACACATGAAAGTATACATGCACAAACATATTAAAAATATTGAAAATCAATATTCAAAACTGAAATTAATATTAAAAAATAAAATTTTTAATTTCAAAATTATAAAAACTTACTTGATTTGGGGCGGTAAAAAGCGAAATCAAGCGGAAAGAGTGTTCGGTAGCGGAAGGGAGTAAAATTTGGAAGTTGTTTAGATGGAAGAAGAAGAAATTTTTTTCGAAAGAGAGAAAGGAAGGAGCGGCGGAAGGGGAGAAAAAGAAGAAGAGAAGATAGAAATAACCTAGGGGAGAAAGAAACAAGGACACGGGCGGAAGAAACAAAGTGGGTGTTTTGAAAAAAAAAAAGACCCTTTCTGCTACTAACACTGGCGGAAGAAACTTTTTTTTTTAAAACCCTTAAAAACCCAGTGTTTTATTTTTTTTAAAAAAAAGACCCCTTCTGCTACTAACTGGTGGAAAGGACTCTTTGTTTTAAAAAAAAGTCCCTTCCGTTACTAACACTGGCGAAGGGGTTTTTTTTAAAAAAAAAATTAAATTAATTAATAATCATAATCAATAATAGTTAATATAATTAATAATCATAATAATTTAACATACCAAAAATCACAATATTATACAATTTATTTTATTAATGGCATTTTCAAACACTAATTGTCATTATATTGTTTATTAAGATCAAATACATCAGAAAGTCATACAATCACAATGAATATAATTTAAAACTCAAACTCGATCACAACTCTTCTTCATCATCGTCTAAATCTAATGTGCTACGTTGAAACATTTGTGCACGCATCTCCATTACTCTTACATGATTTCTCTTATCATGATCAGTGTATTCTTGACATATAGCATATTTTTGCAGTCTTTTTACGAATTGACTTTGTTCAATTCCACTCTTAAATCTTGTGACCTTCTTACGACCCTTGGTTTGTGACTGAAGAGGTGGAAAATACTCATCTTCTTCGTCAATACTACCACCTTCCATATGCTGCACCTTCGATCCGCTCCAACCTTCAACCATGATTTTCTTCGATCAATCTTGACTTACTTATCCATACTTTCTCCTTTATAGCAGTTTCAAGACCATGCATGTAAGATGATTGCGATGTCGATCCCATTGCTCCAATTTCTTGATAAACCCTATTCAAATGATTGTAACGTATTGTACTAATATCACCGACATCAGAATTTGATTCAGCATTTACTTCATTTATGCGAACAGGATCACCATGAATTTTGTTTGCATTTCTCGTCCACCTACCACAAATCAAAGACATTGGAATCTCATTTATGCTCTTGAAGGTGAGATACCTCAAAACATGTTTGCAAATCATGTCGTTGTGCTCAAAGCGTTGACATATGCATGTCACATTGTCGGTCACTCCGTGTTTAACAACAACATAATAATATTGTCGGTTTTGTATTACCTCCTCGTTGAACACAGTATATCCCTTTGTACCACCCCAAAATTCTGAATCTTACGACACGTTAACTTTTGACCCTCATAGAACTCGTTCGAGAAGTCTTTAAAAATATTCTTTGTATACACAAGTGCCGCATGCTTTTCCAATAAAGTTTCATTACGCAAATTTTTTATCTTGTACTCTGTTTCAAGATCTTGCTTTCTCTCATTCAAGTATTGTTTCTCAATGCCTATTTGTGAGTTAATCACAAAATCCTTCAAATCGGTACAATTATTTACGTATTGATCAAAAAAACTGTTCATGGATTCACTTCTGCTAGTTGTGGTCATCCCTGTAGCAAAATATGACTTTGAGTATGCTCTGATCCACTTCTCCTTTATATTATACATAGATTGAAGCCATTCGTGATGTTGTAAATCATATTGTTCCACCATTTTTCCCCACCTTTCCTCGAATTTGGCAGTTGTTACTGAATACAAACACCTACAATAACAACATATTATAAATGACAACAAATAAATATTGACAACTTCACATGAACTATTTATAAAAGTATATACGTACCTGTCGAACTCTTCCTTAAACGTTTCGTAACTATTATATAAATGATGAAATTTCTCCGGGAATTTGTTACTAATATGCCACGTACATATCAAATGATTGCTCTATCCTAATCAGTTATGATTGTCAACGGCCTTTTATTCTCAACCGCTTCTAGCCAATTTTCTAACACCCAAACAAATCTAGCTTCCGTTTCATCCTTGATAAGAGCAAACCCAAACAAAATAGACTGATAATGATGATTAACTCCTGTAATTGGAACAAATGGCATCTCATATTTATTTGTTCTGTAAGTGGTGTCAAAGGTCACTACGTCTCCAAAATTTCTATAACAAATAATTGAACGAGAATCCACCCACATGATATATGCAATGCGATTCCCTTCATCAAATTTTATATTATAAAAGAAATTTTCAGCACTTTCTGACTTCAATCTCTTTAAAACCGTCAAAACTTCTTGTGCATCATTTGCATTAAATACGTCATGTCGCAAGTTGCGTATAACATTTCAAATATCTTCGACGCTAAATTTAACATTTGTCCTTCTACCACTCATTGTACTCAACACATTCATGATCAAGCTCGGTTTGATTTTTGATCGGTGGAGTAGATTGATTAACTTTCTATCGGCAATAGTTACATTTTTGTGTGTTGCCATGAAATCTATTTTACTAGGCATTACTATTGAATAATTGTGATTTAATTCCAGTTTTGTTACACACCAACTACTATTTTGCACGTTATGAACAACAAACATTCTGGCTTTGCACATTGTGCGTTCAATAGTATCCCTCTTCCTCCGGATTATGCTTTCATCATCATTTTCATTTTCAAACAATTTTTTTTGAGTAGGTCTACCTGCTTTTTTACATGCATATAGTCTATGAGCTAATTGATTTGACCTCGAATATTTTTTGCTGGTTAAAATTTTGACTTCGAATCCACTATTACGAGCATATGCATTATAGTATTTTTCAGCTTCAAATATGCTCGTAAATATTTGACCCACATACGGAGGACAAATCACATCACTGTTTAAATTTATTCTTTCTTTCTCATTCAAATTATTTTGTTATTCAAAATTATTTTCTTCATCAATATGATTTTCTTCGTTCTCAACATTCATACTAATGTCAGAATCCGAATCATCAAAAAATGTATTAGCATCATATATTCTATCGTTATCACTCATTTTAAAATGAAGAAGGTGAAGAGGGAAAAACTTGATGAAAATGTCAACCTGAGATATGCTTATTTGATTTGTAACAAAGAAATTTTTTTTAACAAATGAGTTAGATTCAAAAATTTTTTTTTCATAAAACGAAAGAACGAAAAAGGAAACTGAAACAAGACAACAAAGAAGGAAACTTACATGCGGCGGAATAACATAGTTTTTTGACCTATTTCTTTTTTATCATAATATATAACATATTAGGAAGGAAGGAAAAAAATAAATATTGTACTGTTACTTTCACAAGATAGGCGGAAGGCAGACGAAGGAAAAAAAATAAAAAAATAAAAATATTTTTTCCCTTTCCGCCACTCTCACTGGCTGGCGGAAGGCGAAAAGGGGAATTTCTTTTTCCCCTTTTCGCCAGTGGGAGTGGCAGAAAAGGGGAATTTGTTTTTTCCTCCCTTTCGCTAGTGTTAGTAGCGGAAGGGAAAATTTTTTTTTAAAAAAAAATCCCTTCTGCTACTAAAACTGGCGGAAGGGAATTTTTTTTTTTAATCATCCCATGGACGGTTATAAATGTGTTAGCTACGAAAGTCTCCACAGCTAATATTAGCTATGAATCGGCCCCTATATATATATGTCAGCACGTAGGGAAATGTGTTGAAATGAGTATAGTATATGTCGGGTTTTCAAGTATTTAAACGATGAAAGATTTATTCATGTTTAAGTTATTATTGATTTTTTCTATAACGAAGCTACGGTCTCTAGAGGTGTAAGAGGAGTGTCCATATGATTTAGTATTGCATGTCTTATAACTGATATTGAATTCAATGGCTTCAAGAATAATACAAAATATAAAATTATAGTCATACTTTTAGAGTTGTATACAAATAAATCAGTATTACAACTGCAATAAAAATGCCATGTCTGGGTGCGATTGATTTGATTAATTCTATATATGTTGTTGTTATCAAAATAATTGACTAAGTTATGATATTATATATACACTCTTTCCATCAGACATTTAGGCGTAAGGATGCCTTCTGTAGGTTGTTTATGTCAATGTCAATACCCTTTGAGAAATTAGAGGTGATGGAGTGTATTTCTCAGTCATGAAGTGTTTGGAGCGTATGTCTGATCAACACCATTTTGAGTTCCTTCGCCAGAATGTCTAGAGGAAGAGTTTTACATATACAACTGTCTGGCAGAAGGCCTGTAAACTAAAAAAAAAATTACTTTGTATCATGGTGTGCCAGATACTAGTATTTACTAATATCACACCAAAAAAAAAAAAAAAAAAAAAAATTTTATTTTAATAAAAATTAACCAAAAAAAAAAATTTTTAATAATAACACACAAAAAAAAAAAAAAAAAAAAACATTCTGATTTAATTCAACATTAACGTAACAACCAAATTTATCATCATGATCACATAAAAAATAATCCAGTTCACATCAAAAATATAATTGACATATTCTCAAATAGTGCCATTGAACCAATACCTTTCCTTTAATCTACAAACTACGATCCCAATAGAGTCGTTTTGGCTTAGTAACCCGCATAAATCGGTGGAAACTCAGTATAGAAGTAAATATCCGAACAAATTAACGGAAACAAATCTTATACTGAGCTCGGAATTGCTTCACTGACGTCACACAAGACATAATTTGACGTTGGAGTTGTATAATTGATTACTTTTCATATGGATAAATTTCACGTCAATTATTCATTTAAAATTAGGGATATATTTTTTTTAATTCAGTATTATTTGTGAATATTATAATTATATTTGTGATGTAAATTTGTAAAATTATTAAAATATAAAAGTTTGTATTTAAGGGTATTTTTCGTATATCTTATGATATTTTATTTCAAAATTATTTTTAAGAACATTACCCTTTAATTTTGAATTATTAAATTTTACAAACTTGTTTTATGTGAAATAAAATGTATTTCTAATTTGAAAACAAATAAAGTATAAGAGTACTATAAAATCAAAAAAGACTATGAAATTCACCAAAGAAAATTCTAGATAAATCTTTTTAAAAAAATTACACTTTAATTTTGAATTATTAAAATTTGCAAACTTATTTTATGTGAAATAAAATGTATCTCTAATTTTAAAAACAAATATAAAGTATAAGAGTACTATAAAATCAAAAAAAGACTATGAAATTCACCAAAGAAAATTTTAGATAAATCTTCTTCTATAAAGAAATTAGTTCAACGGCAATGGTTTGAGACATCATATGGAGAAATCAAGAGTTCGGATGTTATTGGTGGATAAATCTGTTCGTCAGTGGATAAATTATTCTCCGATGATTAATGAATGGTGAAATCTTAAATTCTTAATTAAATCCCTCATAAAATTATTAAGTCTAAAAATGCTTTCCAATATTAAACACTCATCAAAATTTCGATCAATGGGTGTGAGATTTGCCAAAGCAAGACACCCATTTATTTTGGGGAGACGCGATCGAATAATTGTAACATTTAAACTGTTATGATATTGAGTTTGACTTAACTAAGCCATCACAATAGGATTGTGGGCTTAGACACATGCAGTTTGGTAAAATCCATTAGATTGATTGTAACAAAAAGTTGTTTACCAAACTATCCAAGAGTTATATATATGATATAATTAACAAAGTGTTGTTTACCAAAATAGTTGTGTTTTATGTGACTACCAAAGCTAACATAAGATATAATGAAATATGGATCTTGGCTCACTAGAAAGATTTAAAAGAAATACTTTCCGAATTAATGTTGAGGGCTATTAATTTGAATAAAATAGTGGGAGACACATATATTGATGTGCCATAATCAAATACATAATTAAAATTCTGCAAACAAGTTCATTTATTTTTGCATTTACAATTTGTAGACATTAATGACAAACAACACAAGCAACCTATCATTGGGATCAATCCTTGAGAAGGACAAGTCGAATGAGATTAATTTCCTTGATTGACATAGGAATTTGAGGATTGTTCTCAAACAAGAGCAAAATCTCTATGTCCTAGATGCACCAGTTCCTGAAGCACCTGCTAATACTGCATCACGTAAAGAGCATAATGCTTATAAGAAGCATCAAGATGATGCTCTGGACGTGAGTTGTCTCATGTTAACATCCATGAACCTTGAGCTTCAGAAGCAACATGATTTAATGGAAGCTTATGAGATGATTAAGCATCTAAAGAAATTGTTCGAAGGGCATGCTCGATAGGAAATATATGATACGATTAAAGCACAATATCATTGCAAGTAGGGTGAACGTGATCCAGTTGGTCCATATGTGCTAAGAATGATTGGGTATATTGAGTACCTTGATAGGTTGGGCTTCCCCATTACTCAGGAAGCTCAAACTGATATGGTTTTGCAATCATTAAACAACCACTATTTTCAATTTGTCATGAACTTACTCATGAATGAAATTGAGAAACCACTGACTGAGTTGTTAAACTTGTTGAGTACTGCTGAAAATAACATGAAGAAGTTAGGTCCTAGTCCCATAATGATGGTGAACAAAGGAAAAGCTAAGGGTAAAGGCAAGAAAAGGATGAGATCTAATTCTGGTGCCAAACCTAATCTCAAGTTTAAAAAGACATTGAAGCCTAAAAGTGAGATAGCAAAAAAAGGTGATTGTCACTTCTGTGGAAATTCTAGACACTAGAAAAGGAATTGTCATGCTTACCTAAAAGAACTTAAGAAGAAGAAAGGAAGTATGACTTCTGATTCAGGTATATATGTTATAGATGTCAATTTATCTATTTCAACATCTTGGGTATTAGATACTGGATGTGGTTCTCACATTTGTGTTAATGTGAAGGAACTAAAAAGGAGTAGATCTTTGGCAAAAGGTGAGGTTGACCTACGAATTGGAAATGGAGCAAGAGTTGCTGCATTAGCCATAGGAACTTATCATTTATTTTTGCACACTGAGATAGTTTTAGAATTAGAGAACTGTTATTATGTGCCTGCCATTAGCAAGAATATTATTTATGTTTCTTGTTTGGACAAGAAAGACTATTCATTTGTAATAAAAGACAACAGTTGTTCATTTTATTTAAATGAATTATGATATGGTGTTGAAATTATTTAATGACCTCTATATTCTTGATTTGAAAATGCCTATCTGTAACATAATTTCTAAATGGTTTAAATCACATGATTCAAATCCAACATATCTCTAGCATTGTCGATTGAGTCATATAAATGAGAAACACATATCTAAAGTCCATAGAGATTTCATTTGATTTTGAATCATATGAGGTGCGTGAATCTTTTTTATTAGGAAAGATGACGAAAGCCCCTTTCATTGGATAAAGTGAATGGGCTAGCGACATTTTGGGACTTATACATAATGATGTATGTGAACCAATGAGTTCGCTAGCAAGAGGTGAGTTTTATTACTTCATTATATTTACTGATGACTATAGTAGATATAGATATGTATATCTAATGAGACATAAATCAGAATCCTTTGAAAAGTTCAAACAATTCCAAAATGAAGTTCAAAACCAATTTGGCAAAAATATAAGTCATTCGATCAGATCGAAGAGGTGAATACTTAAGCCAAGAATTTAATAATCTTTTTCAGAAATGTTTTATTGTATCACAACTCACTTCACCTGGAACACCACAATGGAATGGTGTATCCGAGAGGAGGAATCGTACCTTGATGGACATGGTGCGATCTATGATCAGTCATGCAGATCTTCCAATAAGTTTTTGGGGACATGCTCTAGAGACAACGGCCTTCACACTTAATCGTGTTCCTACAAAGACGGTTCAAAAGACACTATATGAGATGTGGACTGGAAAACGTCATAATATGTCTTTCATAAAGATTTGGGGTTGCGAGGCGTATGTATAACGTCAAGCTCATGATAAGCTCATACCCAAATTAGATAAATGTAATTTTATGGGAGATCCAAAAGAAACTAAAGGGTATTAATTATACAAACCTTCAAAGAACAAAGTGTTTGTTGCTCGTACTGGTGTTTTTCTAGAAAAGGAGTTTATATCTAGATGAAATAGTGGGAGGAAAGTAGAACTTGAAGAAATTCGAGAATCACAAGATATCATTAAACCTGATGTGGAATGTGAGCAGGAACTACAAGCCATTGTGGAGAATGAACCCGCTCAAGTAACACAAGGCCTTCGTAGATCTGGTAGAACACGCCAAGAGCTTGAAAGATATTATGGATATCTTGTGACTATAACTGGCGATGTGATGCTCATGGACCAAGATAAGCCTATTTCCTACCAATAAGCTATGAACAAACCAGTATATGAGAGATGGTTAGAAGCCATGAAATTCGAGATGGACGCCATGTGCACCAACCAGGCATGGACCTTAGTTGATCCACCTAAAGGGGTAAAACCAATTGGGTGCAAGTGGGTTTTCAAAAAGAAAACTGACATGGATGGAAATGTACATACCTATAAAGGGGGACTTATAACAAAAGGTTTCAAACAAGTACATGATATTGACTATAATGAAACTTAAGCTCCAATTGCGATGTCCAAATCCATCAGGATTTTACTTACTATTGCAGCCTTTTATGATTACGAAATCTGGCAGATAGATGTCAAAACAACTTTCCTTAATGAAAATCTCCTTGAGGATGTGTACATGACACAACTTGAGGGTTTTGTTGATCCAAAGAATTCAAGAAAGATATGTAAGCTGCAATGATCCATTTATGGATTAAAGCAAGCCTCTAGGAGCTAGAATTTTCATTTCAACGATGCAGTCAAAAAGTTTAGCTTTGTAAAAAATGAAGATAAACCTTGTGTATACAAGAGTGTTAGTGGTAATCATATTGTATTCCTAGTATTATATGTCGATGACATATTGTTTATTGAGACTGACATTCCTTCCCTGTAAGATGTGAATACATAGTTAGGAAAATGTTCCTCTATGAAGGACATGGGCAATGCTGCCTATATTCTAGGCATCAAGATCTATAAAGACAGATCAATGAGATTGCTTGGATTAACTCAAAGTACATACATTGAAAAGGTATTGCAACAATTCAGCATGCAAGAGGCTAAAAGAGGATATATACCAATGTCTCATGATATATCTCTTTTTAAAGCTCAAAGTCCTACATCACAAGATGATAGGAATAATATGAATAAGATTCCATATGCGTTGGCAGTTGGATCTATTATGTACGCAATGATATGTACTCGGCTTGATGTATTGTATGCCTTGAGCATGATGAGTAGATACCAGTCAGATCCAAGTGAATGTCACTGGAGAACTATTAAGAACATCCTAAAGTACCTAAAAAGGACTAAGGATTTGTTCTTGATATATGGAGGTCAAGAGGAATTGGCAGTAAAGGGTTACATAGATGCAAGTTTCCAGACTGATAAGGATGACTACCGATCGCAATCGAGTTATGTGTTTTGCCTAAATGGTGGAGCTGTGAGCTGGAAAAGTTCAAAGCAAGATACAATTGCCAATTTTACAACAAAGTTTGAGTATATAGTTGCTTCAGAAGCAATTAAAGAGACTGTTTGGATTAAGAAGTTCATCACTGAACTTAATGTTGACCCAGTTAATCTCTACTGTGACAACAATGGAGCCATTGCACTTGGCAAGGAACCAAGATCTCACCAGTGATCCAAGCATATACTTAGACGATATCATCTCATCCGTGAAATTATTGACAGACAAGATGTATATCAATGCAGAATATTGACAAATGAAAATGTTGCAGATCCACTAATTAAGGCTATGACACAGCAGAAACATAATGGTCACACTAGATCCATTGGTATTAGATACATGAATGATTGGCTCTAGTGCATATGGGACATTGTTGGAGTGTATGCCCTAAAAGCTAATTATTTGATAATTGTCATTGTATCTAGCTACCTCTGTTCAGGTTCATTGAATTTAAATATGTATATGATATATATATGATGATCTATTGGTTGAAAGGGGTGGTGGAAGAAGAGGTTAGTTGCCTATAAATACTCCTCTTCCTCTTATCTCCTTGAATATATATATATATATATATATATATATATATATATATATATATATATACTTAGAGAAAGATCATACTAGATATACACAACCTTTAGTTCTTTCTTATGCTATAACAAAGAGTAGAGAAGAAAGAAATAGACCAAATAGAGAGAGTGAGATAAAAGTTGTTTATTGATTTCCTTTTGGCTAGTACCATATAAAGGAAGTCATTCATCTCCTTGGTTGAGTTATATGCTCTTATGGGTACCTGTAGAGGCTAGGTTTAGTTAGATTGAGCTTGTGGTTCATCACTATCTCCACCAAAGTTCAGAATCTGCAGCTTGAACAGGTACTCTTCTATCCTATCTATATTTCCTTTTTTGCATGGATCCTAGTTGGGGTTTCAATAAATTGTTTAAATTTATTGCTTCCACTGCGTTTATGTGCATGAAATACCAACAGTGATGTTAGAGGTGGGAGTGATGATGGTGGTGAAATAGGCATGGATGATGCTTGTAGGGGTGGTACTAATAGAGGATGGGTGAACTTGTGAAAATAATGTGGTGTTGATCAAAACAGATCTCACAGTCTTGTAACAAGTGATAATACTGGGAATTTATCTCATGGGGGCTTATTACCTCAATGTTGTAGCAGATAAAGTGCTCTTTGCAACTACAAATCATAACAAGTAAAATAACATTAAAGAATGGTAAAAACAAAAAAAAATTACTTAAAGATAATGATACACTTACATAGTTGTAAACGCCAACCTAGTTGTAGATAATGCAGTCGACGTACTTAAGGTTGTTCGGGTTCCGCTTCACGATTCATCTCCTTATGACCATATTGTACCACTTGCAGTAAGTGTCCATGTGAGACCCCCACCTATTGACACGAGAATGACATGATCCATTTGTATAGGGAGTGAATCATTCCTTTTCATCATTTTAATATTATGAATTCTTGATTGACATTTATAGCATACACAACATAAAACTTGAAGTACTGTTTTGTGGTGTCAGAAATGTATGTGATAGTATCATTTATAGTACATCAGACATTCTTTGTTGAACCTTAGTTCCTCTTGTCTTGCAATGTGCTTGTAGCAGTCAGTCTCAAACTACTTTTAGGGAAAAACCTTTAACTTCCTCTTGGGGTAAGCTTTTTGAGTGATTCTTCATTTGCTAGAAACTAGACTTGTATATCTTTCTAACCATGCAAGCCTTGTACTCTAATTCCATGCGCAGAGGTACAGAAAATTCTTTAAACATGGGTGAAAATCCTAACCTACAACTCTATTTCAAAATAAAATTCTAAGACTGATGTGTGATATCGCACTCATGTCTTTTCCAAAATGCTTGATTCTTACGTCATTAGAAAGCTACTAAAATGCTCTTCAACTCTGTAGTTTTGATCTTAGTTTGATTATGTCTCTAGATTAGTTATCTCACCATCAGATGATATTTCCTTCATTGGTTAATAATTATTCCTTACAGCTAGTTCCTTGTCAGTGGATAATTACTCATCTGATGATATTCCTATCATTGGTGGATAATTATTCACCAGAGGATAATTCATGTACCTCACCAGTCGATAATTCTTCATCATAGGATATTCCCTTACTCGGTGGATAATTATCCTCCTTTACTGCTAGTCCTTCATCAACAAATAATTACCCCCTGCTGTGATTTCCTTCATCAGCAGATAATTATTCTCCTCTACTGCTAGTCCTTCATCAGTAGATAATTACCCCTGTTGCTATTTTCTTCATCAACAGATAATTATCCTCCTCTACTACTAGTCCTTCATTAGCAAATAATTACCCATGCTGTTATTCCTTCATCAACATATAATTATCCTCTCATACTGTTAATTCCTTAATCGGTAAGTAATTACTCCCTGCTTATTATTTTACTACTTTAATGAATAACTCTTTTATCTCATTGTTGGATTTTTCATCAGTGGCAGTGCTGTAGCCAACTTTGATTGTTATTCTTCTAAAGTAAGTGAGACCCATATCTATACAATACAACTTCCTCTTCTCTTCTTCTTCTTCTTCACTAGCTCGATCTGAACATCCAAAATTAGCGAGAATTCTGCCTATAAACATTTATTAATTACACTTTCATAAATCAATGAAAGTTCTTAAAACCGACAGACTTGGTAGAGCCAAATAGTAAGTTTCTTAGTTTTTCATGCTCTACTAATCACGACCTTTATCTTTAATTCTAGCTAGATCTGAATTCCTTCAGGTAGGGGATTATATTATTTGAACTTGCTCTTGACATGATTAAACTTATGCGATCATCGTATACTTATTCTCGTACTTGTTCCTGTACTTGTTCCTTTCTTGTTCTTGTACTTCTTCCTGTACTTAAAATTGTGATTCTTGCTTGTAAGGGTGCCTAGATCACGGGAACTATGGTTCGAGTGTACCAACGGGGTACATTGGGCTCTGAGTTTTTGGTTCTACATCCTCGACCCTTCTGATCAAAGTGATGGCTAAACTCTTACTTGATAAAAGGATCGATAGGTGATGGAGTTATGATTCTTTGAATACCAACATGATAAATCCCATTCGGGATTCCGGCCACACGCCATGTTGGTAGTGGCATGTCCGTGTGGCGTGATTTGGTTGGGTTATAAGGGGGATTGCCTACTTCAGCAAACCAGAGATGTATCTCGGTATAACAAAGGTATGACTATCTTTATCATGTGTGTGCCTAACAGCCCTACTACCTGATATGTGAAGATAATCGGCTCTTGCTACATGGTTCTTGCACATGTACTCCTGAATTGTCCTATACTCATTATACGACCTTACTTGTACTCCCGAATTGACATTGCTTGTTATACATCACTGTTATTATAGTTATTGATAATGGAGAGGCTCGAGTGATAGGTTGAAGTGATAATGGAGAGGCTCGAGTTCTTTCAGCTAGTGCAGGGTTGTATTGGGTTTTGTTTTTCAGGTGTTGCCTATTTTGCTAGTCTTTTGTTTTGCATTATTTGATTTGGTTGTATTTGGCCAAGATGGACCCAGCTTGTATTTTATAGAAATTATTTTGTAAATTTTTTACGTATTGATTTACGTTGTCTAGCTTGTTCAAAGTTATCAAGTACCTTTTATATGTACAACAAAGATTTGTTTCTGCCACACTAGCTAAGTATTTCTCGCACCTTGCAAGTATTCTTTTAAAAGTCACTCTTGAAATTGTTCTAATTCACAATTAGGTCGGGTCAAGGGTGATAGTCCATATGGTCCTTCGGCATCTCATGATTATCTTCATACATCCGGACCAAAAAATCAACCAAGAACTCCTCGTGTTGTTGCCATTGCTTTGTGTACTCCTCCTTATTTACCCTAAAATCAGGAATGACAAATGTATTAGTTTTTAGAATTGGTTACCTCAATGCATGATGATCAACAAGTGGGACTAGGAGCGACTGATTGTGTCTTAATTGTCTGCAGACTTTGTTAGCATAGTGAACACAATCTCGTTGAAATAAATCAACGAAATACGACTGTTAGAGTACAATTGAGTAATGACAAGTAACTTATCATGAACATTCTCCAACTTGCTATAGGGCCTCCAAATGACTCTGTCACTCAGCTGATTCTCAAACTCAGCCCTATAAAACCAGATATTGTGGTGAGGGTCCTCTTGTATTGGCCCGCATCGAAATCCCTTAGCATCAACATAAGCACGTATACGAGGAGTCCATCTCGTGGATCCTGGCTTGTGTGTTGGATAACCAATCCATGATCTATTAAAGGCCCATACCTCAAGGACTATCATACATCCCACTATCTCTTGAGAAGAACAATTTGACATTTCTCCCTTTAACGAAATGCAAAGCATGTTCTAAGCCTCTATAAATTGTAGTCAACAACACTGCAAATTAATGTTGCCACCTTTCATAACATCTTTGTAGCAGCGCTCGTACAACCGTTTGTCCAAACACTTTTTAAATAGTTTCACTTTGTACTCCTCCGTGATCACAATGCATGTGGCAGATTTGTCATTGACCAGAAAATCTAGAATATAGTACATGTTCTCAATTGTGATGATAATCTCACTATAATTGAGGTTGCACGTGTTGATCTCCGATTTCCATTCTCAGCAAGTGCGGTGACCAAAGAAGCATCGTGCTCCGAAAAGATGCATGAATGTGTGAAGACCACAAATTTTAGCTCTTTAAAGTATTTTTTATTTGGGGTGAAGCTTCCACTTATCATAGTTTTACTTGGATTGTTGAGTCATATCCAACATGCACTACTATCCCATATTATAAATATGTTCTGAGACATGCGTGTTTTGATCAGTCAGTGATATGGGTCAAAATAAAGAACCCTAAAATTAATAAATGCTAGTTAAGTATTAATGGACCATCGTAATGGCACCCAAGAAGCCCATAATAGCAAATGGGTCTATATTCAATGAATCTAAGATAAGACAGAGATAATAAATGGATAAAGATCCTTTTTTGAGTCTTTATCAAAAAGATGGTAGAAATAGGGGTGGAAATCTCCTAAACCACAATCATAATCCAAGAAGGACTCTGATATCATAATCCAAGAAGGACTTTGATGTCATAATCCAAGAAGGACTCTGATATCATAATCTAAGACCCAGATGTGTATAAATACAAGACAGACAACACATGACTGGGTCTTCCAAAGGGCTGAACCCCACGGTTCTTGGAAGATTTTCTCTTGCAGGTAGAGAAGGATATTAAATTCGCGGTCCAAGTTCTTCAACAGTTAGGGTATTTCACAACCCTAACCCTAGGTACGTAAATTTGACGTATCAGATTGGCACCGTCTGTGGGAAACAACAAAAAGCCATGGTGAATACTCGGTCAATCGCGCGTGAGAGGGAAGGTGTTTCCTTCCCAGAAAGACAGTTGGGTATGCCTCCCCTCCAAGAACAAGGGGTACAACTAAATCAAGGCGAGAAGATAATTAACTCTCAGCCAGAACATGAAGAGATAAAGCACCAGGGAAGATCCCTGAGAAGGACGCAAAGAAACCTTGCTGGGGAAGCACAGAGGACCCATAGTGGTCCTTATGACGCCGATTCCGAATTTGAAGACAATTAACGTAGACATCTGCGAGATCTACGCTATAATTTTGAAAGGAAGAGGTCAATGGGCCGAGTCCCAACCCCTTAAGAGAACCTAAGGGATAGGCTCCGGAGAAGGGAGGAACATAGAAGCCAGCCACCTACAGGAAGATATGAAGATCTTCGGGCGAGTCTCATGCAGTTGTAGAGTAGATTGGAAGAGTATGAAAGGGAGAGAGAAAGGGAACCCTCAATAAATTCCCGACCTCAACAAGGAAATGATGCCGAAGAAGCTATAGAAAGAGAGGTGCAACGCTGGTTGGAGCAGAGACTGGCGAATCAGGGATATCGCGAGCCCACAGTTGTTCCTGAAATAGGTATCTTTGCTCAACTTGCGGCTACATCCACAACAATTTATAGGGCAGTCGCCCCACCATTTATTAAAGCTATTATGGATGAACCACTCTCGAATAGCTTTAAGATGCCTGTGGTAGAAAAATATGACGGCATGGGCGATCCCACCAGTCATGTGCAACAATTTGAGGCAACGCTCTTACTCATGAATCCGTCGGACGCTATTAAGTGTAAAGCGTTTCCACAAACGTTGAAAGGGCCTCCTCAGGAATGGTACAGGCAACTTCCCCCAGCATCAATTAGCTCTTTCGCTCAAATCGCTCAATTGTTTGTCAACCAATTTATCAGGGGAAAGATGCACGCAAAAAGCTCAGCCTCCCTAATGAATGTGCGTCAGAGAGAAGGCGAAAGCCTTAGGGACTATGTGTCTCGATTTACCAAGGAGGCCTTAAAAATCCCAAGTTTAGATCAATATGTTGCCATTGTGACACTAACCAACGGGACGACTAATGAACATTTGAAGATGAGTTTGACTAAGAAGCCCCCCACTACGATGAATGAGCTACAAGGCTGAGTTGGGAAGTATATGGTGGCGGAGGAGTCACTCGTCAGAGAAATCGGGTAAGTTGACGGGGCAAAAACTAGCAATATGATCACCAATTTGCTCCGCTAAATCGAGTAAGTTGACAGGGCAAAAACTAGCAATGTGATCGCCAATTTGCTCCGCTAATCCAGTGAATCTACCGAGGTAAAAACTAGCGAAACAATCGCTTATTTGCTTCAGTAACTTCGTAAGTTAGCTAAGTAAGTTTTACTGGGGAACGACATAATTGGCCCGTTAACTTTGGAGGTACCCAAAGTTAACGGCAAGGCCTGTCCCTGCCAAAAAAAAAAAAATTCTAATTTTTGATTTCAGAAAACTGATAATTAAAAATTAGGGGGCAAGTGATATGGGTCAAAATAAAGAGCCCTAAAATTAATAAATGTTAGTTAAGTATTAATGGACCATCGTAATGGCATCCAAGAAGCCCATAATTGCAAATGGGTCTACATTCAATGAATCTAAGATAAAACAGAGATAATAAATGGATAAAGATTCTTTTTTGAGTCTTTATCAAAAAGATGGTAGAAATAGGGGTGAAAATTAAACCTCCTGAACCATAAAATTATAATCCAAGAAGGACTTGATATCATAATCCATGAAGGACTCTGATGACCCAGATGTGTATAAATACAGGCCAGACAACACATGACCAGGTACGCTGTGATTTACATACAATATTTACTTATCACTACTAAAGCTTTGGCTAACAAACACACCCGAGGGTCTTCCAAAGGGCTGAACCCCACGGTTCTTGGAAGATTTTCTCTTGCAGGTAGAGAAGGATATTAAATTCGCGGTTCAAGTTATTCAACAGTTAGGGTATTTCACAATCCTAACCCTAGGTATGTAAATTTGACGTATCAGTCATCATTGAGATTGCGCCTCACGTTATTCAACCATTCATCTTTGTCAACCTACAATTTTAATTCAACAAAAACATTGTTGATACTAAAAATAAATTGCATGCTAATTGAGTTGAAATGAATTGAATTACAAACATAATATCACATACTAACTAATTTTATGTTATTTATCACACACTTACTACAAAATTATCACACTCAATCTCAAATGAATTACATATTCAAATTATTTAAAAAAACAAGCATTAAAAACATAATATCAAATTTTAGCATTATTAACATATTAATGGAGTACAAATTTGAGAAAAAATACCATCACACGCAATCACATAACAACATAAACTTAAAATTACATATTAATACATTAGCATAAGTAATTCCATGCTACTTTTTCTTAAAAAAATTGCTTGTTTTAGATGAGTAAAAAGCCCTATAATGAATTTGATGAGTTTTTCTTTGGCGGAAGAAGGCAAAAATCTGATATGTATTTGCTTGATTTGGAAACATTGATGGAATAAATGTGGCTTAAAATTGTAGATATCAAGTAACGGAAGTTAGATATTGATATATTGATATACATATTCATACAATTTTAATGCATATAAAATACAAACCAAAGTTAAAATCATTGTACTGATAAGTTTAAAGATTACAACCAAAATAATTATTAGTATCACCTGGTTTAATTAATTTTGTAATGGATTTGACACTCACCGATTGTTTAGGCAAAACAACACCAAGGAAAAGGAGATTAGTTACTAGTTAGGTATATAAGCTGGAACAGGGGAGTCAAGAAATTGCAGAAGCACAACTTTATCCACTCTATTGTTGTAAAATTTGCTCACTTCCCTTATACAATGGCGGTTGTTACCATCTGGCTACCGAAACCCCAAACCCAACATACATAATTTTCATATAATCTTTGTGCTGCAGAAGTTTTTAGATCAACTCCAAGCCGTAAGTGCCTAATTTGGATTTGTAATGTGTTTGATTTACTTCAATATTGTTGCAGCAGTAGCATTCTCTTTTTGTACTAGTAGAATTGTTTTGTTTGCTTCTTAGTAATACAAATATGCTGGTATCTGTTTTATATTCTAATTTTTCAATTTTCACAATAGTCCATGGATGGTGTGCTCGCTCTCAATTGATGTCAATTTGTATTATTTTCACACTTAAATTAACTCATTTGCATTATATTCTTCCACAAAGGTAACATGAGTAATATTTCCTAACTAAATTATGTAAACAATAATATAGAGTAATAAATCTATATAAATAATGTAACCATATAATGAACTAATCTTGTTTCCATAGCTGAATAAAATATGTAACCATATAATCAAAAATACACTTTTTATAATTAAAAAGATTAGTGATTATTACATCTGTCCCAAAAAAGAATTACCGTATTACCACATTTTGTAGTATAAGTTGACAACTTGGTTCAAATACAACATAAGTTCATCTAATCAAATGCTCTATGTATTCTAAAAAAAGATGACTTACCATTTGTTAGTAAGTATTTTTAAGTGAGATTTAATACACGTTAAATGTGTCAATTAATGTAATATATAAAAATTAATATTATGAAAAAAATATATTAAAATTACTTAAAACACGTAAATGCAGTAACTTTTACGTAAATTAAGTACAACTAGGGTACCTAAACCATTATTTTTTGAAGTGAAGGCAATACAACGCGAGAAATAAATTTTGATTTTGTATTTCGGAATAAAATTTGATTTTTTAAAGTTAAATTAATTTATTTTTTATATGATTATAAAGTTTTATCATAATTTAGCAATTTAAAGAAACATAATTAATAAATACATGTACAACCAATTTTAAAATGCTTTTAGTTTCAGTAATAACGTTTTGATTTATAGTCAAAAAATGTTTTACTTTAGATGTAATTTAAATGTATTAATGAATATAAACTAAATTATCTAATATTGCAAATGACCACGTGTCAAATCGAATGAATAAAGGGAATACCTAGTGTCAAATCGGATGAATGGATTTGACTTATTTTAAATTCCACCTCCTATTCCTATTGGAAAGACCCTCAAACTACTTCGGCGATTTTCATCCTTCGATTCCCACCGCCACGACCCACTTTCTCTTTGATTTTTCACCGTTTAAAACACCACCACCATCACTTTATTCCTAATATGAGATGAAATTTGAGGTGAGTTCCTAATTCCTTCAAATGTAATTAGGGGTTTTGGAAAATGGTGAGAACCCGAAAATAAAAATAGGAATATAATGTATGAATGATTAATTCTTATCATATATGAAGGATTAATTCATATTCTATATGAATAATTAATTCATATCTTAAATGAAAGTTTCTACGGTAATGTGATATCCAAAGAAATATAAATACATTTTGAACTCAAATGTTTAAATGATTATTTTAATCAAGGACTAACAATAAATAATTATAAATATTATTTGAGGAAATCTCACTGCAGGAGAGAACTATAGTGTAAAATATTGACCAAGGACTACTGTGTACAAGTGGTATAATTATATTATATCAGGGTTTGAGTTGCACATGACTCATCGGCTAGTAAATCAACTCTAGCAGTACACTCTGATATATCTGTTTGACTATTTTTATAAATATATTTTTTTAAGGAAAGATTATTGCATAAGGCACCAACAAGAGAAGAATTATTGTCCAATAGATTGTCAGTTATGATAGGTGATTGATTGATATTTTGGCAGGTGCAACACCGGCCAATCTAGTCAATCACTTGAATCTAAGGCATGTTACTGCCCAATACAACCAATGACTGTTAACTACTCACAAAAATGATCCAACTGCTCTTGTTGTTTTATATCATTTGGAGTACAACCCTAGTCCCACTCCCATAAATTTCTATACAGTCGACCACCCACATAAATTTCAGGTTCACTTTCATAAAGCAACTGTCCTTCTCAAGAGTAACCCAATTTTTTTAACTTCTTCTTCAAAACCAAAGAGATTAGAGCACTATATTAAAGTCTTGCTTTTTTCCTGTATTATTTTGTCATCTTATTCATGTCATGTTTGTAAAATACTTTTTTTACTCACTTCTAAGAGTATTATTTAAAACATACTTTTAACATCAGGAGTTATTAGTTGTTAGAACAAAATAAACTCAAGTATTTGTAAAATGGGGGGGGGGGGGGGGGGGGAGGTTGAATACAAACACTACAAACTTTTAAAAAAACTTGTTAAGCACAGTTGTAATAGCTACAAGGTCAGAAAAACTTAACTAAAATTAAAATGAATATACAAGCTTTCAAGTTAAAATAGTTATTTTAAAACTTGATATTTTTCTGAAAATTTGTTTAATCACAATCGTGATTAATTAGCTACAAATTCTATAAAGAGTTACAGCTTCTTTTTCCACACACACTAGCTACTAATTTTCTTTGAATATTTCTTCAGATCTATTACAAAGTTTCCTTCTAGTGTTTGTTGTGTGGCTTCTTGTTTCTTCTTTTGGTTTTTCGTGTAACAACTCTTTCTGTATGTATAGCAAATTAGTTGGTGATACCACGTGCTAGACATGCTTCAAGTTTCAACAAAGCCGTAGTTATGTCACATCAATGTCCTTTAGGAGTGATGTGTTAGACTGTTGTTTGCTTTTGTTACTTCTTTTTCATCCCTTGAACTACATGTAATTAATGCTCAAGAGTTGTTATTGGTTAACCAAATTTCAAGGAATATCTTTCCAGTTATACCCCTTACTTTCTTGCCAAATATTAATGATTTGCATGTCAGTCCTGATGACGTGTAGATTAGGTCATAACAATCCACTGAAGACAAGCCATGATGTCAACTTGATCAGTGCTTTTGGATTCGCTAATGACAAGTTACTGAAGGCAACTTAATCAGTGCTTCTTTGATCAGTACTTCATTTATCTACTGATGTTATAACCTGCTTGTTATCCATCGAAGGGGTCTACTGACAAGTTGATCTTTTGTCGTCGCCAAACTTATCGGGAAATCTTAAGTCATCGCCAAACTCGTCGGGCAAATTAAGTTATCGCCAAACTCATCATCAGTGGATAATAAATGACTGTCGCCAAAGTCAGTGTTAGCCATTGCCAAACTCGTCAGTGGACAAAAAATGACTATTGCCAAACTCGTCTTTTATCCATCGTGAAACTCATCGGGAGGTATGCTGTCGCCAAATGCTGGACGCGAGAGTGTTTCCCCTGATGAGTTCTCCTGACAGGTTTCCTAGACGAGGTCATCCCTGGATGCCTTCCCCTGACGAGGTCATTGCCTGACGGGTTTCCCTTGATGGCTTCCCCTGACGAAGTCATCCCCTGACAGGTTCCCCTGATGGTGTCATCGCCTTGATATAGTATTTTTAGGCTTCCCCTGATGGGTTCTTCTTACTGATGCCCCTTAAAAATATTTATCTTTTTGATCATCGATACTTGTTGGCTTAGTCTGGAATGTCTGTCGTGCGAAATATTTATCTTTTTAAGTAACATCAGTCATTCCTTGACATTGTCGAGTCCGTTCAAGTTAACACTAATGACTCACCCAGTGCAGTGCAGTTCATCCCCTGATGACTAAGTCGTCCATCAGTGGATGCAAAACTTGTGCAGTTATACTAAGGTTTATAGAATACCTTAAGAATTTATAGATGCACATTTATTCCCTTAAACATTATCATCATCATTTATATCTAACAATCTCCCCCTATTTATGTTTATCAGTTTAATAACCATAAATCTAACTATTGTATTGATGATGATGTCAAAACTCAAAATTATAAAATTAAAGAAGTTAAAAAAAATAAATGTATTTGTATAGTTACCAAGAATAATTATGTACAAGTATTTTACTTTTTGTACAAATAAGCATCTTGTTCTTCTTGTTGCTCCTCCTCCACAGCCTTCTCCTTTTGAAGTTTCTTTCCATCTAATGTCCTTAGCCTTTTGGAGTGGATCAGTAGTCACATCCTCTGAAGGTTGATTCAACAACAACCCCTGACAATGACTTTGAACATTTCTAAAGATTTCTCCCCCTTTTTGGCAGCATTATCAGTGGAAGTTGAGAATTGTAATGTGACTTGAGAAACTTATTTTCTCTATATTCTTTATTTACAAGGATCTCATCCTTATTTCCCACAACCTCTCTTTTTTCTATGCCTTTTAAGGCATCACTCTTTTCCTCTCCTTTTTCATTGCCTTCTAAGGCAGTATACTCATTCTCTCCTTGTGCCAAGGTCCTCTCAATGGGTTGACCTTGCCTCTTTTCACTATGTATTCTCTCAGCCTTACTCAAAGTTGTCCTAATTGGGCTCTTATGGGCTATGTTATCAACAACTGTGGACAAAGTAAGTAATGTATCTGTTATCATTGTGTCCACAAAAGTGATTTGAGCAATAGTGGAGTGGAAAAGATATGTTTATGTACAATAGGAGAAGTATAGGTATTTATTGAATTAGTATTTATGTCACTGAGTATTGGCTCCTCCAAGAAGTGCAAATTTGGAGGATTTGATGTCATAACACTTAGAACTTGTGTCATGACATCTGAAGAATGTTGAGACAAAGAAAAGAAGTATAGAGATATATAAAGGAGTTTTGGTTGAATCACTGAATAAGGAGGTGATTCATCAAGTAAAGTTGTGTGTGCACTTACTGTGTAAGATATTTGCAAGTGGCTCTTAGAGTCCCTGATGTTGGTGTCATTAGAGGCTATGGTCAGTGTATGTGTCTCACTCAACTGTGGCCTTGGTTGAAGACTTTATTCAATAATTGAATCCTTTTGGGAGGAAACAATTAGGGATGAGTGTATTTCCTTATTAAGGTTAGTATCATTTTGGGAGGAAACTGCCTGATTTGGTTTGGGGTTAACACTCATGGCTGTCCTCTTCTTCTTCTTTCTCTTCAAGCCAATCACTTCTCTCACCTTGCTCCCCCTCAATAGATGAGGCTACTTCAGAGAGTTTTATATTAGTACCATTAGCCTTTTGGGAGACTGAGGGTTGGGTTATTGAGAGTGGTTGTGTGGAAATTGATAATACTACTTGGGTAGGCAAAGAAGTACAAGAAATAAGAGATTTAGAAAAAATGTGTAAGTGATACCTGTTTCATATGAATTCTCGATGCAGATGTACCACCTTTAATACACATCCTTTCAAAACAAAAAGAACATATATATATATATATATATGATAGTAATAATTTATTTATTTTTTGTTATATACATATATACATAAACATATAATCATGTATCAGTTACAATAACAGGAAATGATGAGATGAGTTAGAAATACCAGCACTTAAGACCTTTAACAGATTGAACTTTCCAACAATTTTTCTGGCATGACTTCAGCAAGTTGATTAAACATCATCTTGTATAATTCACCATTCCCAGCTCTCCCACTAGATTTACAAAAGTGGCTTCATCAAGAGTTTTGGTGAAAATGTCTGCCAATTGCTTATTTGTTGGTACAAAATGTAGTTCAATGGTTCTATTCATGACATCTTCCCTGATAAAGTAATA
Source organism: Centella asiatica (assembly GCA_014636745.2). Classification (NCBI taxonomy): domain Eukaryota; kingdom Viridiplantae; phylum Streptophyta; class Magnoliopsida; order Apiales; family Apiaceae; genus Centella; species Centella asiatica. Next base: position 6,956,961 of record CM025780.1, on the reverse strand, counting down.
CCTAATTGTTAGGAATTATAGCATTTGATGATGATGTATAACACTTAGAATTGTTAAATTTTGTAAATGTACAAATACCTGCAGTAATGTACTATGAGAATTTACTATCAAGAAACTACAGGAAAGCATCAAAGAATACAATGAATGCACTTGGAGAGTTCAACATATGTCAAGGTTGATCAAGCAAAATTAGTCTATCAGAGACTAAGCTTTTGTCTATCGGAGACTAAGAGCCTATCAGAGACTAAGTTTTTGAATTGTCAGAGACTAACTTTTTGAACTGTTGGAGACTAAGTTTTTGTCTGTCAGAGACTAAGTTTTTGTCTATCAGAGACTAAGTTTCTATCTGTTAGAGACTAAGTTTTTGTCTATCAGAGACTATGTTTCTGTCTATCAGAAACTAATTTTTGGTCTATCAGAGATTAAGTGTTTGTTCATCAGAGACTAATGTTGAAGCAAGCAGAGACTAACCATCAAAGAATAAATTTCCACTGACATAAGGGATGATGTTAGGTTTTATGAACATTTGATGATGATTGTCTTTAGAATACTTAGGAATACAAATGTACAGAAAAGTGTTGGTTTGTAACACTTTAGTTTTGTAGCTAGCAGTAGTATCTCTTGTTTGTAAATTAGTCATTATAATAAAGAGATAGGTTCATTTCTTTTGTATGTACTGCTGGAATACTTGTTGAGTTTGTTCAACAAGTTGTTAAATTAATTAGTCCTTCGGAGATTGATTTTGGCTTGTCGGAGATTAAGGGAAAAGTCCACCAGAGATTAAAGTTTTGTTCATTAGAGATTGGACTTTGCCCATCGGAGATTGAAGAATCTTTCATCGGAGATTAAAATGTTTTGTTCATCGGAGATTGAAGGATTGGTCATCGGAGATTAAAGCTTACGTCATCGGGGATTGTAACTAAAGAGTCAGAGATTAATGCTGACGTCATCAGAGATTAAAACAATACCTCGGAGATTAAAAGCTGACATCACCAGAGACTAAAGCCAAAGTATCGGAGATTACTCGAAGTAAAGCATCAGAGATTACCTGATGTAAAGCATCGGAGATTACTCGAAGTGATCAGGGACTAATTAAAGAAGCTATCGGAGATTAGTCGAAGACTTAATCACTGATGGAGTTAGAGTTCAAATCAAAGAAGGAAAGTCTTCCATGCACACGTAGACTTTATTGAAGACGTAGCTGACAAGGAAACTTGTTAGAAATCTTTCAATTGGAAAGATTGTATTTGATTTGAATTAGGAAGCTAGGTTTTTGATAACTTAGTTTTAGAAGCTGTAATTATAAATTACAGAATAGCAAAACGAAGCTAGAGAGGTGTATAGAAAGAGAATTGAAAGGGTTGTATTTTCTAGATACACAGAATAGAAGCTGACGATCGAAGCTTGTCTTGATTGTTAGAAAACTTGTAATCAATTGTTAAAATCAATAAAAGCAATTGTTTATAAAGTTTTAATCTTGTTCTTTATATTCCGCAGAAAGTTAATTTCTTAAAGAACAGGAATTCGAAAAAGTTGTAAGAACTTGTATTCAACCCCCCTTCTACAAGTTCTAGGCCATCTCACTGGGAAAACAGATGACATATGACTAAAGACAGTGGAACTAAAGATAAGGATGCTTGTCCAACAAGGAGAGATTGGCTACCAAGGAAGCCTCAAGGAAAGAAGTTATACACACACACACACACATCATGTTGCAAGTATGAAACCTGCAAAGCCGCAAGCATGAAACCTGCAAAACAGTAAGTTGAAATACTGCAGAGACAACTTATAACAACTTGAAGCAAGAAGTTCATTGAAGCTGGACTAATTATGTCCAGAGAAGCCCACAAAGATAATATATATATTGTTGATATCTTATCTTGGGAACTCCAAGAAGAAAAATGGAAGCTGGTGTAGTGAATATAAACTAGAAAAGTCACATAAATAGGCTAGCATCTAAGGGAGGCTGAATAATGAAGAAAGTTGTGTGACAGAGCTGCAAGTACCAATAAACTACAAATATTTTTGGTAAACAACTCAGAATAGAAGCTTGGAGTATATGGAAGTTGTGTCTATAAATAGACATAGAGCAGCTGAGGTAAGAGAGCTGAGAACTCTGAGTTTAATAAACAGAATACATCTTATCTCAGATCACATATCTCTCAGAACAACACTTCCATATATATAGAGAGTCAGCAGCTGTAATTAGTTTTACAGAAAAAGAAGCAAGTTATTACAAATTGAGAAGCTGTTTTTTTTTTAAACAGAAGAAATTGTAATGATTCAATTTAATTGACAATATCATTCTTTATTGTTGATTACAATTTATATCTTGCAATTTTGCTTACTATTTTTATTGTTGTATCATTTAAGTAAAGTTTTATAACTATTCTTGGAAATTAAATTGTTCATAATAGTTTAGTTTTGAAGAAAAGTTTATAATTGTATTCAACCCCCCTTCTACAATTACTCACACGAGACAAACACTAATCTCTATATGTTTAGTTCTAGAATGTTGGAATTTTGTTGAAATTTAGGGCATAGTCCAATAACTGATTTTTCATCCATAGAATTTGTGCACAGCAACTTCCAGCTGCAATATATTCAGCTTCAACAGTGGATGTTGATATTGAGTATTGCTTTTTGCTGAACCAAGATACAAGTCTTCCTCCTAGAAATTGACAGCTTCCGGTTGTACTCTTTCTGTCAATTCTGCATCCTCCAAAGTCAGCATTAGAATACCCCAGTAATTCAAATTCAGACTCCTTTGGATACCAAAGTCTCAATTCTATAGTGCCCTTGATGTACTTCAAGATTCTTTTCACTACAATTAGATGAGACTCCTTTGGATCAGCTTGAAACCTTGCACAAAGACATGTTGCAAACATAATGTCAGGCCTGCTTGCTGTTAGATACAACAGTGAACTAATCATTCCCCTATAAGTCTTTAGATCAACTTTCTTTCCATTCTTATCAGGGTCAATCTTGGTTGTTGTGGCCATAGGTGTCTTTGCTACCTTTGAGTCCTCCATGTCAAATTTCTTGAGAAGTTCTTTGGCATATTTTGTCTGATGTATATAAATCCCATTAGTTACTTGTTTGATCTGCAGTCCCAAGAAATAAGATAATTTACCCATCAAACTCATTTCATACTTGTTGTGCATGAGCTTGGATAACTTTTCACACAATCTAGTGTCTGTGGATTCAAAGATGATATCATCATCATGTATATCATGTATTTGAACCAGGATCAAATAACCTTGGTGTTATCTAAAGAAAAATGTCTTGTCAATGATACCTTTTGTGAACTTGTTATCCACCAGAAACTTTGACAGTGTGTCATACCAAGCTCTAGGAGCTTGCTTTAGTCCATAAAGTTTTTTCTCTAGTTTGTAGACATGATTTGTGAATTTTGAACTTTCAAACCCTGGTGGTTGTTAAACATACACCTCCTGTTCCAGTTTCCCATTGAGAAAGGCACTTTTCACATCCATTTGAAAAACTCTAAAGTTCGAATGTGCTGTATAGGCTAAAAAGATTCTTATAGCCTCAAGTCTAGCCATTAGTGCAAAAGTCTCATCAAAGTTAATCATTTCCTCTTGAAGATATTCTTTTGTCACCAGTCTTACTTGTTTCCTTATATCAATGCCAACTTCATCCATCTTATTTCTGAATACCCACTTGGTACGATTATAATTTTGTCTTTAGGTTTAGGCACCAACTTCCATAATTGATTTCTTTCAAATTGATTCAGCTCTTCCTGCATAGCCATGATCCATTCTGCATCTTGAATGACTTCTTCAAATTTCTTTGGCTCAATTTGTGAAAGAAATCAAGCATATAGGCATTCATTAGATGTTGCTTTTTTGGTTTGCACTCTCTGGCTTGGATCACCAATGATTAAATCTGATGTGTGACTCCTAGACCATTTGGGCTTAGAAATGTATCTTGATGAGCTTGTGTGATCATCATTTCCTCCCCCTAAGTCTACGCTATCAGCTTTTGAGAAAACTCCCCCTGAATTTATACTTAAATCAGGGTTAAAGTTATCCTCTGATGGTGCATTCCCTGATGGATTATCTCCTGATGGAGTATTCCCTAACCTGTTGTCCAAGAGGTTAACTCCATCTATTGAAGGGGCTTCTAGGTTGTTTGGATTGACATCAGGAATGGATAAATTTTTCATTTCTCTGCACTCATCAGCTTCAATCTCTTGATAATCAAAATCATCTTCATTTTCAAATCTGAGCTCTTCATGAAAACCAAGGTATTCAAGTCCAGATATCTCTTGATCATTAAAAGCTACATGTATAGACTCCATCACCGCCTTAAGTCTCTTGTTATAAACCCTATAGGCCTTAGATGTCAGGGAGTAACCTAGGAAAATATCTTCATCAGCCTTTGAGTCAAATTTTCCTAAGTTCTCACCAAAGTTCCTTAATACAAAGCATTTGCATCCAAAAACATGTAGGAACTTGATGTTCGGTTTCCTCCCTGTCATTAGCTTGTAAGGTGTCTTGTTGTGAGCCTTGTTGATTAAGGATCTATTTTGAGTGAAGCAAGCAGTGGAAATTGCCTCAGCCCAAAAATAGGTAGGAATCTTTGCCTCTGCTAGCATTGTCGTAGCAGCTTCTATCAGGGTTTGATTCTTCCTTTCTACTACACCATTCTATTAAGGAGTTCTTGGAGTAAAAAATGTATGATTGATGCCTCTTTCCACACAGAATCCATCAACAACTGCATTCTTGAATTCAGTTCCATTATCTGTCCTCAAAATTCTAACCACTGACCCTGACTCAGTTTCCACTTTCTAAATATGGTCAATGATTTGTTGAGGTACTTCAGATATGGCATGTTGAACTTGACCCAAGTATATCTAGTGTAGTCATCCACAATGACCATTGCAAATCTTTTCTTTCATACTAACATGATGTTGAAAGGACCAAAGAGATCCATATGAAGCAATTGAATTGGGTCCTTGATCATTGTGGCTTCCTTGCTGACAAAGGATGATTTCCTTTGCTTCCCTTGTTGGCATGCTGAACATAATCTTTCTTGAATGAATTCCACTTGAGGTAGTCCAGTTACCAACTCTCTCTTTACCAAATCATTGATAATTTTGTAGTTCAGGTGAGAGAGCTTCTTGTGCCACAGTCTGCTCTTATCAGGGGTTGCCTTGCTATAGAAACACGACTCTCCATTCACTAACTTAAAAAATCGGTAATATAAAGATCTCCTTTCCTAATCCCTGATAAGACCAGTTTCCCATCACTTTCTTTTGAGATTAAGCACTGATCCCTGTTAGGTTTTAGAACATTTGATGATGATTGTCTTTAGATTACTTAGAGTACAAATGTATAGAAAAGTGTTAATTAGTAACACTGAAGTTTTGTAGCTAGCAGTTATCTCTTTGTTTGTAATTCATTCATTCTTTGTAAAAAGATATAAATATTTCTCATTTGTAAGTAACTGCTGGAATGGTGTATCGAAGCTTCAGAAAGTCAAGATGTGTATTTAATCCGTTAGAGTTTGCAAAAAGGCTTATTGGAGACTAGGAGAATTGGTTAGGGACTAAAAAGATTTTATCTGTCGGAGACTAGTTTTGCCTATTGGAGACTAAGACTTAAGTCATCAGAGATTAAGTCTAAAGAAGTCGGAGACTAAAGCTTACGTTATTGGAGACTAAAGTTAAAAGCATCAGAGACTAAGCTGGAGTCATCAGAGACTAAGCCTTAACGCGTTAAAGACTAAATAATTCTATCGGAGACTACACAAGCTGACGTCATCAGGGACTAAATGCACCGGAGACTAGTAATGACATCACCAGAGACTAAAGATGAAGCATCAGGGACTAATCGAGATTTAATTCCTGAGAAATACGAAGTTTGAATTAAAAAGGAATGTCTTCCACATAAAGCAAGATAATATTGAAGACGTAGCTGGTAAGGAAACTAACCAGAAATCTGTTCCTATCAAAAAGGAAAGATTGTATTTGATTCGAATAAGGAAGCTGAATTTTATTCAGAATAGGAACTGAGTTAATAATAATTCAGTTGTTAGAGAAGCTGTAATTAGGTTTACAGAGAATTGTGACTTTGAAGCTGTATAGGTTTTTCATAGTTTTGTATCTTTTCCTATACATAATAGAAAAGAAGCTGACGATTACATTATTGTAATTGTTAGGATTTGTATTCAATTGTAAATCGATAAAGCAATTGTTTATAAATTGATTTGTGTTCTTGTTCTTTATATTCCGCAAGAAAAGTTAATTTCTTAAAGAACAAGTAATTCGAAAAGTTTTTAAAGAACTTGTATTCAACCCCTCCTTCTACAAGTTCTCGGCATCTCACTGGGAAAACAATTGGTATCAGAGCCTGTAATTGAATTTATTCAATTAATACGTTCCAAGAGATGGGCAATGATGAAGCAAGCAGCTCTAGCGTAATGGCGTATGTGGGAAGTCGTGATGGTGGTACTAGAATCCCTATTCTTAAACGAGAAGAATATCCAATGTGGAAGCAAAAGATGTACATGCACTTGAGAGCAATAGATCCAGATTATATTGATAGGATTGAGAAGGGTCCCTATCTACCCAGGAAATTTATTCCTGCTAAAACTGTCGATGGATCTGTTGTTGCAGAACACTTTCAACTTGCTCCAGAATGTGATTATACAAACGAAGACAAGTTGCAAGTGTTAAAGGATGCTAAGGTGATGAACATGTTGCAAGTGTTAAAGGATGCTAAGGTGATGAACATACATTATAATGGAATTGATAAAAATATGTTCACAAGAATCATAAATTGCACTATATCAAAGCAAATATGAGACACCATCAAAGTCCTGTGTGAAGGGACTGACCAAGTCCGAAAGAACAAAAGATCATTGTTGACACAACAATATGAGTTCTTTCAAGCAAAGCCTGGTGAACCAATAACATCAGTTTATGATAGGTTCAACACTTTGCCCAATGATTTGAAAATACTTGGGAAGTCCTATGACAATGAGGATGTCAATACAAAGTTCATGAGATCTCTACCTCCAAGTTGGGATCCAAAGACAACGACAATAAGAGAGGTTCATGATTTGGATATCCTCACACTGGACAGGCTCTACGGGAATTTAAAGACTTATGAAGTTGAAGTAGAGTAACGACAACGCATGCATGGCAAGGATAGAGGAGCTGCGTTGATGGTTGATACAAGCAAGTCTGAAGAGAAGCTTGATGAGGAATCTTCTAATGCTAGCTCAACTGATCAGGAAGATGAACTAGATTCTGATGATGACATGGAGGAATTCATGGCATTTATGGTCAAACAGTTCAAGAAATTTAGAGCAAGCAGGAAAGGGAGAAAATCGTCAAGGAAGCCTAACCCAAAACGTGAAGGTCAAAAAGTTACCTTTAACTTAAAAAAGATAAGATGCTACAACTGTGATGGGTTAGGGCACTTTGCCAATGAGTGTAGGAAGCCTAGATCTAGTGATAGATCTAAAGATGAAAAATCAAGGAAAGATTTTGCTGACAAGAAAGCTAAATCCAAGAGCAAAGCCTTGATAACTGAGGGAAAAGATTGGATTGACAGCGACTCTGATGAAGAAGTTGTCAACTTTGCCCTAATGGCTCGTAGTGACGAGTCAAGTGATTTTACAAAGGTATGTGATGCAAATCAGAATTTTAACGTGCTTAATTTACTTGATACATCTAGCATTGAAAGCACGCAAAAAGATATGTCTGATTTGCATGTCAGTTTTAAATCATTAACTATTGAACATACCAATGTAAAAGAATCACGTGACAATCTCTTAAAAAGAAACAAGTTTCTTGAAGAGAGATTGGCACAATTTGACACTATCAAGTTTGATTTAAACAAAGCTCATCACATGATTGATGCTTTGAAAAAGAGGGAATATTACTTAGTAGAGCAACTTGAAATTGCTCAAGCTAAGATTAAACAATGGAACACTTCTGGGACAATTTGACACTATCAAGTTTGATTTAAACAAAGCTCATCACATGATTGATGCTTTGAAAAAGAGGGAATATTACTTAGTAGAGCAACTTGTAATTGCTCCAGCTAAGATTAAACAATGGAAGATTTCCTCTAAAAAATTAACTAACTTAGTAGAGTGTCAAACAATAGGTCAAAAATCTGGACTAGGTTATGATGAAAACTTAGACAAGAGTTCAGATTTAGATGATCTATTTGAAGCTGCAAACTCCTCAACTAGTAAGCCAAACATTTTAAAAAGAATTAATTTTGTCTCTCCTGTTATTAAACCCAAAATTATCAACACTCAATATCAATAAGTAACTGCAATATCAGAATTTGATCAAAAGATAGTAAATGTTCTTGATAAGAGTAATAATAAAAGATTAAATATTGGGTTCATGACAAAGACACAACTAAATAAAAAACTGGAGAATATTCTAGACAAAAAGGCTGAAAAATTGGTGGAGTTAAGCAAAAAGAAGAAAAATAGGAATGGAAAGATAGGCATTAATAAACATACAAACTATGCTAGAATGTATGATGCTCCTAGAAAGACATGTCATGTATGTGGTAACCCCAACCACATAGTTGTAAACTGTAGGAGCAAAAATAAAATTCCTATAATTGAGACTGCACCTTCAAAAAGAATAAAAGATAAATCACCAGTAAAAAGGTTAGAACATCTTTGCATTAAAACTGAAAATTCTAAGCTTGGCAGTCTCTCACAAACAAGTAGCAAGACTAATGATTGTCCTATTAAAGTTAAAACTGTTAAAAGATAATCAACTCAATCTGAGTCAAGTCTTGAGTCTACAACTAGTGAGAAAGGACCCAAGAAAGTCTGGGTTCCAAAAATCTCAAACTAGTTACTCTCTATTGTGCAGGGCAAAAAGAAGAAATCATGGTATTTAGACAGTGGCTGTTCAAGGCACATGACTGGAGATAAGACCCTGCTAAGACAGTATGAAGAGAAAAGTGGCCCAAAAGTCACTTTTGGAGATGACAGCAAAGGCCATACAAGGGGATATGGCAATGTTGAACATGGAGATGTCATCTTCACAGAAGTAGCACTGGTTGACGGTTTAAAGCACAATTTACTTAGTGTGAGTCAACTATGTGATAAAGGATTCCATGGTATCTTTAAAGAAGACCTATGACAGGTGTGTGACAAGGAATCTGGAAATGTGATTTTGACTGGAAAAAGAACAGGACATTTGTATGTTGCAAATCTTATTTCTTTTATTGATCAAATCACATGTCTGTATAGCAAAGCTTCAACTGATGAAAGTTGGCTTTGGCATAAGAAGCTTTCCCACTTGAATTTCAAGAACATCAACAAGCTTGTGAGGAAAGGATTGGTAGCTGGCATTCCACAATTAGAATTTACACAAGAAGGATTATGTGATGCATGCTAGAAAGGGAAACAAAAGAGTGTATCATTCAAGAGTAAACCAGCAACATCAATCACTGACCCGCTACAATTGTTACACATGAATTTGTTTGGTCAAGTGAATGTGATGTCTATCTTAAGAAATAGATATTCACTTGTTATTGTGGATGATCACACGAGGTATACTTGGGTAAAATACCTCTTTACAAAAGATGAAGCTGCTCAGTTCATAATTGATCATATCAAGAAGATAGAAACTGAGTCAGGAAAAACAGTAAGGGTTATAAGGAGCGATAGAGGAACATAATTCAAGAATTCCCAAGTACTTGAATTCTGCACTGAAAAAGGAATAACACATCAATTCTCAGCTTCAAGAACCCCTCAACAAAATGGAGTTGTTGAGAGGAAAAATAGAACCCTTATTGAAGCAGCAAGGACTATGTTACAAGAGGCTAAGCTTCCCACATATTTTTGGGAGGACACTATAAGCACTGCTTGCTTTACACAGAATAGATCCTTGATAAACAAAGCATACAACAAAACACCTTATGAGTTAATGACTGGGAGAAAACCAACTCCCAAGTTCTTACAAGTGTTTGGTTGTAAATGCTTTGTACTGAGAGATTCATCAGAGTCAAGAGGAAAGTTTGACAATAAATCTGATGAAGCAATCTTCTTAGGTTATTCTCTGTCAAGTAAAGCATACATAGTATATAATCTAAGAACAAAAGTCATTGTGGAATCAATACAAGTCGTGTTTGATGATAAAAAGATTCCAAGAATGATTGGACAAGGATTGCATGAACCTCTCAGTTTTGAGAATGAATTGGATGCATGGGAATATCCATCAGAGACTACTGAAAAGCCCCAAGATAGTAATGATCCTTACTTAATTGAGGGGGAGCTAACGGTTATGCATGAAGTGCCATGATCTAATAATTTATCAGAGAATAGATTATTAGATGAAACTCAAGAGACTGGTGACATTAGTAATCCGTCGAAGACTAATGTTTCACCAGAGACTAGTGTCACTCATGCACAATCTGAAACTACATTGACATAGGAGACAATAAAAATCAACAGCTCAGGGAAAGCTGATAATGCAGGAGTCAATGGTTTAGGGGGAGCAGTCTCTGATCATGAAGCTAGAATGTATAACACCAATCTAGAAAATGAAGCCTCAACTTCAAGGTCAAATCTACCATGTGCAATTCCATGGTTGAGAGACCACACACCAGATTTGATAATTGGAAGTTTAGAGGATGGAGTCAAGACTAGAAGTGCAACTCAAAATGAATGTTTATATCTCAGTTTTCTTTTAAAGATTGAGCCAAAGAAAATTGAGGAAGCACTTCAAGATCCTGACTGGATAATTGCCATGCAAGAAGAATTAAACCAATTCGCTCGAAATAAAGTCTGGAGACTGGTACCAAAACCAAGGAATAGATCAATAATTGGTGCCAAGTGCGTCTTCAGAAATAAATTGGATGAAGCTGGTACAATTACAAGGAACAAAGCAAGACAGGTTGCAAAAGGATATTCTCAAGAAGAAGGAATAGACTATGATGAGACTTTTGCACTAGTAGCAAGACTTGAAGCGATAAGAATCTTCCTGGCATATGCAGCCTACAAGAACTTCAAGGTGTACCAGATGGATGTCAAAAATGCTTTCTTGAATGGAAAATTGGAAGAGGAAGTCTATGTTTGCCAACCCCTAGGTTTTGTGGACTCCAAATTTTCAAATCATGTCTACAAGTTAGACAAAGCACTTTATGGCTTAAAACAAGCACCAAGAGCCTGGTATGATACTCTATCTCAATTTTTGCTTGAAAATAAATTTGTTAGAGTTATCATAGATAAAACTTTATTTTATAGAAAGCAAGGCTCTGACATTATATTGGTGCAAATATATGTATATGATATTATATTTGAATCTACAAATGAAAAACTTTGTGAAAGATTTTCAAAACTTATGCAGTCTAGATATGAAATGAGTATGATGGGAGAATTAACATTTTTCTTAGGTTTGCAAATAAAACAATCAACTGATGGAATATTTATCAGTCAGTCCAAGTATATCAAAGACTTATTGAGAAAATATGATTTGGTTGATTGTGCATCTGCAAAAACACCCATGCCTACTGCCACTAAGCTAGATAAAGATTTAAAAGGAAAGAAAATTGATATTACTACCTATAGAGGCATGATAGGCTCTCTTTTATATCTAACTGCAAGTAGACTTGATATAATGTTTGCTACATGTTTATGTGCTAGATTTCAAGCTGACCCTAGAGAGTCACATTTGATTGCTGTAAAAAGAATACTCAGATATCTAAAGGGCACCCCAAACCTTGGTTTATCGTATCCCAAATAATCTGATTTTAAACTAATTGGTTATTCAGATGCTGACTATGCAGGTTGCAAGCTTGATAGGAAAAGCACAAGTGGAAGTTGCCAACTTCTTGGAGGCAGACTTGTTTCTTGGTTTAGCAAGAAACAAAATTCAGTTTCTACTTCAACAGCAGAAGCTGAATATATCGCAGCTGGGAGTTGCTGTGTTCAAATCCTATGGATCAAGAATCAACTCCTAGACTATGGTATGTCATTATCCAAAATTTCTATTTATTGTGATAATACTAGTACCATAGCAATAACAAAAAATCCAGTGCAACATTCAAGAACAAAACACATAGATATTAGATATCACTTCATAAGAGAACATGTAAGTGAAGGTAATATCGAATTACACTGGGTAACAACTGATAAACAACTTGCAGACATATTCACGAAATCTTTAGATGAATCTACCTTTTCTAGATTAGTTTCTAAATTAGGAATGTTGAATTATGCCTCTAAAAATTGATTAATTTTTGAAAACAAGTTGTTTAGTTTTATGCAGCTAGAATTTATTTTCTGGATTGCAGCTGTTTTTAATTACACAGAATTTATGCAGCTAGAATTTATTTTCTGGATTGTAGCTATTTTTAATTAAACAGAATTTGTAAAGCTAGAATTAATTTTCTGGATAGAAGCTGTCTTATTTTATTAAAGCAGAATCTTAGGAGCTAGAATTTTAGTTTTGAAAAAATTTGATAAAATGAATAATCAAATAATATGAGCTAGAGTGAGTAAGAGACTATTTTAGTCCCTGATAGTTGTTTTTAATTAGTCCTCGACTAAATTAAAAAAATTGAACTATCGGAGACTAACTAGTCCCTGTTAGTTAATACTATCAGAGACAAACTAGTCCCCGATAGTTAATACTATCAGAGACTACCTTAGTCCCCAATGGTCAATACTATCAGCGACTACCTTAGTCCCTGATAGTCAATACTATCAGAGACTACCTTAGTCCCCGATAGTCGATACTATCAGCGACTACTTTAGTCCCTGATAGTTAATACTATCAGAGACTACCTTAGTTCCCGATAGTTAATACTATCAGAGACTAACTAGTCCCCGATAGTTAATACTATCCGAGACTACCTTAGTCCCCGATAGTCAACACTATCAGAGACTAATCTTCTTCTAGTCTCTTACAAGTGAACTTACTAGAGATTAGGGCAATCTCCGATCGAGGGTAATATGGTAGTTATCCCTCCCACGATCAAAAACGGTTCACTACATTTAGAATTGCAAACGTTTCTCATACTTTGCTAAAAGTAAAATCATTTTGCAATCACAATCTCTCAAAGCTCTGAAATTATTTTCTCTCTGCAAATACTCTGCAATTTAACCCTTTTTCAAGTTTTCTTAAAAAGTTCACAGATCTCTGAAAATGGCCGCTAAAACTGTTATGTTCAAGTTTGGAGACTTTGATATCATCAAGAAAAACCATGCAGGGGTGGCTGATAAGCATGTCTTTGAAGCCCAGTACCACCCCTTTGTGGATTTCCTTCAACACTCCAATCTTTCGTATGCCATTTACGAAGCCCACATCCAAGCCGCTGAGGTTATCACGGCTGTCTGGTCCACTGCTACCATCCACGGTGAGAAAACTGCCTCCCCTGTGGTAAGTTTCAGGTATGCTAATAATGTCTATACCATAGATCATACTGTAGTAAATAATGCTTTACATTTACCTGTTCATGAAAACTATGACACACTTGCTTCTGATGAAGAAATTGTTTCTATGTTCAAAAATTTACATTATTCTGCTGAAATTAGTTCTGTTGGGTCTATAACACGACCCCATCCTAGGCAAGAGTGGTCACTATTTTTTGACATAATAACAAAAGAATTTTCTACTAAGTGCAGTGGCTATGATGCTATCACTACACTCACACAACAAATCACTTTTAGTGTGTTGTATAATAAGCATATTAACATTGGGCTTTTAATTCTGCAAAATCTTTTGATAAAACTTAAAACCAATAAAAATATAATTTATTATTCTAGGTTTTTGATGATGATTGTTAAATATCTAATTCCTAACCTTGATATTACTGGAATGCAAGTTTTACCAACTGTTTTGCAGAGTAAAAAAATATTTACAGATGTGAAGCATAAATCTGCAAAGGTAGTAGTTTCTTTATTTTTTCCTCCTATCATGAGATCTATTCTCATTGACAGGCTTTCAAATCTTTATTCTTTGCAATTCTTTGAGGATATTGAAAGCCAAAACCCCATTAATCCTCCAACCACTTCACAACAACTGTCTATAGCCCCCTCCACAGTCTCTCAACAGATTGTGGTTGTAAAACCAAAGACAATAACAAAACTCCCAATTAAAAGAAAAATAATTGAGGGAGCAAGTGAGGATGAGGGAGAACAAGAAGCTGAAGTTCCACTTCAGAGAAAGAAGAGAGTTATAACCAAAAGCCCACAGCAATCCAGTGCTTCTCAAAAACCATTGGAGGATATAAGGAAAAACAGTGAACTGTCACCACCCTCCCAAAAGGAAGTTGACATTGAAGAAAGTTCCCATCCAGGAACACACTGTACAAAGTCTGCACAACCTCTTGTTCACCAACAAGAGGCAACCCAAAGAGAGAAAATAAAAGAAAAGCGTGACACAAGGAGTGCACACACAGAGTCATCCTTTGATGTTCCTCAATTTTCAATGTCTGAGGAACAGCCAACACTCCAAACTATATCTTCTTCTCCTTTTTCTCCCACTCTTGATTCTTTTGATATACATATGATTGATTCTCTTGATTTTTCCCAAGAGGAGCCAATAATCGAGACAAGCTCTCACACAGATTCCATGGATAGATCCCTAGCCCAAGATAAACAAAGGGAACCCCCTATCCATCCTGTCACAAGCACTTCTCAAACCCCCACTTCTGTAGGACAGAGTGACACCATCCATATGAGTGAGGTTGTGAGAATAATTAGTGAGAGTCAGGCTCCTGCCCTGGAAAAAGGAGAGACCATACACATACAAAAGAGTCAAGCTTTAGATAGCTTGGAAAAAGGAGAGATAGAGAAGCTGGGTGCCCAACCCCAGGCAAAAGGAGAGGGTGTGAGCAAGGATGAGATCCTTGAACAAAAGAACAGAGAGAAATTTTCAGCAGGTATCTTTCTACAACCTGTTGAAACCAGCTCACAAGAAGCTCCGGTTTCTTCTGCTCCCTCCATCAATATCCAAACAGAAGAACCAGAGATTAGATCAAGCACAGTGGATGCAGCTTTACAAGTACTTTCAGAAATGTCCAATGCAGATTTTGAACAATTATATGGTCTACAACAAAGACAAGATCATATCTCTGCCTTGAAGACACAGCTTGTAAATGACCTTGTGCCTGAAGAAGCTCCAGAGCATAATGCTGATGAATGGCTTGATGCCTCTTATGCCAACACTCGGGAGGATGCAGCCGCCCAATTAAGGCAGGATTATGTGACCAATATAGGGTCAACTGCAGCTGCACCTTCCATTAAAGATTTACTTGAAGAAGTAACCAAGGTGGACAAGAAACATACAAAGTTTCACCACTTCTTGGTTACTAGCATAAACGGTGCAGTGCAACAAATAAAGGAAAGGATGGAGTTGGAGACAGACAAAATCAGAAGGTGTTATAAAGGACACTTACCAAGGAGGACAATTACTGCCATTGATACACTTATCAAAGATAAGTCCAAGACTGACAGTCGACTTCAAGCCCTAGAAGCTAATATCCATCTCCTGATCCAAAAGCAAGACAGAATGGAGTAGCTACTGATGCAGGCAATTCCAAATCTGGCCACCTCCTCTCAACCCAAAGATGCTGATGTCAAAAAGGGGGAGAGTGGTCCATCCAATGTTCCCGTACAAAAGCACAAGTCTGGTCCTGTCCTTGATGCAGAATTGCAAGCAATGATGGACATGATCTTAAAGAAACATGCTGATCTTGCAGCAGCTACAACACAACTTCCAACACCAACAACAACAACAACAGTAACAACAACAACAGCAACAACAGCAACAGCAAAAGCAACAACAAAAGCTTCTCCTTCTTCCACTGCACAAGCCCCAACAGTAAAAGACAAAGGCAAAGGTGTCATGGTTGAAGATTCAAAAAAGAAAACTACTACTCAACCAGGACAACCCAAGCTACTGGGGGATGCCATGGAGACAACTCACTTTCCTACTCCAGTTGAACTAATAGTGGATGGGAAAGTTGAACTCAAATCACATGTCTGTATAGCAAAGCTTCAACTAATGAAAGTTGGCTTTGGCATAAGAAGCTTTCCCACTTGAATTTCAAGAACATCAACAAGCTTGTGAGGAAAGGACTACCGTAGCTGGCATTCCACAATTGGAATTTACACAAGATGGATTGTGTGATTCATGTCAGAAAGGGAAACAAAGAAGTGTGTCATTCAAAAGCAAACCAGCAACATCAATCACTGACCCTTTACAGTTGCTGCACATGGATTTATTTGGTAAGGTGAATGTGATGTCAATCTTAAGAAATAGATATATTCTTTGGTTATTGTGGATGATCACACGAGGTATACTTGGGTAAAATACCTCCATACAAAAGATGAAGCTGCTCAGTTAATAATTGATCATATCAAAAAGACAAAAACCGAGTCAGGAAAAACAGTAAGGGTGATAAGGAGTGATAGAGGAACAGAATTCAAGAATTCCCAAGTTATTGAATTCTGCACTGAAAAAGGAATAACTCATCAATTCTCAGCTCCAAGAACCCCTCAACAAAATGGTGTTGTTGAGAGGAAAAATAGAACCCTTATTGAAGCAGCAAGGACTATGTTACAAAAGGCTAAGCTTCCCACATATTTTTGGGAGGAAGCTATAAGCACTGCTTGCTTTACACAAAATAGATCCTTGATAAACAAAGCATACAACAAAACACCTTATGAATTAATGACTGAGAGAAAACCAACTTTCAAGTTTTTACATGTGTGTGGTTGTAAATGCTTTGTATTGAGAGACTCATCAGAAACAAGAAGAAAATTTGACAACAAGTCTGATGAGGCAATCTTCTTAGGTTATTCTTTGTCAAGTAAAGCATACAGAGTATATAATCTAAGAACAAAGGTCATTGTGGAATAAATTCAAGTTGTTTTTGATGATAAAAAGATTCCAGGAATGATTGGACAAGGATTGCATGAACCTCTCAGTTTTGAGAATGAATTGGATGCATGAGAATATCCATCAGAGACTACTGAAAAACCCCAAGATAGCAATGATCCCTACATAATTGAGGGGGAGTTAATTGTTGTGCATGAAGTACCAAGAACTAATACTCTATCAGAGACTAGAGTATTAGATGAAACTCAAGAGACTGGTGAAATTAGTGTTCCATCGGAGACTAATGGTTCACCAGAGACTAGAGTCACTCATGCACAATTAGAGACTATATTGACACCAGAGACTATTGAAATAAACAGCTCAGGGGGAGCTAATAATGAAGTAGTCAATCGTTTAAGGGGAGCAGTCTCTGATCATGAAGCTAGATTGGATAACATCAATCTAGAAAATGAAGCCTCCACTTCAAGGTCAAATCTGCCACGTGCAATTCCATGGTTGAGAGACCACACACCAGATTTGATAATTGGAAGTCTGGAGGATGGAGTCAAGACTAGAAGTGCAACACAAAATGAATGTTTATATCTCAGTTTTCTTTCAAAGATTGAGCCAAAGAAAATTGAGGAAGCACTTCAAGATCCTGACTGGATAATTGCCATGCAAGAGGAGTTAAACCAAAGTCTGGAGATTGGTACCCAAACCAAGGAATAGATCAATAATTGGTGCCAAGTGGGTCTTCAGAAAAAAATTGGATGAAACTAGTACAATTACAAGAAATAAAGCAAGACTGGTTGCAAAAATATATTCTCAAGAAGAAGGAATAGATTATGATGAAACTTTTGAACCAGTGGCAAGACTTGAAGCAATCAGAATCTTCTTGGCTTTTGCAGCCTACAAGAACTTCAAGGTGTACCAGATGGATGTCAAAAGTGCTTTCTTGAATGGAAAATTAGAAGAGGAAGTCTATGTTTGCCAACCCCCAGGTTTTGTGGACTCCAAATTTCCAAATCATGTCTACAGGTTAGACAAAGCACTTTATGGCTTAAAACAAGCACCAAGAGCCGGGTATGATACTCTATCTCAATTTTTACTTGAAAATAAATTTGTTAGAGGTATCATAGATAAAACCTTATTTTATAGAAAGCAAGGCTCTGACATTATATTGGTGCAAATATATGTAGATGATATTATATTTGGATCTACAAATGAAAACTTTGTAAAAAAATTTCAAAACTTATGCAGTCTAGATATGAAATGAGTATGATGGGAGAATTAACATTTTTCTTAGGTTTACAAATAAAACAATCAACTGATGGAATATTTATCAGTCAGTTCAAGTATATCAAAGACTTACTGAGAAAATATGATTTGGTTGATTATGCATCTGCAAAAACACTCATGCCTACTGCCACTAAACTAGATAAAGATTTAAAAGGAAAGAAAATTAATATTACTAGCTATAGAGGCATGATAGGCTCTCTTTTATATCTAACTGCAAGTAGACCTGATATAATGTTTGCTACATGTTTATGTGCTAGATTTCAAGCTGACCCTAGAGAGTCACATTTGATTGCTGTAAAAAGAATACTCAGATATCTAAAGGGCACCCCAAACCTTGGTTTATGGTATCCCAAAGAATCTAATTTTAAACTAATTGGTTATTCAGATGCTGACTATGCAGGTTGCAAGCTTGATAGGAAAAGCACAAGTGGAAGCTGCCAACTTCTTGAAGGCAGACTTGTTTCTTGGTTTAGCAAGAAATAAAATTCAGTTTCTACTTCAACAGCAGAAGCTGAATACATCGCAGCTGAGAGTTGTTGTGCTCAAATCCTATGGATCAAGAATCAACTCCTAGATTATGGTATGTCATTATCCAAAATTCCTATCTATTGTGATAATACTAGTGTCATAGCAATAACAGAAAATCCAGTGCAACATTCAAGAACAAAACACATAGATATTAGATATCACTCCATAAGAGAACATGTAAGTGAAGGTAATATCGAATTCACTGGGTAACAACTGATAAACAACTTGCAGACATATTCACAAAACCTTTAGATGAATCTACTTTTTCTAGATTAGTTTCTGAATTAGGAATGTTGAATTATGCCTCTAAAAATTGATTAAATTTTGAAAACAAGTTGTTTAGTTGTGAGTATCTAGAAATTTTAATTTCTGGAATGTAGCTGTTTTTTTATTAAACAGAATTTTAGAAGCTAGAATTTAATTTCTGGAATGTAGCTGTTATCAAATAACAGAATTTTTGAAGCTAATAATCATTAAACTTGATTGTTGAAAATATTTTGAAAGCTTAAGAGAAAGAGACTATCTTAGTCCCTGATAGTGTTTTTAAACTAGTCCCCGACAGTCATTTTTAATTAGTCCCCGACTGAATTAAAATTTGAACTATCGGAGACTAACTAGTCTCCGACTGTTGTTTTTAATTAGTCCCCGACTGAATTAAAAATTTAAACTATCAGAGACTAACTAGTCCCCGACTGTTGTTTTTAATTAGTCTCCGACTGAATTAAGAATTTGAACTATCGGACACTAACTAGTCCCCGACTGTTGTTTTTAATTAGTCCCTGACTGAATTAAAAAATTAAACTATCAGAGACTACCTTAGTCCCCGACGTCGTTTTTGGTTAGTCTCTGACTCAATCAAAAACGAACTATCAGAGACTAATCGGGTTAAGTCTCTTATGAGTGAAGTTATTAGAGATTAGGGCAATCTCCGATCAAGAGTAATCTGGTAGTTCTCTTACCCATGATCGAAAAATGGTTCACTATCTTTAGAATTGCAAACGTTTCTAATATCACAATCTCTCAAAGCTTTGAAATTATTTTCTCTCTGCAAATTCTCTGCAGTCTAACCTTATTTCAAGTTTCTTCAAAGTTCACAGATCTCTTCAAATGGCCGCTAAAACAGTCTATTTCCAATTTAGAGATTTCGATTTCATAAAGACTAACCATGCAGTGGTGGCTAATAAGCATGAATTTGGAGCCCAATATCACCCTTTTGTGGATTTCCTTCAAAACTCCACTCTATCATATACCATTTATGAAGCTCCCGTCCATGCCGCTGAAGTTCTCACGGCTGTCAGGTCCACTTCTACCATCCAAGATGAGAACACCGACTCTCCTGTGGTAAGTTTCAGGTATGCAAACTCTGTTTATAATATAGATCATACCGTAGTTAATAATGCTTTATACTTGCCAATCTATGCAAACTTTGACTCCCCTGACTCTGATGAAGAACTTCTTTCTATGTTTAAAAACTTACATTATTCTGCTGAAATTAGTTCTGTTGGGTTTATAACACGACCCCATCTAAGGCAAGAGTGGTCACTATTCTTTGATATAATAACTAAAGCATTTACTTTAAAATGTAGTGGCTATGATGCTATCACTACACTCATACAAAAAATTGCTTTTAGTGTGTTGTATGATAGACATCTAAACATTGGGCTTTTAATTCTGCAAAATCTTTTGGTAAAACTGAAATCTGGTAATAAAAATAAAATCTATTATGCTAGGTTTTTGATGATGATTGCTTATTATCTAATCCCTAACCTTAATATTACTGGATTGCAAGTTGTACCAACTGTTTTGCAGAGTAAAAGAATTTTTACTGATGTGAAGCATAAATCTGCCAAGGCAAAGGTTCCCTTATTTTTCCCTCCTATCATGAGAGCTATTCTCATTTACAGGCTTTGAAATCTTTATTCTTTGCAATTCTTTGAGGATTTTGAAAGCCAAAACCCCATTAATCCTCCAACCACTTCATAACAACAATCCATAGCCACCTCCACAGTTTCCCAAAAGACTGTGGTTGTAAAAACAAAGACAGCCGAGAAGCTCCCAATAAAAAGAAAAATAATTGAGGGAGTGAGGATGAGGGAGAACCAGAAGCTGAAGTTCCACTTCAGAGAAAGAAGAGATTAATAACATTTAGCCAAAAGTAATCCATTGCTTCCCAACAAGCAATGGAGGTTATAAGGAAAAACAGTGACCTGTCACCATCCTCCTAAAAGGATGTTGACATTGAAGAAAATTCCCAACCAGGAACACACTGTACAGAGTCTGCACAACCTGTTGTTCACCAACAAAAGGAAACCTAAAGAGAGAAAATACAAGAAAAGAGTGACACAAGGAGTGCACACACAGAGTCATCACTTGATGTTCCTCAATTTTCAATATCTGAAGAACAACCAACACTCCACACTGTACATTCTTCTCCTTCTTCTCCCATACTTGATTCTTTTGATATTACACATTTAAATTCTCTTGATTTTTCCCAAGAGGAGCCCATACAAGCTCTCAAATACATTCCATGGATAGATCCCTAGCCCAAGATATACAAAGGGAACCCCCTATCCATGCAGTCACAAGTACTTCTCAAACCCCCACTTCTATAGGACAACGTGCACCTATCTATATGAGTGCAGATGTGCGAATAAATAGTGAGAGTCAAGCTCCTGACCTGGACAAAGGAGAGGATATAAACAAACAAGAGAGTCAAGCTTTTAGAAAGCTTAGAAAAAGGAGAGCAAGAGAAGTTGGGTGCCCAACCCCAGGCAAAAGGAGAGGGTGTGAGCAAGGATGAGATACTTGAACAAAATAAACGAGAGAAATTTTCAGTAGGTGCATTTTTACAACCTGTTGAAACCAGCTCACTAGAAGCTCAAGTTTCTTCTGCTCCCTCCACAGATATCCAAACAAAAGAAACTGGGAACAGTTCAGGTACAGGGGATGCAGCTTTAAATATTATTTCTGAGATGTCCAATGCTGATTTTGAAATGTTATATAGCCTCCAACAAAGACAAGACCACATTTCTGCATTGAAGACATGGCTTGCAGATGAACCTGTGCACGAAGAAGCTCCAGAGATAAATGTTGATGAATGGTTGGATACCACCTATTCCAACACACTGGAGGAAGCAGCAGCTCATTTAAGGCAGGGCTATGTGACCAACATAGGGTCAACTGCCTCTGCACCTTCAGTCAAAGATATTCTTGAAGAAGCAACCAAGGTGGATAAGAAACACGTAAAGTTTCACCACTACTTGGTTACTGGAATGAATGGTGCAGTGAAGAGAATGGAGGAAAGGATGGCATTGGAGACAGAAAAACTGAGAAGGTGCTATGAAGGACACTTACCAAGGAGAACTATCACTGCAATTAATACTCTTATCAAAGACAAGTCCAAAACTGACAGTCGACTTCAAGCCCTTGAAGCAAATATTCAACTCCTGATCCAAAAACAAGACTGAATGGAACAGCTACTGATGTAGGCAATTCCAAATCTGGCCACCTCCTCTCAACCCAAAGATGCTGATGTAAAAAAGGGGAGAGTGGTCCATCCAATGTTCCTATACAAAAGCAAAAGTCTGGTCCTATTCTTGATGCAAAATTGTAAGCAATGTTGGACAGGATCCTAAAGAAACATTCGGATCTTGAAGCAGCAACAAAAGCAACAACAACACAACTTCCAACAACAACAACAACAACAACAGCAATAACATCATCTCCTTCTTCCACTGCACAAGCCGCAACAATAAAAGACAAAGGCAAAGGTGTCATGGTTGAAGATTCAAAGAAGAAAACTACTACTCAACCAGGACAGCCCAAGCTACTGGGGGATACCATGGAGACAACTCACTTTCCTACTCCAGTTGAACTGATAGTGGATGGGAAAGTGGAGTTGGTCTATCCTCAAGAACAGAAACTGATAGAATCTGATGCACTACTATCTCAGAAACTTTAAGAGGAGGAGGATATGGCAGTAGCTAGGGAGGAGGAGGAGGCAAAGAAGAAGAAAATCTTTACAAGGAGATCAAGTGCACAGAAAGCAGCCATAACCAAGAAGAAGAATAAAGAGATGGAAGAGGCTGAGAAGAAATCAAGAAGGAAACCTTTGGTCCAGGAATCTACAAAGAAACCTGTGATCAAGGCAACTATCAAGAAGTCTACCTCTCAAGATCTTCCAAGGTTAACTGAGATTGCTTTGGTGGCTGTGAGTGGACCAACAAAGCCACAAACAGTTTCATCAAAAAAGTCTTACAAAGTTGAAATGGCTAGTACATAAGAAAACATCAAAGCCCTGAAGAAAACCACAAAGAAGATTGATCTAATAAAGGGTAAAAATAACAAAGATGTTCTCCATGCCTTTTTGAAAAATGGAGAGTCTTTGAAATTTGAGAAGGAAACCTTGGAGGGACAAACGAAAGAAAATCTGGAGTGGTTGCTGACTGTTGTGCTTGAGACTTCTGATCTCAACATGGATCTTCGAAGCCAGATTCAAAAGGTAATGAAGGTGAAACATAAGGTGGATACAGTGCCGGAAGCTAATCCTAAACCTCTAGGATTATGGTATGAGACTTTCCATGGAGAGAAAGTTTTCTTCAACTACAACAGAGACATTAATAGTGTCAGTGAGAGACACATTGAAGGCTTTATCAGTTTATTGAAGGATGCTAAAGAAGAAGTTGAATTGATACTAAAAAAGCTGTTGATAGACATACTGGAGTTGCTGAGAAGAAATAGGAAAGAAAGGCTGGAATTGCTGAAGAAAAAATAAAAGGTTGTGTTGGAAGGTATGTTTGTTGAAATAAGCTGAATTTTTTTTTTATTTTATTTTTGAAGCCAGACTTATAGGATTTAAACCTGAGTCTTGGTGGAAGCTGAACAACAGATCGAAGATCTTAGTTCAGAATACATTTGTAGTTAGCAATTCTTTATTCTTTTTCTAAGTAATTGTAATGTTGAGTTTTGACATCATCATCAACCTTGAAATTATGCTTATCATTCTGATATTCATAATTAGGGGAAGATTGTCAGGTTTTAGAACATTTGATGATGATTGTCTTTAGATTACTTAGAATACAAATGTATAGAAAGTGTTAATTAGTAACACTGAAGTTTTGTAGTCAGCAGTTATCTCTTTGTTTGTAATTCATTCATTCTTTGTAAAGAGATATAATTATTTCTTATTTGTAAGCAACTACTGGAATGGAGTATCAAAGCTTCAGTAAGTCAAAATGTGTATTTGATCTATTGGATTTTACAAAAAGGCTTGTCTGAGACTAGGAATACTTGTCAGAGACTAAGGATTTTTTATCTATCAAAGACTAGTTTTGCCTGTCGGAGACTAAGGCTTACGTCATCAGAGACTAAGTCTAAAGGAGTCAGAGACTAAAGCTGACATCATTTGAGACTAAGGTTAAAAGCATCAGAGACTAAGCTGACGTCATCGGAGACTAAATAACTCTATCGGAGACTAAATAACTCTATCGGAGACTACACAATCTGACGTCATCAGGGACTATAGATTAATTGATGACATCACCAGAGACTAAAGATGAAGCATCAGGGACTAATCGTGATTTATTTCCTAAAAGATACAGAGTTCGAATTAAAAAAGAATGTCTTCCACGTAGTTCAAGATATTATTGAAGACGTAGCTGGAAAGGAAACTAATCAGAAATCTGTTCCTATCAAAAAGAAAATATTGTATTTGGTTTGAATAAGGAAGCTGAATCAATATTGATTTAGAATAGGAAAACTGAAAAAATCAGTTAGAGTGAGAGAGAAGCTGTAATTAGTTTTACAGAGAATTGTAATTCGAAGTTGTATAGGTTTTTCGTAGTTTGTATCTTTTCCCATACAGAATAGAAAAAAAGCTGATGATCATATTTATTATGATTGTTAGAATTTGTAATTAGTTGTGAAATCAATATAACAATTGTTTATAAATTGATTTGAGTTTTTGTTCTTTATATTCCGCAAGAAAGTTTAATCTCTTAAAGAACAAGAAATTTGAAAAGTATTCAAAGAACTTGTATTCAACCCCCCCAACAAACCACCACCCCCCCCCCCCCCCCCCCCCCCCCCCCCCCCCCCAGCATCTCACTGGGAAAACATCATTGGACCAACCTTTTCTTGGAACTCTGTGAGTAGGGCTTTGTTTCCTGTCATGTGTCTTGAGCAGCCACTGTCTAGAAACCAAACTTGTCTACCTTTGACTTTTCCCTACACACAAAGAAACATTTAATTTGTTTTTGGTACCCAAGTGGATTTGGATCCTCTAGGTTTAGTCACAGTTAATGGTAAAACAACTTTTTCTTTACTTATGAATTTTGGTTTAGGCAAAATACACACTTTCTCCTTTTTAGGAGCTTCATTATACACTTTAGATTTATCAACAAATTTCTTAACTTTATCCTTAGCGGTGCATGCTTCAACAGTTGGTAAATCATTAACATATAAAATTGTATCGATTAAAATCTGTGGTTTTTCCTTGCATTGAAAAGATAAATGATTATTGCTACCATAGTTCCATCACACTTTTCTAGGGGCTTCTTGAATAGGGGTGTATTTACTAGCTTTGTTTACATCTAACTTGTCATTCCTATTCTTTTTATTATCCCCTATCAGGCTTTATCCCTTGAAGGGCTACGATGGCCTGATGCACTTTTATCCCCTGATGACTATATATCCATTCATGCACAGTCTAGTTCCTTCTTGACTAGGGGTTTGAGTGCTTTGGCAAGAACAGTTTTCTTGCCACTCCCACAGCTTGTGAAAGCTACACACATCAAGGAAACATTCCCTTTTTATAACTTTGTCACAGCCTTTACAAACATGATAGGTTGTATAGGCCTTTTTCCAAAGCTAGCTGCATTTTTAACCTCAGTAGAAGGTTGTTTCACTTGAGTCTCCTCATAGCCTAAACCATATTTGTGATCAGATTTTTGACTGCTTAATTGATCATCTAGTTTCTTGCTCGACTCAGTCCATCTCTTAATGACCTCTCTTTCCTCTTTCAAAAGCTTGGAGGTTCATTCTTCTCTCTTTATGGCACAGTCAAGAAGATTTCTAGTCTTAGAGAGTTCTTTTTCAAGATTCTCAAGTCTAGTGAGTTCTGATTCTAATAGAGTATTTCTAATGGTCAAATGTTCATTGATTTTTTGTACTCTCTTAGTCTCAGCTACATCACTTCTTAAGGTGTCATAAAGATCTCTTATCTCACAAGTTATTTCCTTAACAGTTTTAACACAATCAGTTTTAGACATGTTAAAAGAAATTTTGAGACTTACTTATGAGCTGCTACTGTCTGTGGATGAGGCCATCAGGGCTAGGTTGACATATTCTTTAGTATCTTTTTCATCTGAGTCAGCCTAGTCTTTTCCCTCTACAATATAAGCTTTTCCCTTCTTATTGGCATTAAGAAGGTCAAAGTATTTTTTCTTGTAGTCTACTTCAGCTTCTTTTCCTCTGGATTCACCTTCCTTTGTGGCCTTGCGACACTCATTTGCAAAGTGACCCATTTCAATGCATTTGTAGCACTTTATTCTTGATTTATCAATAAAGTTGCTTGTGCTACTAGGTTTCCTTGCTGAAAAACTTTTTGATCCAAATGGCTTTTGAAATTTCAGCTTGGAAAACCTCTTTGCAAGAAAGGCCATAGTTTTATCTATTTCTTCTAACTCTTCAGGAGTGTACTCAGTCTCCTTTGAGTTAGCTTCATTGACCCCTTCTTCTTCAGCATCTCCTAATTTCTACTTCATCAAGACACTTGGTCTTGCTTCAACTTTATCCTTCTTGGCAGCCATCAGAGCTACAAATTTAAGCTTTCTGGTATCCTTAGACATTTCTGATCTTTGTTGAACCTCCAATTCATATGTCTTGAAAGTACCATAGAGCCTATCCAAGTCTAGGAGATTCGTGTCCTTGGGTTCTCTGATGGATGTCGTCTTAGGATCCCATGATATGGGAAGTGCTCTCATGAACTTTATGTTCACATCTTTGTTGGCATAGGTCTTCCCATACATCCTGAGGTCATTTACCAACATGTTGAATATGTCAAACATTTCAGTGAGTGTTTCACCATTTTTCATTGTGAACCACTCATACTGTTGTGTTAACAACTGCAGTTTGTTTTCCCTCACATCTTCAGTACCATCACATAAGATCTGGATAGTATCCCATATAGACTTAGACGTTGTAATATTCATGATACTGTTTAGCATATCATTTTCTAAGCCATTATATAGAATGCCTGTGACTTTTAGATCTTTCTTCACTTTCTCTCATTCCTCTCGAGTCATTTCTTCAGTAGTCTTTGAGACTAATCTTTTAAGGACATTGACTCCATTCACCAGTTCTTGAGGAATGACCTTCTTTGGTACATGAGGGATTTCTTCTAGAATTTGTGGGTATTCATCATCGATTACTCTTAGATGAATTATCATGTGTTGTCTCCAGAAGAAGTACTTTCCAACACGGGGACTTTACTATTTCCAGCTTTGTTGGCCATAGATCAAGATCTTTTAGCAAGTGTAATCTGCTAGTAGGCTCTGATACCAATTGTTAGAACAAAATAATCTCAACTGTTTGTAAAAGAAGGGGGTTGAATACAAACACTACAAACTTTTTGCTCTTTAAAAAAACTTGTTAAGAATGGCTGGAATAGTTACAAGGGCAGAAAAACTTAACTGAAATTAAAAAGAATACACAAGCATTCAAGTTAAAATAGTTGTATTAAAACTTGATGTTTTTCTGGAAATCTATTTAATCAAAATCATGATTAATCAGCTACAAATTCTGTAAAGAGTTACAGCTTCTCTATAATAAAATTACATCTTCTTTTTCCACACACACTGGCTACTAATTTTCTTTGAATATTTCCTCAGATCTATTACAAAACTTCCTTTAAGTGTTTGTTGTGTGGCTTCTTGTTTCTTCTCTTGGTTTTCTGTGTAACAACTCTTTCTATATGTATAGCAGATTAGTTGGTGATACCATGTGCTGGACATGCTTCAAGTTTCAACATAGCCGCAGTTATGTCACATCACATCAATGTCCTTTAGGAGTGGTGTGTCAAACTGTTGTTTGCTTTTGTTGCTTCTTTTTCATCCTTTGAATTGCATGTAATTAATGCTCGAGAGTTGTTATTGGTTAACCAAACTTCAAGGAATATCTTTCTAGTTATAGCCCTTGCTTTCGTGCCAAATATCAATGATTTGCATGTCAGTCCTGATGACGTGTGGATTAGGTCATTGCGATCCAATGAAGACAAGCCCTGATGTCAACTTGATTAGTGCTTTTGGATCCGCTGATGACAAGTTACTGAAGGCAACTTGATCAATGCTTCTTTGTCCACCGATGTCAAGCCCTGATGGAGACTTGATCAGTGCTTCATTTATCCACTGATGTTATGACCTGCTTGTTATCCATCGAAGGGGTCAACTGACGAGTTGATCTTTTGTCGTCGCCAAACTTGTCGGGCAATCTTAAGTCAACGCCAAACTCGTCAGGCAAGTTAAGTCATCGCCAAACTCATCATCAGTGGATAAGAAATGATTGTCGCCAAAGTCAGTGTTAACCATCACCAAACTCGTCTTTTATCCATTGCGAAACTCATCGGGAGGTATGTTGTCGCCAAAGTCTGGACGCAAGAGTGTTTCCCCTAATGATTTCACCTGATAGGTTCCCAGACGAGGTCATCCCCTGATGCCTTCCCCTGACGAGGTCATTGCCTGACGGGTTTCCCTTGATGGCTTCTCCTGATGAAGTCATCCCCTGACGGGTTCCCCTGAACAATTTATCTACCAATGACTTTGGCATTGACTTGTTGAGTTTGACGATGAACAATTTATTCACCGATGAGTTTAGCAATGAACAATTTATCCACCGACGAGTTTGGCGCTGACTATATAGTTGGTGACGAGTTTGGTGCTAGTGAAGCGACTTTGGAGGTAGTCGAATGGATTACCGACGAGTTTGGTGATGAACAAAATTTTTCCACCGATGGACAACTTATCCACTGATGGCCAATTTATCCCTTGACGGAAAATTTATACCCTGACGAGAAATTTATCCCCTGACGGGTAATTTATCCCATGACGGGTAATTTATTTACTGATGGGTTATTTATTCCCTGATGGGTAATTCATCCCCTGATGGTTATTCCCTGATGACCACTTTTATGCCACAGTAGCTACCCGCTGATGCGCAGTCTAGTTTTAAGGTGTAAAATGTTATTTCTTTAATTACTTAAGATAATATTAATTAATTGATAAACCTCAACATTTCAGATGTCAAATTAAAACATTAAAATATAAGGACATCACATATGCGCATTCTCATATCTATATCCAAGGCATAAATTTCTCATGTTATGTCAATGTACATGTTTTATATAGTCTTTCACTAACAAATGATTTGATTTAGAAATAGCTAAGGACAAAGACAAGTATATACTCATTATTTCTTTTTCATTTAATACATATTATCATTCATTCGATATACGTAAATATCCAGTGTTATGTTATATCTTATTCAAGTTCAATATCTTTAAAGATAAGTAACGTACGATCTATTGATCTAATGTACGTGAAAAATGTTGTACTAAAATCAAGAATTCTTTGGGCGGATATTAGTTATTCAAATTCGCTAACACGCCAAGGTAATCCTATACGGATATAAAAAGACTTAATTTTTCTCATCCCATACTTGTAAAATATATCCATATGAGTAACTAAAAACTAGTGGGATGTATTTGTTTGGCATTTCGGGCCTAGGAATGATAGGGAACAGAAACTGAGGCATCAGTAACCGAACCCTCGTAGATAAAAGATTTCTGTTTGTCTACGTATGTCATTATGATGAAGTCAACCGGTGGTTAGGCTGGCCAACTGATATACTATTTGATATGAAGTTCCTAAGGGCACGTGCGCCAAACGGACATGGTTACAAGGAGCATGTGAATTATTCAATATTCTTTCAAGTAAAGGGTCAAATTCCTCGTTATCACTCGGGGACCCTGGAAGCTATATGTTTTTCAATTTATCAAGAGGTGTCGACATTGTCTCCATCCAACCTCACAAACACTTAAGCCCTATGAATTATCTATCTTTCAAGGCTCACCCAATGCATGACTATATACTTACGAGCGTAAATCGCTCACGTGGCTACTATTAAATGTTTTACAGGTTATGGCGAGAAAGCAGAGCCGTCTAATAAAGGCAAAGCAAAAATGACATGATGAAAGTTTCTTGATCGCTCTCTTGTGGATGACATTTAGAGGAAGAGTGAAACGTGAGGTTATTATAGAGATGTTTAGATTGTAAGGCCTGTATGGGCCCCCTCATAGACTTCTGTTACTAGAAAATTATTTTTGGATAATGTAATAGAGATTATATTTCTCTAATTTCATGTTATGCATGCTTGGATGATATTATTTTTCTATTGTCAATTTTTTTCGGTGCCCATAGTACGGTATGGGATTTTTGGGGCCGCCACAGAAATTGTGGTATTTCATATTCTTTTATTGATGAATCTTGTTGGTTCAATAGTCAGAACTTGTTGACATAGCATGAGAACCTATGCTTGGAATATAAATGTGAGTGTGTGCAGATGTGATGTCCATGTAAGGCGGCAAACTCTAAATTTTACAAAGTGTCAAACTCGTCGGTAATCTATTTGACTACTGCCAAAGTCACTTGGACTATTGGAGACAAACAGTTTACATTGTCAGAGACTATTCTATTGGAGACTAGTAGTTTACACTCTTGGAGACTAATATTTTAAACTCTCGAAGACTAATATTTTTAGCCTATCAGAGACTAACTCTGAACTGTAAGAGACTAATTTAAAACTTTTTTCGGTTATAGTGGGTGACTTTTTCATTCTTTAATGAATGGTGTCATTAATAGATAACCTTACTAGGCATTTCCTCATCATCTTTTCTGCAGTGTGTGTATCATTTCTTCTCACAACACATAGACATAGTTGCAAACAAATACTACTGCAGTCTACTGCAGCTTTTATAGTTGTAGAGTTAAGCAGTTCTTGAAGCCTTATTCTATTTTTAGAGAGGTTAAGAGAGAAAACATGAGTATTCCATATTGTTTTTTTTTCTTATTCTTATGGACACTGTTAAACTTCAGGAACTTTGGTTGTCTAAGACACAAGCATGGTGTTTTTAAAGGATTTTAACTATTGACATAAAAACTGTTTGGAAGTTAATATAGTTTGAATAGTTGGTATATTTCAATATTTCTTACCTTTTCTTTTAGCATGCAAAACTAATAACTCCTAATGTTATGGGTATATTTTTTAAAACATGTGTTTTGAACAAAATGCTTTACAATATGATATGAATGAATAAGGACAGAAATCAAAACGGAATAGAGCATACGATTGATATAAAGCTCTTATGTCTTTAAGCTTTAAAGAAGGAATTATAATACTCATGATACTCTTGAAAAGGGCAACTGCTCTTTGAAAAGTAAGAATGAAATTTATGTGGGTGTCAGGTAGAGAGAAGTTTTTGGAAGTGAGGCTAGGATTATATCTCAGATGATATTTTTATAGTGCTTGCAAATCAACTAGAGCTGTGTGATCATTTTGATGAATAATTCTTAGTCGTTGGCTGAATTGGCCAGAAATATGCTTTTGGAGTGGTGTGATTGGCTAGCTTGGGCGGTGTAACTGCTACCTTAATACTAACCAATCACTCATATTTATCTAACATTTAGTTGGACAGAAAACCTTCTCTTATCGGTATCCTTGCACAACAAGTATCTTTTAAAAATACATGTACATGGATAACTAAGTTGGTTAGCATGGTTAAATTGTATAGTTAAGTTGGTGTATCAGTAGATACATTGTATGTAGCCAACTTCTCGAAATATTGTGGTTATATTATCTGCCACTATAGTCTCTGGGTCAACAATTGACACTGCCATTTTCTTTTGCAGGTGTGCTTCCCTAAGTTTCCATTTATTTTCTGTTCACACTTGATTAAAATAATCATTCAAAGATTGGGTTTAATATATTCATTTTACTTTTGATGGATTACTTATAAACCAACCTAAAATAATTAATTTTTTAACATCACATTGACATAAAAACTCATGCATTTAAATATTCATACATTATAGGAATTAATCCTATTTACATTTTTTTTCTATTTAAAATTTTAGGTCCTCACACTTTTAGATATGGTTAATGCATCATTAATAAGGTCCGGAACACCCAAAATTTGGAGAGAAGCTGCTTTAACTTCTTGTTTCATATTAAATCAAGTAACAGTAAAAGATAATGATAAGAGACACCTTTTGAACTTTGGAAGAAAAGATCTCCTAGGAGGAATTTCTTAAAAGTGTTGGTTGTTTAGCTAAGGTTGTCATACTTGAACCTAAACAAAAGAAAATTGGTTAAAAAACACTATAGATGCTATTTTTATAGAATATGCTCAAAATAATAATGCAAATAGATTCTTAGTTGTGAAATCTCAGATAAGTGAAATTTCCAATAACACTATGATAGAAGCAAGAGATGCCACGTACTTTGAAAATATATTTCCTTTTAAAACTAAAATTACTAATCGACCTAAAGAAACTAGTGATATTTTACCACCTTCGAATAAATTGAACAAGAATTTCAAATTGAACTTTGGAGAAGTAAAAGCGGTATAATAGAAAAGAATTTAGAGAGGATTTCTATACATATATAGTAGAAGGTGAGCCGAGAATTTACAAAGAATCAATGTTGTCATTAGATACACCATTTTGGAAAGAGGCTATAAATAATGAGTATAAGTCGATAATTGAAAATAAAACTTGAGTGTTGTGTAACTTACCTAATGGAAATAAGCCAATAGGTTGCAAGTAGGTGTTTAGAAAGAAACTTAAGTCTAATGGAAGTATTGATAAATATAAAGCTAGATTGTTGGCTAAGGATTTTACACAAAAAGAGGTAATACACTACTTTGATACTTACTCTCCTATACTAGTATCACTACAATTGGAACTTTATTGGCTTTAGCATTGATATACAATCTAGTAATACATCAAATGGATGTCAAAACTGCCTTTTTAAATGGAGATTTAGAAAAAGAGATATATATGGAACAATCCGGAGGTTTTGAGGTCAAAGGTCAAGAACATAAGGTGTGTAGGTTAGTAAAATCTCTATATGGTTTGAAACAAGCTCCTAAGCAATGACATGAAAAATTTGATAAGGTCATTGTTGTTGCAAAATAGGCTCAAGTGTTTGTAGAAGGGGGGGGGGGGGGGGGGGATGAATATAAACACTACAAACTTTTCGCTCCTTTTATCTATTAAAAGAAGTTACCGGAAACAGCTGCACAGATCAGAAAAACTTATGTAATATGAACACACAGATTCAAGTTAAAATAGTTATATTAAAACTTGGTGTTTTCTGGAAATCTGTATAATCACAAATGTGATTTACAGCTACAAATTCTATAAATAAAATTCACAGCTTTTCACACTCACTAGCTATGAAAACTTTTCTCTGAAAAATAAATCTCTCAAGAAATATATTACAGAGCTTCCTAATGTTGTGTGCTTCTAAGTTTGTTTGATCTGTTGGATAGATTCAATCTCTCTGTTATTTTTGTAATGAGAACTCCATTGTTTATATGTTAATCAGTTAATGAAATCACGTGCTTGAGACGTGCTGCTTTTCTCAACTTAGCCGCAAGTATGTCACATCAAAGCTCTATGTGTTAGACTGTTGCATGCTTTGTTGCTACTTTTTTCTTCCCCTGATCTGTGTGCATTTAATGTGAGAGAGTTCTCATTGGATCAAAAACAAACTTCAAGAAATATCTTTCCAGTTGATATTTCTTGCTTCTGTAACACGTTACGTTGATTTTCGTGTAAGTACTGATGACGGGTGCATGTTGTCATAACGATCCACTGACTACCAGCCCTGATGGACTTTGATCAGTGCTTCTGAATCCCCTGATGCTTATTGACTGGATCAGGGCTTCAACTTTCACTTGAGTTTCACTCAGTGCTTTTTGATCCTGATGGTTATAACTGATGGTACACACTGATGGCTTCCACTGATGCCATGTTGGCCATTCCCCCTGACGGGCTAGGTTGATGGGTTGGCCTGCCTTCGTCATGCCCTAACAGGTTTCCCTGATAAGTTCTCCTTGATGGGTTCCCCTGATGGGTTTCCCCTGATGGAACTTAATCAACGTAACTTTGTTTAGAATTTCTGATGTGCGGAATACTTTGATTATTTACAAGTAGCATCAGACATTCTTCTTCACTTTGTCAAGTCCTTTGAATGTTTCTGTTTTCTGACTTGTCTTGTGAAGAGATTGACCATCCACTGATTTATCAGTGGATGCAAAACTTGTGTTGATCTTAAGGTTTATAAAATACCTCAAGTATTTACAGTTGCACAATTTATTATGTAATCATCATCATCATCATTTATCTCTAACAATCTCCCCCTATTTATGTTTATCAATTTGATAACCATAAATCCCTAGATGCACTGATAATGATGTCAAAACCAATACTAAATACATGAAAGAATTTTGAATGAATTAATAAAAGAATTTCTGTACAAGTATTTTCCTATAACTATTACAAAAAGAATGTTGTATTAGACATCAGGATCCCTTTTCCTTTTTGCTAAGAGAAAGGGCAATGGACGACTTGATTCAATCGGTTGAGAGTCACTTCTAAGGCCTTGTCTTCTTTGATCTGGGTTTTGATCAGGAATCGTTAGTCTGTTGTCTTCTCCACCTGCTTCCAGTTGTTCCAGCTCCTTTTGAAGAATTTTTCTGAAGTTGACAATGTTGACATTGCTGCTGGATTCCAAAGCTTCAAGGACAGATTTTATTTCTTGAACATTGGCTGCAGCAAGTTGTGACCAGTAGAAGGTAATGATCTCCCCCTTTTTATTTTTGAATTGAACACCCATGGGGCTAGTGATCATTTTTGGATATTCTTTAAATCCCTTCACTGGTGGCACATTCCTTACTGCAGTGTTCCCATCATCAGCTTTGGTTTCTTCAATCTCCTTCAATACTTTCTGAGTCAGCAGGAATCTGAACTAGATGACATGTTCATTTTTGTGATAAGCTATTTGGCTTAGAACATGCATCGCTTCCTCTAGGTCGAGACCATCAACGTCTTTGATTTTAATGTTTTTCTCCTGCCCATCAGTGGATTTGTAAAATAGCTTCAAAGGTCTTTCCAAGGCTGTGGGCAGACTCCTATCATCGTTGATGGCTCTCCTCAGCTTATCAATCAATCCCCTCAAGTCTCTGTTAGCCGCTGACGATTTTGAAATTAAATTCAGAACTAATCCCAGCTGTTCAGCATCCATTCTCCTAAACTAGTCAATTGTGAAATTGAATTGCGACCCACTTTTAAGTTGCACTGTTATCAGCTGATCCCTTCTATTGTTGAACCTGACATCTATGCTTTTTATGGAGAACATAAATGACCAGTTTTTGCGCCTTTCTTCTCTGAGGAATTCAGCTAGAGTGGGTGGACCAAATGTTGTGGTAATAGGAGAAGGTGCTTGAACCTTGGCTTCAGATGACTTGGATTTGGTGGCATCAGGGTCTTCAAATTTGTCTTGATTTTTATCCCTTGATGCACCTTTAGGGTTCTGAGATCTTCTTTCCTGAGGATTCCTAGAGGTCCTGGGCCTGGCACTTTTCTTCTTCTTTGCTTCCTCCTGTTCCTTTGTTATTTCCCTCTCTTCATCTTCTTGAAGTTGCTATGCAAATAGTGCATCAGCTTCCACTAGCTTTTTATCTTGAGGGTAGACCAGCTCCACTATCCTATCAATTACAGCTTCAACAGGTGTTGGAAAGTGGGTTGTCTTTATGGCATCTCCAAGTAGCTTAGGCCCTGATTAAGTGTTAGATTTCTTCTTTGGTTCCTCAATCAGGATACCCTTGCCTTTATCCTTGGATTTTGGAGCAGGAACATGAGCAGTCACATCCCCTGATGGTTGACTTGAATTCTCAGCAACATCCCCTGACGACTGCTTGGTTGATTTCTCCCCCTTTTTAACAGCATCATTAGTGGGAGTTGAGAATCGGGATGTGACTTGAAAAACTTGTTGTAAAGTGCCAGCCATGGAATGTTGCAGAGTTTCCATACTGGTCAGTTGGGAAGTGAGATCAGCAAGCTTTTTGTCTACAATGTCAGCTTGTTTCTTCATTCTGAGAAGGGTCTGGCTGGTGACCATAGATTCGACAACTTGCTGTACATTTTGTATCTTTGAAAAAAAATGTGTATACAGTTTTTTATTTTCTATATCTATTGACTGACCAATTATGATCTATGACTTTAACACTTTGATCAAGATTGGATCAGTGGTCCTAGCTAACTCTTGCTTTAACAACTGTACAGTGTCCGACATTTCATTCTACTAAAAGTACAAATCAACTCCGATGAACTAGGAAAAATCATCTTGTGGAGTATCATCTTCATCACTTTCAGAGGTAGAAGTAGTATATACAGTAACTGTGTTTTCTCTCTGTTCTTTATTTACAAGGATCTCATCCTTATCTCCCTCATTCTCTCCTTTTACTTTGCTGTCTAAGGTATCACTCGTATTCTCTCCTGTTTCTTTGCCTACTAAGGCAGTACTCTCTTGTTCTCCTTTTGTCAAAGTCCTCTCAAGGGTTTGACTTTGCCTCTCTGCACTAAGTATTTTCTCAGTATCACTCAAAAATGTCCTAGAGGGGCTTCTATGGGCTTGGAAATCATCAACTGTAACCAGTTCAAGTGATGTATGTACAGATTCTGGTTCCACAGTTGTAATAGGAATAGGAGAAGAAGTAAAGTGTGTATGTATAATTGGAGATGTGTATGTTTCTATAGAGGAAGTATATATAATTGGGGGTACATAAAGAGTTATAACTGTAGTATGTACAGTGGAGTCTATGTCCCCTGTTTGATCATCAGTGTTTGTATCAAGTAAAAATGAGTCAACCATTTGAGAGTGTTGACTTCCAAACACTGTGTCAAAGAATGTTGGCTCCTCCACGAATTGAGAATGTGGAGAATCTGATTGTATGAAACTTAATGTTTGTGTCATTATATCTGAAGAAATTTGAGGAACAGAGAAAGAAGGAAGTGGTGTAGATTGGAGTGTTGGCTGAATCACTGAACGAGGAGGTGATTCATCAAAAGATGTTGTAAAAGAATGCTTATGACTCATGTTGATCTTATTGAGAAGTTCTGAACTACAACATTTTGAGTGGTGTGTGCACTCACTATGTTAGATATCTGCAAGTGGCTCTCAGAGACCCTGATGGTAGGTTCATCAGTGTCGATGGTCAGTGTATGTGCCTCACTCAACTGTGTCCCTGGTTGGGGACTATTTTCAATAACTAATTCCTTTTGAGAGGAACTAGTTAGAAATATGTTTAATTCCTTATCAAAGGTAGTATCCTTTTGAGAGGATACGCCCTGGTCAGGCTGTTGGGTAACATTCGTGGCTCCCTTCTTCTTCTTACGCCTGTAGCCAATCACTCTCTCCCTTTGCTCCTCCTCAGTTGATGTGGTAACTTCACTGGGTTTTCTTTTAATCCTAATAGTCTTTTGAGAGACTGTGGGTTGGGCTTTTGAGAGTGGTTGGGTGGAAATTGGTTGTTCTACTTGGGTAGGCAGAGAGGTGGTTGTTTTCTCTGCCGTAGTAGATGAAGGTGAAGAATGTACAGTTTGAGAAGTAGAAGGTGTAGAATTTACTACCTGTATCATATGCGATGGAAGAGCAAATGATTCAACTATATACGATTTCTTTATTATTTCTGCAAACAGTTTCTTTGTTTGCTTGTATGTCTGTACATGTATATCATTCTCAAAAGAAAAATTAGTAATTTGGTCTTTAATAATCATAAACAAAAATCTTGCATAATATACTTCAGTTTTCCTATTATTAAAATTACCTAATTTATTTACAAGGTCATCAAAAATTATTTTACCTATATTTATATTTACATTTTTAATTATTGCGTATGCTATTTTCAAAGTTAAAGAAGTAATAACCTCAAAGTTAGAGCACTTACCTGAGAATGCCTTGGTGATTGTATCAAACAGGTAAGAGATCTCCCGTTTAACATTCACCCTCTTGAGGTCTTTGAACTTTAACACTGCGTTGGGAGCAGTGTTATAGCCCAATTCCCTCAAGAAATCTAGTAGGTCTGCATCACTGGGTGCATCCACCAGATCTTGAGTAGGTAGCCCCAAAGCAGAGTTAAGTCTGGAAGGGGTTATTTTCCCTTTCTTTGAGGAAACTTTGAATGAGATTCCCTTGACCGCATCAAGCCTAGTGGTGGAGTACATGAACTTGGCACTCATCCAAAGTTGAGACAGTGCTTCCCCCGATATTTCTTCATCGATAAAGATGGCTTTTCTATACTCTGAGTTGAGTAGATAGTTCATTATTGGTTAAAAGCATTCACTTACCTCATCAATGTCAGAGGAATCCACATAGTTCGTGGGTGGGACTATCAAGTTCCTAGGAGTCTGTTAGCGTGCCATGGATGCTTTAAAGATTTGAAGTTCTAGGGTTTCTGTAAAAACGAGAGAGAAGAAGAAGAAAACTCGAGCAAATATCAGAAAAAGATTAAAAGTTATTGAGGAGTTTTAAAAAAGTAGGAGAGATAGAGTATTAATACTCGCCTATTGACGTTTGAAAACTTCTCCTGAAAACACGCTATCAGGGACTCAGTTCAGTTTCTGTGATGGCACGTCATCAGTTAGAGAAGAACTTAATGATGAGTTGTCATCACTTAACTGACCGTGAAACCCGATGCTGTAAAAAATTTAAACTTACCCTGATGATTTACTGTATGTACCTACCCTGACCCTGATCCTGACGCACAGGTTGGATACCCTGACCCTGATGAGCGAGTCGAACACCCTGACCCTGACGAGCGAGCCGGACACCCTGACCTTGACATACAGGTTGGACACCCTGACCCTGACATACAGGTCGGACACCCTGACCCTGATGCGTCCTTAAGGAAGCCCTGACCCTAATGCATCAGTCAAAACAAAAACAAAACAATGAAATGCAGAATATACAAGTATATACATATTTACAATTTCAACATATATAACCATATATCAATTGATTTTATCAAGAACTTATGAAATGAGTTAGAAATACCAAATCTTAGGGGTTTGACTTTGATCCTGACGCATAATTTACCATTCCCAGCTCTCCCACAAAATTTGAAAATGTGGCTTCATCATGAGCTTTGGTGAATATGTATGTCAGCTGCTGATTTGAAGGTACAAACTGTAGTTCAATATTCCCATTCATAACATGTTCCCTGATAAAATGATATCTGATTTCTATATGCTTAGTTCTGGAATGTTGCACTGGATTTTCAGCAATGGCAATGGCACTAGTGTTATCACACCTTATTGGAATCTTGGAATAGTTCAGACCATAATCCATTAGCTGATTTTTCATCCATAGAATTTGTGCACAACAACTTCCAACTGCAATATATTCAGCTTCAGCAGTAGATGTAGAGATTAAGTGCTACTTTTTGCTGAACCAAGATACAAGCCTTCCTCCTAGAAATTGACAGCTTCCCGTTGTACTCTTTCTGTCAATCCTGCATGCTCCAAAGTCAACATCAGAATATCCTAGTAATTCAAATCCAGACTCCTTTGGATACCAAAGTCCCAAATCTGTAATGCCCTTGATATATCTCAAGATCCTTTTCACTACAATGAGATGAGATTCCTTTGGGTCAGCTTGATATCTTGCACAAAGACATGTTGCAAACATTATGTCTGGCCTGCTTGCTGTCAGATATAGCAATGATCCAATCATTCCCCTATAAGTCTTCAAATTAACTTTCTTACCATTCTTATCAGGGTCAATCTTGGTTGCAGTCGCCATAGGTGTCTTTGCTACTTTTGAGTCCTCCATATCAAATTTCTTGAGAAGTTCTTTGGCATATTTCGTCTGATGAATATAGATTCCGTCAGAGTCTTGTTTAACTTGCAATCCCAAGAAGTACGATAATTCACCCATCAAGCTCATTTCATATTTGCTTTGCATGAGTTTGGAGAACTTTTCACACAGTCTTGTGTCGGTGGATCCAAAAATAATATCATCAACATAGATTTGAACCAAAATCAGATGACCTTGGTGTTGTCTGAAGAACAAGGTTTTGTCAATGATACCTCTTGAAAATTTGTTTTCCACCAGAAACTTTGACAGTGTATCATACCAAGCTCTAGGTGCTTGCTTCAGTCCATAAAGTGCCTTTTCCAGTTTGTAGACATGATTTGGAAATTTTGAGCATTCAAATCCTGAAGGTTGTTGGACATACACCTCCTGTTCCAATTTCCCATTTAGAAAAGCACTTTTCACATCCATTTGATATACTTTAAAATTTGAATGTGCTGCATAGGCTAAGAAAATTCTTATAGCCTCAAGTCTAGCTATTGGTGCAAAGGTCTCATCAAAGTCAATCCCTTCTTCTTGAAGATATCCTTTTGCAACCAGTCTTGCTTTGTTTCTTACAACAATGCCAGTTTCATCCATCTTATTTCTGAATACCCACTTAGTACCTATTATGATTCTTTCTTTGGGTTTAGGTACAAGCTTCCATACTTGATTTCTTTCAAATTGATTTAGCTCTTCTTGCATAGCCAAGATCCAGTCTGCATCTTGAACAGCTTCTTCAAACTTCTTTGGCTCAATTTGAGAAAGAAAACAAGCATATAGGCATTCATTAGATGTTGCTTTCCTGGTCTGCACTCTCTTGCTTGGGTCACCAATAATCAGATTTGTTGAGTGACTTCTGGCCCATTTAGGATTAGAGATGTGTCTTGATGAGCTTGCTTGACTATCATTTCCTCCCCCTAAGCCTGTGCTCCCAGCTTCTGAAAACTCTCCCCCTGAATTAGTGAATAATTCAACGTTTAAGATATCCCTTGATGGTGCATGTCCTGATGAATGATCCCCTGATGGAGTATCCCCTGATATGTTGCCCAGGAAATTTACTCTATCTGCTGAAGGGAGTTCTACATTGTTTGGATTGACATCAGGAATGGATAAATTCTCCATTTGTCTGCACTCATCGGCTTCATTCTCTTGATAATCATTTTCATCTTCATTTTCAAACCTGAGTTCTTCATGAAAACCAAGGTCTTCAAG
Source organism: Centella asiatica (assembly GCA_014636745.2). Lineage (NCBI taxonomy): Eukaryota > Viridiplantae > Streptophyta > Magnoliopsida > Apiales > Apiaceae > Centella > Centella asiatica. The sequence continues at coordinate 6,916,115 of CM025780.1, read as the reverse complement.
TCTAGAAATCTCTTGATCATCAAAAGCTACATTTATAGATTCCATCACCACTTGAAGTCTTTTGTTGTAAACCCTGTAGGCCTTGAATGATAGAGAATAACCTAGGAAAATTGCTTCATCAGCTTTTGGATCAAATTTTCCTAAGTTCTCACCAAAATTCCTCAGAATAAAACATTTGCACCCAAAGATATGGAGGAACTTGATGCTTGGCTTTCTCCTTGTCATTAGCTCATATGGTGTCTTTATGTGAGCCTTGTTGATTAGAGATCTATTCTGAGTAAAGCAAGCAGTGAAAATTGCTTCTGCCCAAAAATAGGTGGGAATCTCTGCCTCTGCTAGCATTGATCTAGCAGCTTCTATCAGGGTTCTATTCTTCCTTTCTACTACACCATTCTGTTGAGGGGTCCTTGGAGTAGAAAATGTGTGATTTATGCCTTTCTCCACACAAAATCCCTCAACAGCTGCATTATTGAACTCAGTTCCATTGTCTGTTTTCAACATTCTAACCACTGACCCTGATTTTGTTTCCACCTTCTTGATATGGTCAATGATTTGTTGAGGAACTTCTGATTTAGCATGCTGAAACTTTACCCAAGTGTATCTGGTGTAGTCATCCACAATGACCATTGCAAATTTTTTCTTTGACACTGACATAATGTTGGCAGGGCCAAAGAGATCCATATGTAACAATTGAATTAGATCTTTGATCATTGCGGCTTCCTTGCTAACAAAGGATGTTTTCCTTTGCTTCCCTTGTTGACATGCTGAACATAATCCTTCTTGGATAAACTTCATTTGGGGAAGTCCAGTTACCAACTCTCTCTTCACCAGATCATTGATTGACTTAAAGTTTAGGTGAGAAAGTTTCTTGTGCCATAGTCTGCTTTCATCAGGGGTTGCCTTGCTGTAAAGATATGATTCTCCATTCACTGAATTAAAATCAGCAACATAAAGATCTCCAGTGTTTCATCCAGCTCCTCTAACTCTTCCGGAGTATATTCTTCCTCCTTGGAGTTAGCTTTTTTGTCCCCTTCTATGTCAGCATCTTCTAGTTGCTTCTCCATCAAGACACTTGGTCTTGCTTCTTGTTTGTCCTTCGTGGCAGCCATCAGGGCTACAGATTTAAGCTTTCTGGCATCCCCTGACATTTCAGATCTTTGTTGAACCTCTAGTTCATATGTCTTGAGAGTACCATATAGCCTATCCAAGTCTAGAAGATTCATGTCCTTGGATTCCCTGATGGCTGTTGTCTTAGGATCCCATGATATGGGAAGGGCTCTCATGAACTTTCTGTTCACATCCTTGTTAGCATAAGCCTTCTTATATAATCTCAGGTCATTTACCAACCTGTTAAATTTGTCAAACATTTCAGTGAGTGTTTCACCATTTTTCATTGTGAACCACTCATACTGTTGTGTCAACAGCTGCAATTTGTTCTCCCTCACTTCCTCGGTGCCATCACAATGGATTTGTATGGTATCCCATATAGATTTAGACGTGGTAAGATTCATGATACTATTCAGCATATCATCGTCTAAACCATTATATAGGATCCCGGTGACTTTAAGATCCTTTTTCACCTTTTCTCTTTCCTCTATTGTCATTTCGTCAGTTGTCTTTGGAACAAGCTTTTCAGGAATACTGACTCCATTAGCGACTTCTATTGGAATGAGCTTATTGGGAACTTGAGGGCCTTCTTCTAGAATTTGTAAATAATCATCATCAATAGCTCTTAGATGAACTATCATTCTTTGTCTCCAGAAGAAGTATTTGCCCCTTTCCAACATGGGGACTTTACTGTTTCCAGCTTTGTTGGCCATATATAATGATCGTTTTTAGCAAGTGAAATATGCTAAGAGTCTCTGATACCAATTGTTGTTGCAAAATAGGCTCAAGTGTTTGTAAAAGGGGGGGGGGGATACAAACACTACAAAAATATCGAACCTTTTATCTATTAAAAGAAGTTACCGGAAACAGCTGCACAGATCAGAAAAACTTATGTAATATGAACATATAGATTCAAGTTAAAATAGTTATATTAAAACTTGGTGTTTTTCTAGAAATCTGTATAATCACAAATGTGATTTACAGCTACAAATTCTGTAAATAAAATTCACAGCTTCTCACACTCACTAGCTACGAAAACTTTTCTTTGAAAAATAAATCTCTCAAGAAATATATTACAGAGCTTCCTAGTGTTGTGTGCTTCTAAGTTTGTTTGATTTGTTGGATAGATTCAATCTCTCTGTGTTATTTTTGTAATGAGAACTCCGTTGCTTATATGTTAATCAGTTGATGAAATCACGTGCTTGAGATGTGCTGCTTTTCTCAACTTAGCCGCAAGTATGTCACATCGAAGCTCTATGTGTCAGACTGCTGCATGCTTTGTTGCTACTTTTTTCTTCCCCTGATCTGTGTGCATTTAATGTGAGAGAGTTCTCATTGGATCAAAAACAAACTTCAAGAAATATCTTTCCAGTTGATATTTCTTGCTTCTGTAACACGTTACGTTGATTTTCGTGTAAGTATTGATGACGGGTGCATGCTGTCATAACGATCCACTGACTACCAGCCCTGATGGACTTTGATCAGTGCTTCTGAATCCCCTGATGCTTATTGACTGGATCAGGGTTTCAACTTTCACTTGAGTTTCACTCAGTGCTTCTTGATCCTGATGGTTATGACTAATGGTACACACTGATGGCTTCCACTGATGCCATGTTGGCCATTCCCCCTGACGGGCTAGGCTGATGGGTTGGGTGCCTTCGTCATACCTTGACAGGTTTCCCTGATGAGTTCCCCCTGATGGGTTCCCCTGATAGGTTCCCCCTGATGGGTTTCTCCTGATGGAACTTAATCAACATAACTTTGTTTAGAATTTCTGATGTGTGGAATACTTTGACTGTTTACAAGTAGCATCAGACATTCTTCTTCACTTTGTCAAGTCCTTTGAATGTTTCTGTTTTCTGACTTGTCTTGTGAAGAGATTGACCATCCACTGATTTATCAGTGGATGCAAAACTTGTGCTGATCTTAAGGTTTATAAAATACCTCAAGTATTTACAGTTACACAATTTATTACATAATCATCATCATCGTCATTTATCTCTAACAGTCATCTTAGATTATGAATTTAAGATTAATGAGTATGATAGATGTTTATATTGTAAAGAGGTTAGTGGTGGACATATTATGTTGTGTTTATACATGGATGACATATTAATCTTTGGGACTAGCTTATAACTTGTGGTTGATATGAAATCTTATTTGTCTAATAGGTTTGATATGAAAGATTTTGGAGATGTCCATGTTATTTTGGGTATGAAGCTAGAAAGAACAAATCAAGATTTAGTTTGAGTCAATCCAATGCTTTAGAGAATATATTTAAGAAGTTTGAGCATTTTGACGATAAACCCATGCATAGTCCTTATGATTCGAGTATAACTTTGGTGAAAAATTTGGGAGAACCGGTATCTCAACTGAATTATTCTTAAATTATTGGTTCTTTATTGTATGTTTCAAATAGGACTCGACCGGATATAGCTTATGCTATATGTAGACTTAGTCGTTATACTCAAAAACATAGTCAAGCACATTGGAAAACTTTAGATAGGGTACTTAAATATCTTAGAGGAACATTGAATTATTCTTTGTGCTATCGAGGTTTTCCTAATGTAATTGAAGGTTTTAGTGATGCTAATTTGGTGACTGATAGTTTAGAAGTGAAATCTACTTCCGGGTATATTTTTGTGTTAGGTGGAGTTGCAATATCTTGGTCTTCTAAGAAATAAACAATAATTTCTAGAAGTACTACATAATTCGAGTTAATAGCTTTAGACACATCTTGTACTGAAGGTGAGTGGTTGAGAAATCTTATATCAGTTATTCCACTTGTAAATAAACCTATCACATCTATATCAATACATTGTGGTTCTAAAGTCATGATTGATCTTTTAAAACAATATCACACCAATAAAAAGATGAATAGACATATACAAATACGATATACGTTAGTTAAACATTTGTTGAATGTAAATGTGATATCACTTAATTTTGTTAAATCTGAGAAAAATTTGGCTGATAATTTAACATAAGGATTACCCAAAAATGGTGTTTTATAATCATCAAGGGGAATTGGCTAAGCCCATAGGGAGTCACCAACATGGGTAACCCAACCTTTGTGATTGGAGATACCACGGAGAAGGTTCAATGGGTAGAAACAACTTGATGAGTGTGAACGCATAATAAAAGCACTAAAGTTTATAGGAGAGCATTTCCTCCCCATTCCTATGGTGATAGTGCTTATATATGTGATGTAAACGAGGGGTATAACCCTGAATAAGCCCGAGGAGGATATTCTCACGAGGTACTATCACATGTACCCTTGGAGGACTCACCTAAGTGAGAGTTGTCGTGAGGCCGCGACTATGGAATATGGGGGATTCCTAGAAACCCTCATGAGAATCAAGATTAGAGCGCAAGGCCATTAATAGTGCTATCCGCTTAGAACCTAACTCCATGTCAGTACTCTGTGTGTGATAAGTTAGAAGTTTGATAAAGGTGACACAACCCAAATTTTTTCGCATCCGAGAAAGTTATTCTATCCCGTAATTTTGGTGGTTCTTGGTAATTTGACAAGTTTTTAGAAAATAATCTAAGTACGAGATTCTAGAAGAATTTAGAATTCTATAGAGAATTCTACGCAAATATAAAATTGGGTTGGAATTCTCTAGAAACTTCTAGAAGATTCTAGAAGCACGTGAAACTAACTAGAAACTTCCAGAAGATGAGGGAACTACTTGAAACTATCTAGAATATTCTAGAATTGTCTAAAACCATCTAAAATATTCTAAAATCGTGTAAAAGTACTTAGAATATTCTAGAACCATATGGAACTATCTAGAATATTCTACATCCATGTAGAATATTCTAGAACTGTGTAGAAGTATCTAGAAGATTCCGGAGCTGTGTGGAAGTATCCGGAAGAATCTAAAACTATAGGGTGATTTATATAAAAGTCTCTAAAAGTTAGGATACTTTGATAGTTGTATAGAATATTCTAGAATTATCAAGTGTCAATACTTGTATAGAAGATTCTAAAAAACTCAAAGGCTTGGGAAGCCAACTATAAATAGCCTCAAGCCCCTCATTTGTAAAGATCCAAGAATTCAATTAAGAATTCAAGTGATTCTCAAGCTCTTTTGTGCTCTCTAAGCTTTCTTAAACTTTCTTCCATTTTCATACTTAACTATTTCATAAGTTTTGCACGTTTATAAATACTTAACTATTTCATAAGTTTTGTACGTTTATAAGGGTTAAGACTGAGCTAACATTTTTTATTTATCGTTTCAAGTGTTAGTTGTCGCACGAATTTGTGAGGAAAAAGAACAACCTCTGACAAAGGGACCTAATTCAAGGAATAGTCGATTACGTCTCCCTCAAATGGAAACTGTCAACGCTAAGTGGAGGCTCAAGTCCGGAAGACTCCTGCTCCTATTGCTCAGTATAATGTTGCCCAAAGCTTTATTATTGTGTTTTAAAGGTTTAAATTTTGTGGGGGATTGTTGATATTTTACTATTAAAATTTAAAACTTAAATTTTGTAACTCCTAATTTAATATTGTAACTCCTATTTAATTTGTAACTCGTATTTGTGTTTATTATATTATTTGTAACTCCTAGTAGTTATTGTGTTGTTTTGTAACTTATGTATTGATTTTATGTTTTGTAACGTAGTGACTCTCACATGCCAGCGTTTCTTAAACTATCTTTTATCTAATTTAAACTTAAATTATTTTGTGTTTAATTAAATTATTCACATTATAGTTTTACATATTACTAATTCTTATACATTATAAGTAAAGTTTTTCTAACAAAATATAACAGGTTTATTGTTATATATTTCATTGTATGCATGTTATCTTTTTTTTTTTTTTCCGTTAAATCATTATGTGAACGGTATGCATTTCACTGTATGCATTATTTACTAGATTATCCCATATGATAAAGTTTTAAAAGACCCAGAGTTTGCAGAACCAAGGCACTCTGTTTTTATTAACATCTTCAAATTTATAATAGAAAAATCAGGGGAGGTATCTCATCATTTAGATTTGCATAAATTTGGTGGCAGCATTTTCCAATATACATTTTCCTATGTAATAATATTATTATGTTTTAAAATAAATATGAAGCTTGGTGGTAATATGGCCGTTTACCGTGAAAACTATTTTGGTTTATCATCCTCCTTGTCTTTAGTGTCTGTTTTGTTAAATCACAGCGTTCTTCTTAGTAGAAAAAGAACATAGACAAGGAGTAAATCAGCAAATCTCTCTCCCATCCATCTTAATGTATTTATGCACATCCCATGGTTTAACGATATTTCTTGCAAAACATCAGATTGAGGCGTTGAAGGCTATCGGAGTGAGTGAAGTTGTTCTGGCTATTAATTACCAGCCCCGATGTAAGAATCTGAGATTGCTACCATGAAATTTATCGTTCTTTTAAATATCGTGAACCAACAGTCAATTGATGTCACTTCTACTACCTGCGATCCGATCCAGATGAGACAAATTAGGACGGAAGCAAGTAGGAGGAAACAATCCGCCTGCTTGCTGACCACTCCCTCTTTTTATATAAATATAGATAGGGAATAGATTTTTGAGGTATGAATACATAATCACATACCCAACAAGTCAGACATTCGTAAATTTCCCCAATTACTGTTGCGGATTTTCCCCCAATTACGTATTCTGAAATGAATTATAATGATTGTATTTGCTGTTAATTAGATGACGTCCGTAGATAAGAGATCATTCTGTGATTATGGGTTTGTTCTGTTTTTCGATTGTCTTTTGTATGTTGTTTAGTTCTCCAACTTCTCCTTCATAATCTATAGCCTCTCTGCATTAACTCTCGCATATTTTGGGTTGAAGATTTGTTTTGTATTGTTTTATCAGTATTTGTTGATTCTTACACCCTATTTCACTTCTCTCTAAAATCTGTAGGATTCTATATTACATGTTCGTAATATTTCCTTTATATTTCTTTTTTGTTCCTTTTATCTTTAAGTTTTTTTTTTGAGGTACTGAATAAATGAAGCTTTTTATTTACAAGGTTTCAAGATTCAGTCTATGCCAGAACACTTTACGAGGTACAAAACGCGACTATTCATTAGAAGAGGACAAAAGTTTGTTCAGGTTGATTTGACATGGTTTCTGTGCTTTCTAGCTGCCTGTTTTAATTGCAATCATGTGAAATCAAATTGTACAGCATATATTGTATCTCATATTTCTATGCTTTCTAGCTGCCTGTTTAGTTTCATTTTTCAATTAATGACCAGAGCACATATCGTATCTCAAGATACCAATACAGCATAGTTGTAATTCGTTGTTGAAATATTATAGCTAAAATTGTGCTACCGTTGTAATAGGAGTTTCAGATCAAATTATCACTTGTAGGAATTTCGATATTTACCTTGTAAATTTCGTCGACACCACATTCCTCTTTTCTTTCAAATTATAATAGATATATCTTTTATAGGCTAGAAATCCAAAGTAAATATTTAAATCAAATATTACATGCAAAAGGACATAGTTACTTATAAGTTCAAGTTTGAGTACAGCTATTGTAAAGCTTCAGATCTTGGAACTTTTGCGTAATTAGTTACTGCAGTATTTTACAATAGTTGAACCTGTCAAACTCACATATGCTGAGAATCGTACGACTAGGTTTAAAATCTTCTTTTGTCTTCAGACTATACATATTTGCTTTATATTACAATGTCCTGAAGAGATCTTGCCAGATTGTCATTCAACGGAATTAGAGTACAATTAGCTTTTGTTATAACTAACTAGGAGCACACAGCCTGAAGCACATACTCCGATTAGGGATCAGCGATATACAGCAACAGAAAATTTGCAGCATTACTCTGATATAGCATTCATTTTCAAAGTATACCCAGTCTACTCCAACTAGTCTGGGACAGAGTATGTTATTCAATCTTTGGCTATAATATGTTTCCATCCATTTAAATAGTGTAATCAATCACTTTTTACCTCTGGAAATTTTCCCAATAATGTTGTCAGTTTCTGTGACAATAAAAAGTTGTGCACTGCATCTGTATAGGTTCTTGCTCACATAACTGACGCATCCCCAACCATTTCATTAGGTTCCTGTAGCTTACAATAATTAAAAAAAAAAATTTAAAGTAGCAGAATCAAAGTTAAAGCAGGGAATAGCAATGAGACTAACCAAGAGAAAGTGAGAGATGATACACACCCTGACTAACCTTGAAAGAACAGGAACAGTGATGCTCTTTCTGGAAGTAATAATCTTGCAAGCACCTCATGGGCCACCCATCAACCATTGAAGGAAAGCTATCAACCTTGCAGTCATAATTCCCGCATACTGCCTGTAAACACAGAAAAAAGATGTCATGAGCAATTAAGAAAGATATCCAAATCGACTTTAAAACAGTAAAATAACGTGTTACTACTAACTGTCAGATAGTGGCAAAACCTGAATCCAGTGCAGAAGACATTTTTTAGGCTGCTCAATATACGCTTGTTTTCTTGCTCAGGTAACCACTGAAGTTTTAGCGTTATGGTACCTACAATGATATCATGCATTGACATGTGATCTTAGGTCTATGACTAAAACTGTGTCTGTATCTTTTAGTGGAACTCTTAGCATTAAAATACTTTCATCTTCCTCAAAATTTGTGTCTCGAAAAGTAGCACTTACAAACGTCAAATATGTATACCACTGGAATACGAGTTCTGCTATATTGATAGGATAGCTTTGGACTATTATATATTGGTGTTGCAGTTAAGATAGCGGAGTATTATGGATCATATATAACTACTTTGTGCGGCTTTTATGTACATGAAAAATAAGGTAGCTACTAGAAATGTCAGAAAGTAGTGGAATTCATTTAACACCCTTTTTCTCTTCTGGTATATACTTAGGAAGATCTTTATAGAAACAAGGGAATGAAACTGGAGATTGATCATGGCTTTAGGGTTTCTTATATAAAATGATTCATTTTATATATAAATATAGAAATTAGATACGATAGATGGATGGATCTATCCCTCTGTTGATATATATTACTAGAAATAACATATCTTGATTAAAGGACTTTAGGCATACAAAAAATACAAAAGATTTAAGGACAAGAGACCATCTGCAGATTTATTGGAGTATGAAGAAGAGCAACATGAATTTGGCAAAGTAGACAAAACAATAGCAACAAAAGATCAAGTTTGCAATGGAGGAAGAAATGTTTGTTCGTTGCATGTTTGCTGCTTCAAGATGACAATACAATTGCTTCCATCAACATTTTGACTTCATTGAAGGGATTGGTAGTTTAATGTATCTAATGTGGTACTCTTTGTCTATTCATATTCGACTGTTATGTATACCTCTCTTGTTGAGTAAGAGCAAAACTGTGGCGACAGATGTCTTCATATTTCTGTTGCTAAATCTTTCCATGCGAATTGATGGGGTGATGGTGTGCCGACTAATTGACTAAATTTTATCATAACTATGTCAGATATATGTTGTGGTTATTATGAAGTTTTCAAGTTCAGATTTTTATTTGTCTTGTTCAAGCATAGGTTTTCAAACAGAAATTCATGTGCAAAAGAATTTAGTTGAGCCTTCGAATGAAGTTTCCAATTATTTTGTCAATGACCGTCGCTTGGATATTCCCAAATTTAGTGAAGAAGATAAAATGTTCACAAAAAATTTATAGGTTTTCTGATATCATGTATATTCCCTGAAACTTCAAGTTCCATGAAACTTTTTTATACATTAGAATGTTGTCTGCCATTGATGGTGTACCATATCTATCACCTAAGCTTGTTCTTATATTTAAAGCACATATCCTAAATACTCTGTAATACTCTCTGTCAATCTCCCTGTTGAATTTTTACATATCTGCATCACCTATAATAACAATAGCAATACTTTGTAATTAATTTAAGGGACAACAACAAGACCCACGCGCGTTAGCGCGTTGGGCCAGACTAGTATTATAAATATGTCTTTAGATCTGGATCCAAATGGATTTAGTTATTCATATTATAGAACCAAAACCTGACCACCAACCTGTATATTGCCAGGTCTAAGTCTGAATCTAAAAGCCATATGAAAGCTGTAGAAACAAACGCCAGTTCCTCTGGATATGGGAAACCTCCTTGGGTGTTCAAAGGCAGGCAAGTACTTGAGCTTCAAATATATCTTACGTATTTCATATATTCATAACTATTTGCTTTTTCTTTTTTGATTTGCTGTTTAGTTAGTTATTTTTATTATTTCTTCTCATTTTTTCTTTCAGTGCCCTGTACCAGTTCAATCTTGTGAAAGCAGAAACTGCTCGAGCTTTTATACCCAATGAATTTAGACTTGTCGAAGCTTTTGGGTAACCATGTCTGATTTGTTCTACTTTGTAAAATATGAGAATCTATGATCAAACATTTAGGTTAATTTCTTTTGAATTAGTGTAAGATTCTAATTTGTAATATGCAGATATACACTTGGCGGCTTCTTTCTTGCCAGTTATGATGACAGTCCAGCTGGAACTTTTGATGAGGTTTTCTGCTCTAATTTTAAATAACTTTCCAAAAATGATTCCTATTAGATTATACCAGAGGGATGTAGGATGCTGCTATAATAGTCTGCTTGTTTGATTGTTTTTTAATATTTTATTCTACATATCTTCTGTTTGCTGTTGTTGGATTAATTTGTGGACCTTCCATGATCATTCAATGAATCTTTCACTGAATATAACAGAGAATGTTACTTTGAGTTTATTGAACTTTTGATATTCTAACATATTTACTCTATAAAACTTCAGCTGGTGGTGATCGCGGGACTTGTATGGAATCCCCCTACTTCTTGCGCGTAAGTTTTTGATTCTTCTTGTTTTGTGCAAATATAGAAGTGTCCCCTTTCCACATAATAACTGAGAAAGATAAAAATGGAGTACAAATTGAGTTTCAATTTTATTAGTGATATTATAAGAAGATACAATTTCTTCAAGATCATAGCTGCACTTTTATGCCACCACTTTTACTCATAATTTTGGAGATAAATATGGAGGTGATATATACTCTGGTAATTACGAAATTCACAAAATTAGATTCTTGTGGGGGTGGGAAGAGTATAAACATCAAGGAACTTTACGATTGAGTACTGTTACACTCATACACCCATATAACTAATTTTTGAATGTCAAGCAGAAGTCAGAGACGTTTGGACTGCCTGCTTGGTTTGATGCCCCTGATTGTCATGGGTTTTGTGCAGCCATGCGATGTTATATTCAAAGTTGCAAGAAACAATTTCACTATCAGACCTAAATCTTATCCTAACTGAACCATAAATACATTTAGGCTTATTACTTTCGCTTTATTTACCATATTAATAATGGGATGACCTTGAGGTGCCACCATCAATTTTGGGAACATACATCCAACCAGTTTATCTATGTGAAATCATGTCCATTGTTTTTTTTTCTTTTTCGATGAAGTCTTTTTCGTGTCATATGGCATCTGACAAATTGCTGCAATAGGCAAAAATAAACCAAAGAAAGAAAAAAACAAAGATAAATTTCATTAATAGAAAAATCCACCTCAATGAATTTGTAAATAGTTCAAAGTTAGGCTGACTTTCAACAAATATATTATATTCACGGTTACATTTTAACTATCATTAAATTTGGATTTGACATTTAATCAATAAATTTGTAAAATAGTGTTTCTCCTGTGTACATACATAGATACATAAATTTATATATACATGGGCAAAGGAATATGTGTCTAAGACACATAAATTTATGCATGTAAAAACATTATCTAAAACGGCGTACTATTGGTTATTTTTTCTTAAATCCTACAATGAGTTAATCGTTGAGGGTAAAACTTCACTAAAACTTTTAACAAGCGAATATATACATATCAAAGAGGATATTTTTTAACAGTAAACATCCACAGACCTATATTTGTCCTCTCTGAAACTTAGAGAAAAATGTGGATGCAAGGGGGTGACTGTGGAGTGGCCTGTCCTGAAATAGTTTTGCCACTGCGACCAAAGGCAGCTTGCAATTTTATTAGTATACTTTCTTATATCAAATTAAATTGGCACTTGAAATTGTACTTCTTGCCTATATGTACATGTTTGAGTTGATTATGCATGGCTCTTCACTCTTGAATATCCAAATTAGATATCAGATCAGTTTTCACTTGAAAATAATGAGGGTTAAATCCTCACAGATGGGCAGCTAGGGTGCTTGTGAACAGTGATGAGGCATGTGCTCATGGACAAAAGGTGGGCACTGGAGGAATATAAGTTAACATTCCAATTTCACATACTCTATTATACTGTAAAACATCTGAACCATATCTACTCAGTTTGAATTACTGGAAATTTCTATTAGTGCAGTTATTCAGAATTATCCTATCCAAACAATAAATGAATAAAAGTTACTAAAAGAAGAGAAGGTGAAGTCTAGATAGGTGAAAATGTAACCATATATTGTAAGGTTCTTCTGGAGATTCACTATTTGCTCCATTGTCTTGTGTTTGATCGTGCAGGATGTAGGACTTCCAAGTCAAGTTGCCAGGTTTTCAAAGGTAGAGAATTTAATAATTTTCATGAGGTTGTAGTGTTTAATCATTAAGTTACCTACACATTGATATATTTCCTTTTCAACCAATGCCAACAAGTCTTGGAATACTGATGTAAATAAATCATTTGCAATGATCAAGTTTCCTGAAAGAACGATTGGTTGGTACATACGGGAAGATTTTCCAAAGATAGGTTTTAGGTGTTACTAAGAGAACCTATTGTTAATTTAGAGAATACTCCTTATAATTGTTTTTTGAGCAAGCTATTTCAGGTGAATTCATGAAATTATCCCTAATCTCAGTTGTTTTTTGAATTATTATAGTTATCTTCTATTATATCTTATTTTGCTTCTGCTCAAGCAGCGGATTGCAGCAATTCCAAAAGCACAAAGTAGATTTAATGGTTTTCTTGACAAGTTTGGTATGGGAACTTCCCAGAGACGAACAGATTGTATGGATATACAAATAACAGAAGCAAATGGTACAATTGCAGCAGACTTCTGTAACATCAACCTAACTGCTGGTCAGTTCTGCTGAGAATCCACTTTGACCTTTTTATTTATGTTTCCTACAGGGAGTTCAATCATATCTGCAAAATTCTAATTAACAAATCAGGAAAGGGTAGATGAGAAGAGAGAACACAAAACCTTGTCAAAGTAACAATTGAAACATCCTGTAGTTTTCACTTTTTAGAGACAAATTCACGGCAGAGGGGACGTGGTGGGTGGGGCTTTAACCATTTGTTAGTACTCTGTTTCTATATGCATTTAGAGATCTACTCCATTCCCAGATTGATTTTTTTGTGGGTATTTTCTGATCTGCACTGGCAATTGCAGCACCCGAGCTGAATTCTAGTAAATGGAAGGGTCCAGTTATGAAAATGTCACTACCAAGCTTTAGGTGACGTTTCTCTCAATTTTTTCAACTTCACACGTAATCTATTCTCAGATTTTAACTGTTTCATAATGGACAACTGCAGTGGTCGAACGGAGCATAACCCCTGCCTTCTTAAGTACTCTTGCCAGATTGAGTGCAGGTTCCTTTTACTTCAAGCATATTCTATATTTTCCCTATCTACTTGAATTCTTTATAGGGATAATATAATTCTCAAAAAAAATTTCTTTAAGAAAAAAATTAATAAGAGCATTTGAAAAAAAAAAAGAAACTGTTTTACCTTAATTTAATAAAAAATGTATTATAATTACACAAGCATAAGTGTGTGCTCGAGGGTTAATATATATAAAACTCTCTGGCATAACTTGTCCATTCTTGGAATGCTTCCACCTAAGACTAGTTCGCTTAACTTCTTTTCTTTGGGATTACTTTGTAGCTGACAGATGAATATAATATAGTCTATAGTATCCAAGTTGATCATTGCTACATGTCAGGGAATAGTGAATACTTAGTAGTTAGCACGCCTGTTCCACACAGCACAAATCTAGAAAAAGAGTTGCATGGATAACGTGATTTTTATAACTACGTAAAATTTGTATAATTTCAAGATTAAAATATGGGGAGAATTCCTGGCTGCACAGGAAAATATTTAGAAACATTAACATATTATTTATTAACGTTAACATAGATTTGTTGGTATTATTCATGAGTCTAATAATGTTAGTAACGAACCTATTAGAATTATTAACAATACACAGAATAACACTGCATGGTATAATTTGAAAACACAATCACTAGAATGGAAATATTTCACATTTAAGTAACTCCAATGTCATTTCTTGATATAATAAATAGATCAACTACATAGTAAGAGTGCTTATAGTTTCTTTCTTTTTCACAGGGTAAGACCGGTGTCACCAGCAGAGGTATCGTGGCCATCTGCACTGAAAAGTGACATAAAACAAGAATTTTCTAAATACAAAGATTTGAGTTACATGGAGTCCTTGGCAGGAGAAACCAGAGAAGATAAACGGGACCTTAGCATTTCAGTGATGCTGTCGAAGCCAATTTTAGCTCTGCAATTCAACAGTCTAAAGATGCAGGTTGAATCTCCTGTTGTTGTTTCTCAAGACTCTGTTGAAAATTGATTTAGTCATTTCTCAAGTTCTTAAAAAAATAACAAGCATTACGTTGTTTGATCTAGGATCGTAGCTTTCTTACTTAGTGAATTTGGTGCAATGTTGTCAATTTCAGTTTACCTGTTGGTGTATACCAGAATGTTTTCATTTTCATCCTCCTCTATATATAATTAATCATAATTTGTTTCACGAACCTTGCTCAACTACAGTTTAAAAGCTTACCATAAACTAAGATTACTTTATCTGCTGTACAGAAGGACAAAGTAAGATGAGAAAAGCCTGTTTTGTTCGAACACTAAGAAATACGGAGTACTACATTTGATTAATCACAAAGAGCAAAAGCTTTAATCTTACAATCTGGGTTGCCATCGACGATGAAGATGGATTGAAAGGGTCGTCAGGGATAGAGATTTTGGTCTTAAAATTGATAGTGTAATTTGTATATTTGTTTCGGTTTAAATTTAAAAATTATAGATTTTTGATAGTGTAATTTATATTATCAAAATTTAAAATATCTAAAATTTAAATTGAAAGAAACGAGATTTACATCTTTTTTTTTTTGGAACACCTAAAGGCAAATTTTATTAAAAGCAATCACTTATGAGCAACAGATGAAGATCATAATGAATATCCCCAACAAAATAAAGGAAAAAACAAATGACTAAAGGTTGAGATGAGCTAACTCATGCGTAATACAGTTATCCCTCTTGCGAATATGAGAAAATTCAACCACCTCCAACTAGTCACATAAAGAATGACAATCACGAATAATATCTAGGAAATAAGAAAAGCCCGTTTCAATACACTGCAAACTCTGAATAACATATAAGAAGTCAGATTCGATCACCACCTTTTTCAACTAGAATGTGACAGCATATTCCAGAGCCTCCTTGCCTACTAAGGCTTTAGCACAGTCCACAGGTAAGTCTCCCACGAGACGATTAGCGCCTGAAAAAACAACCTTTCCATGATTATCACGAGCAATATAACCAATACGTCTTATGGTGGTGAGCTTATGGTGTATTTGGTTGATATGGATGAATTAATAATTAAATCAGCGGATGTATAGGAAGAGATTGTAATGATGGAAGGAAATCACAGAAATTGAGGAAGTTTGAAAATGAAAACAGTGAAAGTATTTATAAATTTTGATGGTGAATTGGCTCACTTTTAGGTAGGAGATGGTTGAAATTACATATAATTATGTAAAATGAAGTAATGTCGATGAAATAATATGCAGAATCGATTTCAGTCGAGCCAACCGAATACAACTTATAAGTGCTTTTGTCAAAGGATTTGAGTAATATTTATAACCTATGTCAGCTATAGGGGTGTTTGATTGTCTCTAAACACTTGTGGTGTGTGATATAGACAAATTCGTGTACCTTGGATCAGGGTTACAAAATCTTTAGGGTTGGCGAAGACTTGACCGCGAAGACTTGACCGCGAATTAAATGTCTTGGTTGACTTATAAGAAAATTTTCCAAAAATCGTGAATCGTTGGGTTCAACCCTTTGTAAGATACTCATATGTCTTGGTTGACTTATAAGAAAATTTCCCAAAAATCGTGAATCATGGATTCAATCCTTTGGAAGACACTTAGGTGTGTGTCAGTAATGGATTAAGCCAGAGAATATATATGAATGTTGTATCATAAAATTGCATACCTGAAATTGTTCCACACATCATATATTTATACCTACGTAGGGCCAAGAAGTCCTTCAAGGATTTGGATTTATTTAAGACGTTTTCGCTTTTATCTCTACCATATCTTAGATAGAGTTCTATATCATGCATCATCTATCTCTTTATTATTTTAGCCTTTATCTTGGATTTATCAAATGTAGACTCACAGATTACTATCAGCCTCTTTAATGCCATCACTCATGATCCATTAATGCTCCACATTAATGCTTCACTGCATTTATTTTGTTAGTGGTTCATTTTTTGGCCCATATCACTTGCCCCTAATTTTTGCCATCAACACTTGAAGTCAAAAATTACTTGTATCTCATCTTAGTTTTAAATAGTTTTTTTAGGGGATCTTGGGTTCCTCGTTAACTTTGTGGTACCACCAAAGTTAACGGGGGAAATTGGCTCTTACGTCGGTAAGTTTTACCCTATTAATCTTGTTAAGTTAGTGGGACAAATTTGCGTTCTGCCTAGTAAGTTTTACCCTGTTAATATATGAAAGTTAACGAGGAAAGGCTCACCTCTTATTTTAACTATCTATTTTCCCAGAAACCTTTTCCTCGGTAACATACACACTTAGCGAGGCAATTTAACTACTACCTTGCCAAGCTTTTCCCTGATAACATCTCGATTTGACAAGGCAAGTCCACATTGACTTTACTAGGATTACTCAGATTCTTAGCTATCTGGGTTTATAGGCCTATGTTCTTGTACATATTTACTTTTTACTTTTAAGTCTTGCGTATAAGCCTTTAAATACTAATGGTCAATTCATCTTGTCCACTAGATCAACTCAATCTTAGCTGTTGATTTCTTTCTCCATCTCCTACATATTTTGGTGAGGGTAGGGGTTGGGGTGGGGTAAGTGTTTTCTTACTTTTACTCCAAAAATGTATCTAAGTATATTCTATTTTTACTGTCTAGTCTTAGGCGTTTTTCAGAAAGTCATATTTCTAGTGTTCCATCATAAGGCAATTTCTGGCAAAAAACCTCCACCGCTTGGCGATTTTTAACAAGCTTTTGCTACCATCATTCAATCGGTGTTCTTTGTGTTCTTCGTTGTCTTCATCAAGTTCATCCTCATTTCTTTCCTTTGAATCGCCATAGATTCAAGTAATTCTACTGAATCTGTTTACTCACCAACTTCTATTTCTAATATTCCTACTGTTCGCCCTATAGCTACAATTATCCCTACTCAAGCCTTAGAGGGCCCATCATCAGCCCATTCTATGGCTCCAAGCCCAGGGTCCGAGATCCAAGAGGAAGAGGAAGTATTTGTGATCCCACTCTTCCTCTCCTAGGCCTTCTAGACCTGACATTGAGAATGTTATCAATGCCTAACGTAATGGGTCTACCTAAGATGTTGTCAACACTACTAGGGATGAGATCCCGAGCAATCACAACTTCGATTCTTATAAAAATATTTCTTCTATTATTCTGAGTCCCACCCTTCGCCACTGTATATGTCCCATTTATTATCTTAGGTTAGCTATTGAGGCCGATAGGGCGTGTAATGTTGGCATATACTTATGTATTTTTTATGATTTATGGAGGCAGGGCTTAGATTCGCCTCCACGAGTTTATTCCTCGCCTACTTAAGAGTTACCTCATCCACTTGAGCCAAGTTACCCCTAATGGTTGGCGGGTAATATACATTTTCATGCTTAAGTGTGTTCAGAGGAATAAAACTCTATAGTTCAGGTCTTTCGATATATGTTCCAACTGAGGCACACCGGGTGCAACAATGTTGGTTGGGTGTATTTTCAACACCGCAACCTAATTTCTAAACATTATGATACTTCCACCCTAAAAGGGTCCGTTCCTAGCTGGAAGACCAAATTTTATTATCTGTACTGAGAAGGGGGGATTGGAGCGATAGTCTGCCCCTAAAATGGAACATTTTGTATAGCGATAAAGTAGCCTGAGCGATATTGGATGATGAGAAAGAGGTGGCCAAGGAGTTGGCAGCTGAAGGGGTTGACAAAGATAATGTACAGGATCTTCTTTTGGAGAAGTACCTCATTAGATGGGGTCTCAACCATGCCAAAGGGCCAAGTATTTTCTCAATCTTCATTTGATATTTTCTCATATTTCTCCTATGCATCGACACTTAATTAGTCTTTCTGGTTTTCTTAGGTTTGGAGCGAGCCAAGACTATTTCTTCAAGGAAAGTGGAGAGTAGAAAATCTACCCACAAAAGTCTACCCCTTTTTCTGATCAACAAGGGGGTACAATTCCTCCCTTCGAACCAACAAATGTCGACTTGGAGACGGAAAGGGCCCCCTGTCATACTTTTGAGCCAACTTTTGGCCATCCTCCCTTTCCCAAAAAATAGAAGGGAGTTACTGCTAAACCTAGGAGGGAGGTCCTAATTTTTAGTAATTCCCATGATCCCTTTCTACCTAGGTGGCTCCTTACTAGGGGTGATAGAATCCTTGGGGAGCATGGTCTTACCAAGAAATTTCTCGTGCAATTGGTACCCCTGGTGGACTAGGAGTTCTCCAAGGAATCTTCACTTCCAACCCTTGTCTCTAACTTTGCTCATACATATACTATGGTAAGTGCTTTACCTTTTGATTTCAACCTGTCATACATATAACAACATCAAGTACACGTCGCTAAGCTTACCACCCATACTAAAAAGCAGTGGGAGAAGCCTGGTAAGCTGGAAAGGCAACCTTGCAGAGAAAGATTGCCAGCTGAAGATTGCCCAAGATGAGGTATGCTCCTACTGCTCTATGAATGACTGGATGGAGAAAGAGATTAAAAGTTCTAAGGAACTTAACAATAGTCTTACTACTGAAAATCTCTTTCTCAAGACTCAAATTTGCAAACTAGATGATGAGCTTGAGAGGGTCCCTACTGAAGCAGTCAAGGAGTACAAAGCTTCAGCTTGGTTTAAGATAGGCGCAGAAGATGCCTGTTTTGATTTTGGGTACAAGATTACATTGGGTGGCTACTTCTTGTGTAATAAAAATATGCTTTCCCTCTATCCAGACGTGGACCACGAGGCCATAATAGAGGATGAGGAGAAAAAGATGATGCTAACACTCTGCTGCCATGAAAAGAGGCTTAGGGTCCCCCTCAAGAAAATTCCCTTTGAGGTGTCGGACAACGAGGATGACGATGAAGAGGAAGAAAGGCAGCATTCTCCTAGAGATAATTAGGAGCAACATGCTTATTAGATTTTATCTTGTACTTTTCTCTTGATTTGTACTTTTTTTTATTTTGTCTTTATGTAAAAAATTTACTCAGCTATGGGGCCTTCTTTCTATTAGTACCTTTATTACTTCCTTTTATTTTCTCATTATTATTTTAAACAACTCTATTCGAGAACTTGCTTCTTATTCATATTAAATAGATTAACTAGGGAAACTCCCTTACAAAGAAATAACAATTGAAAACAAAGTTAAAAATTGAAAACTACTGATAATATATCTCAAGGTTGCTTACATGACATGATCTTGACACCTCATTGCTTCCCAAAGCCTAAAGCTGCTATGATCCTGACCTTAACAGCCTCTTGACCCGATAGGGTCCTTCCCAACAGCGAATCTCGGATTTGATATTTCTATTTTCCTGAGCACCAAGTCCCCTACTTGAAGGCTCTTCCTTTTACCCTTAGGTTGTAGAACTTTACCACTACTTTTTTATGCTCCACAATCCTCTGTTGAGCCTTATCTCTGAGTTCCTCTATCAAATCCAGTCTATCTCGTAGACCTTCTCCATTCTCATGCTCGTTAAATCTTATAATTCTTATCGAAGGTAATCCAGTCTCTAGTGCGATGTGAATTGTGCCCTTAAAAGTGGTTCGATATGCCCAAAGGATGATATGCAACTCCTCCACCTAGGCTCCTTTAGCTTCTTCGAGCCTCTTTTTTATTCTATGGATAATGATTTGGTTTGTCACTTTTATTTGCCCATTCACTTGCGGGTGTCCAACAGAAATGAACTTTTGCTCAATATTTAAGTTCTGGCAAAAGGCCTTAAACCTTTTTTCTTCAAACTGTGGCCCATTGTCTATGCCAATAATTTGTGGCAAGCCAAATTGACATATGATTGACTCCAACAAAAATTTATCTGTCTTTTGGGCAGTTTGGGCATAATGCCTCGGCCCTGAACCATTTTGAGAAGTGGTCTATGGCCACTATTGAGTACTTTTGTGGGTTTGTCCTATCGGGAAGTGGTTCAACAAAGTTAATTCCCCACATCACAAAAGGGATAGGGGTACTGATCGAAGAGAGAAGCTCAGTAGGTAGTCTAACCAATGGAGCAAACTTCTGACACCTGTCGCATCTCCTCACAAATTCGATTGCCTCTTGTTGCATTCTTGGCCAATAATATCCTTATCTCATTATTTTATAGGCCAAAGCTCTTCCACCTAAATGTTGCTCACATATCCCAAAATGAACTTCATGAAGGGCCAATAGGGCTTCAGATGGAGTAAGCATCTCAGATATGGTAGGACAAATGATCATTTGTATAAGGTGTTGTTGATCAGGGTATATCGAGCTGACCTTACACGAATTTTCCTTGCCTCACTGGGGTCTTCCAACAAAATGCCTTTTTTATTTATTGTAGGATAGGGTCCATCCAACAAATCTCTTCTTTAACAGGCGCTACCAACTTTGCATCTATGATAGGCCCTTTTACCTCTTTGACATAAACTTTGTTTACACATTCTTCCAAATTTCCACTAGCCAGTTTTGATAGGGCATCTACCTTTTCATTTTTCTCCTTGAGAACATGCTGAATGCCATACTTTTCGAACATGGTTATCATGGCCCTTACTATGGTTAGGTACTTGGACAATTTTACATCTTTGGCTTCATACTTTGCCTTAACCTGTTTAACCACTAATTGGAATCAGTATATACATGTATACTTTACACCACTAAAGCCTTTGCCAAGTTTAGTTTGGCTATCTAGGCCTTGTATTCTACTTCGTTGTTGGTGGCACGAAACTTAAAAGATAGAGCATACTCCACTTTAAATCTTTCAGGTCTAGTGAGGATTAGCCCTGCACCACTCCCTTTTGCATTGGAAGCCCATCTACACATAACTTCCATTCTTTCTACTACTCACTTCCATTTTTCTCCTTTTCCTCTTCTTTATTAGTAGTGAGAGCGCACTCAATAATAAAATCTTCTAGAGTCTAGGCTTTAATGGCCAGACGTGGCTCATAGGTAAATTCAAACTCCCCCAGCTCCACAGCCTAATTGATCATTCTACCGCTTGCCCGAAGACTGTGCTTTACTTCTATTAAGGGTTGGTTCATGAGCACGACTATTGGATAAGACTGAAAGTAGGGCCTCAATTTGCGGGTGCCATTATCAAGGCTAACACAAAACTTTTCCAGTTTCTGATATTTGGTTTTGGCCCCATGTAAGACCATACTAATATAATATAGGGGTCTTTGAACATCTTCCTTTTCTTTGATTAGCACCGTTCTAACCTCCACTTCTGATACAACCAAGGACATATATAAGGCATCCCTTTTCTCTGGTTTGGTCAAAAGTGGAGGGGAGGTGAGGTAGACCTTCAGCTTCTCAAAGGACTTTTAGAAGCCTTGATTTTATCTAGGTTAGCTTCTATCCCCCTTTGCGAGACCATCAATCCCAGGAAGTTACCGGAGGCCACTCCAAAGGCACACTTTGAGGGATTCAACTTAATTTTATAATATATATATAATATATAATAATAATAATATTTATTTGTATACAATGGTATTTAATATGTTATGTTATCATTTGGATTTTTGTAAATAATTATATAATATATTAAGTAATATTATTATTTTACATAATATATAAACTTTAATATATGTATATATCGTGTAATTTTATATAATATAGTTTACTTTTCTATAATAATTTATATGTTATAATATAATATAATTTTGTATTATATTATATTATACAAGATACTAATTTTATCCGAATTAATATGTTATAGAATAGTTATGTAATTATATAATATTATCTACTATATAATATAATATAATATATAATACTCCGGACACAATTGTACAATTATAAATCGTAAGTAATTTTATTGACAAACTAAAATAATATAACAAAAAATTATATAAGATATATGAAGTCATTATTTTATTTTATAAGTCTTTATAGTAAGGAATCTGGTGGAGTTAATTTTGAGAGACTGTTAAGAGAATTTGTATAAAGTATTATTTACCTGTAAAATAGGAAATGAGTTAAGGGAATCTGGTGCAATTGGCCTCACATATTTAGTTGTAATTATAGGTTTGTTTAGGTAGATCAAAAACCAAGTCATACCTTAATAATTTTAAAATAATTCTTATACAAATATGACATAATCTCATGTGCCACAACCAATTGTTATCCATGGTGTTTACAAAAACTAGACAATTAATGTTCACAGACTCTATATTGTTCATGTCAATCACATAAACATCAATATATCTAATAATAATAAACAATACTTCATAAGCAGATTGCTAGGTATAAATGATGATGATGCTTAGAGTTTTGTTTGTGCATCTGTACATACTCAGGGTGTTCTATAAACCTAAGTATATGCACATATTTTGCATCCACTGATGATCAACTTAGTCATCAGGGGATGAAGTATTTCACACTAGACAAGTCATCAGTTGAAATTTCTAAAGGACTTGATAGTGAAGAAGGATGTCTGTTGTTACTCAAAAACATTTTAAGTATTCCGCACATCAGACATTCCAAACAAAATCAACAAAGCTTCAATGATTAAAACCATCAGGGGAACCCATTAGGGGATGATAAAGGCAGATCAACCCGTTAGGGAAACGCGTCAGGGTATGGCAGTGGCAAGCCAAACTCATCAGGGGGAACACGTCAAAGCATGACAGTGACATGCCAACCTGTTAGGGAAACTCATCAGGGTGTGACAGTGTTAAGCTAACATGTCAGGGGGAATGCTTAGCACTGCATCAGTGGAGGCTTTGAGTCTTAACGTCAGAGGATCAAGAAGCACTTGGATAACTCAAGTGAAGGTTGAAGCACTGATCGAGTCTTAGACAAGACTCATCATCAGGGGATCCGGAAGCACTGATTAAGTCCACATCAGGGCTTGCTATCAGTGGACAGTTATGACTGCATACACTCGTCATCAGGTCTTACATGCAAATCAATGAAGCTTGTTACAGAGGCAAGAGATATAAACTGTAAAGATATTTCTTGAAGTTTGGTGGTCCAATGACAACTCTCGATCATTAAATGCACGCAGATCAGGGGAAGAAAAAGAAGCAACAAAAGTAGCAGCAGTTTGACACATCATTCCTAAAGGACATCGATGTGAAATATATGTAGCTAAGTTGAAAAGAGCAGCACGTCCAAGCACGTGGGTTCAACTACTGATCTTCTATATATGCAAAAGAGTTCTCATTACACAAGTGTGGATATCTAATGGATTAACCAACAAAAATAGAAGCATACAAGCACTAGAGAAAAGCTTTGTAATATATCTTGAGAGAAATATTCAAAGAAAGTTAGAAGCTAGTGAGTGTGAATTTAAAGCTGTAACTTGTTACAGATTTTGTAGATGTTTAATCACATTTGTGGTTAAACAGATTTCGAGAAAAATATCAAGTTTTAATACAACTATTTTAACTTGAATGCTTGTGTGTTCATTTTAAAGTCATTATAGTTTTTTCTGATATTGTAGCTATTTCCATCAGCGCTCAACAAGTTTTTAAAGATCGAAAAGTTTTGAGTGTTTGTATTCAACCCCCCTCCCTCTTCTACTGTGACGACCCGAAATTTTATTTTCTTAAATAATAGAAATAAAATGTTTATGAGATGTTTTTCCTTTGAGGTATAAGGTATGAATTTTAAATGCTTGAGTATTATGTCCATGTGATGTCCAAAATTCAATGATTCCAGTTCCTTTGTAAAACCATCAAAGGGATATGAATATATTAATCTCAAATCTTTATGAGATTAATTTAATCAAGCATGAATAAGGAAATGAGTGTGCTTAGTAACTACAACGGAAAAAGGTTTCCCTAAGAACACCGTCAAATAGTAAAGTGCTATTCCATGAATGTTTGGATATTATTTTTGGAACCACCTAAGGGTTATGATTTTTGGATTTCTGAGATGGGGGCAGGCAATTTATATATGTTGTTAGTGATGTTCATAAATTGCTTAAAGGAATGCAAGTATGAGGATTAGCAAGTTTCATTCAGAGTAGCTTAAGTGGCTTACGTAAGAGAAATGATCTCATAAGTACGTATGATGTTTGGGTTAGTAAGCTGCTTGTGTGTCATTTAGTTGATGAAGCTTTTGTGCATGTAGGACAACAGCTGTTTGTTGTCAAGAGGTTATGATGAGCAACCGTTTTACCGTCCAGATTAACCAATCACTTTATTTCAAGGCTTAATCTCAGCCTACTATAAATACCTCATTCGGAGGTAACATTTCAGTCTTTTTTCTAAAGATTTTCTCTTCCAAAGTTCTTCTTTAAACCTACCATCTTCATATAATTTCAAGTTCTCTTTTCTGGGCGATTCCTTTCAAACCAACTGTGATTTCTTTCGTCAACCCTAGAGGTAAGAATCCTAAGTTATTCTCTGATTGTTTCTTTTTGCATATCATCCGAGAGTATTAGCCGTGCATACTAGGTTTTCGAGGAAGAATAAGCTTTAAAAGAAAGGCTACGTTCTGTTGCATATTCATGTTCATGAGGTATCCTAGGTTGAGTTTGTTCTTGATAGGTTGTTAGGTTTTAGAACATTTGATGATGATTGTTTTTAGGTTACTTAGAGTACAAATGTATAGAAAGTGTTAATTAGTAACGCTGAAGTTTTATAGCCAGTAGTTATCTCTTTGTTTGTAATTTATTCATTATTTGTAAAAAGATACAATTATTTTTTATTCGTAAGTAACTGCTGGAATGGAGTATCTGTTAGGTTTTAGAACATTTGATGATAATTGTCTTTTGATTACTTAGAGTACAAATGTATAGAAAGTGTTAATTAGTAACACTAAAGTTTTGTAGCCAGTAGTTATCTCTTTAATTGTAATTTATTCATTATTTGTAAAGAGATAAAATTATTTCATATTTGTAAGTAATTGTTGGAATGGAGAATCGAAGCTTCAGAAAGTCAATATGTGTATTTGATCCGTTAGAGTTTACAAAAAGGCTTGTCGGAGACTAGGAGAATTGGTCAGGGACTAAAAAGATTTTATCTGTCGGAGACTAGTTTTGCCTATCGGAGACTAAGACTTAAGTCATCAGAGATTAAGTCTAAAAGAGTCAGAGACTAAAGCTTATGTCATCGGAGACTAAAGTTAAAAGCATCAGAGACTAAGTTGACGTCATCAGAGAGACTAATCAATTATATCGGAGACTACACAAGCTGATGTCATCAGGGACTAAATGCACTAGAGACTAGTAATGACGTCGCCAGAGACTAAAGATGAAGCATCAGGGACTAATCGTGATTTATTTCCTGAAAGATACAGAGTTCGAATTAAAAAGGAATGTCTTCCACGTAAAATAAAATATTATTGAAGACGTAGCTGGTAAGGAAACTAACCAGAAATCTGTTCCTATAAAAAAGGAAAGATTGTATTTGATTCGAATAAGGAAGCTGAATTTTATTCAGAATAGGAACTGAGTTAATGATAATTCAGTTGTCATAGAAGTTGTAATCAGTTTTTACAATGAATTGTAACTTCGAAGCTGTATAGGTTTTTCATAGTTTTGTATCTTTTCTTATACAGAATAGAAAAGAAGCTGACGATTACATTATTGTAATTGTTAGGATTTGTATTCAATTGTAAATCAATAAAGCAATTGTTTATAAATTGATTTGTGTTCTTGTTCTTTATATTCCGCAAGAAAAGTTAATTTCTAACAGAACAAGTAACTCAAAAAGATTTCAAAGAACTTGTATTCAACCCCCCTTCTACAAGTTCTCGGCATCTCACTGGGAAAACAATTGGTATCAGAGCCTGTAATTGAATTTATTGAATTAATACGTTCCAAGAGATGGCCAATGATGAAGTAAGCAGCTCTAGCATAATGACGTATGCGGGAAGTCGTGATGGTGGTACTAGAATTCCCATACTTAAAAGAGAAGAATATCCTTTGTGGAAGCAAAAGATGTATATGCACTTAAGAGCAACAGATCCAGATTACATTGATAGGATTGAGAAGGGTCCTTATCTACCCAGGAAATTTATTCCTGCTAAAACTGTCGAAGGATCTGTTGTTACAGAACACTTTGAACTTGCTCCAGAAAGTGATTATACGAATGAAGACAAGTTGCAAGTGTTAAAGGATGCTAAGGTAATGAACATACTTTATAATGGAATTGATAAAAATATGTTCACAAGCATCATAAATTGCACTATGTCAAAGCAAATCTGGGACACCATCAACGTCCTGTGTGAAGGGACTGACCAAGTCCAAAAGAACAAAATATCATTGTTAACACAACAATATGAGTTCTTTCAAGGAAAGCCTGGTGAACCAATAACATCAGTATATGATAGGTTCAACACTTTGCTCAATGACTTGAAAATACTTGGGAAGTCCTATGATAATGAGGATGTCAATACTAAGTTTATGAGATCTCTTCCACCAAGTTGGGATCCAAAGACAACGGCAATAAGAGAGGTTCATGACTTGGATATCCTCACACTGGACAGGCTCTAAGGAAATTTAAAGACCTATGAACTTGAAGTAGAGCAACGACAACGCATGCATGGCAAGGATAGAGGAGCTACGTTGATGGTTGAGACAAACAAGTCTCAAGAGAAGCTTGATGTGGAATCTTCTGATGCTAGCTCGACTGATCAGGAAGATGAACTGGATTCTGATGATGACATGGAGGAATTCATGGTGTTTATGGTCAAACAGTTCAAGAAGTTTAGAACAAGCAGGAAAGGAAGAAAATCGTCAAGAAAACCCAACCCTAAACGTGAAGGTCAAAAAGTCACCTTCGACTTAAAAAAGATAAGATGCTACAAGTGTGATGGGTTAGGGCACTTTGCCAATGATTGAAGGAAGCCTAAATCTAGTGATAGATCTAAGGATGAGAAATCAAGGAAAGACTTTGCTGACAAGAAAGCTAAATCCAAGAGCAAAGCCTTGATTACTTAGGGAAAAGATTGGATTGACAGCGATTCTGATGAAGAAGTTGTCAACTTTGCCCTAATGGCTCATAGTGACAAGTCAAGTGATTCTACAAAGGTATGTGATGCAAATCAGAATTTTATTTACTTGATACTTCTAGCATTGAAAGCATACAAAAAGATATGTCTGATTTGCATGTCAGTTTTAGGTCTTTAATTATTGAACATACCAATGTAAAAGAATCACGTGACAATCTCTTGAAAAGAAACAAGTTTCTTGAAGAAAGATTGGCACAATTTGACACTATCAAGTCTGATTTAAACAAAGCTCATCACATGATTGATGCTTTGAAAAAGAGGGAATATTACTTAGTAGAGCAACTTGAAATTGCTCAAGCTAAGATTAAACAGTGGAACATTTCCTCTAAAAAGTTAACAGACTTGGAAGAGTGTCAAACAATAGGTCAAAAACCTAGACTAGGTTATGATGAAAATCTAGACAAGAGTTCAGATTTAAATGATCTATTCGAAGCTGCAAACTCCTCAATTAGCAAGCCAAATTTTAAAAGAATTAATTTTGTCTCTCCTGTTTTTGAACCAAAATTTATTAACACTCAAGATCAACAATTCACTACAAAAACAGAAAGTAATCAAAAGACAGTGAATGTTATTGATAAGAGTAATAATAAAAGATTAAATATTGGGTTCATGACAAAGACACAACTAAATAAAAAACTGGAGAATCTTCCAGACAAAAAGGCAGAAAAATTGGTGGAGTTAAGTAGAAAGAAGAAAAATAGGAATGGAAAGATAGGCATTAATAAACATACAAACTATGCTAGAATGCCTGATGCTCCTAGAAAGACATGTCATGTATGTGGTAACCCCAACCACATAGCTATAAACTGTAGGAGCAAAAATAAAATTCCTATAATTGAGACTGCACCTTCAAAGAGAATAAAAGATAAATCACCAGTAGAAAGGTTAGAACATCTTTGCATTAAAACTGAAAATTCTAAGCTTGGCAGTTTCTCACAAACAAGTAGCAAGACTAATGATTGTCCTATTAAAGTTAAAACTGTTAAAAGACAATCAACTCAATCTGAGTCAAGTCTTGAGTCTATAACTAGTGAGAAAGAACCCAAGAAAGTCTGGGTTCCAAAAATCTCAAACTAGTTACTCTCTACTGTGCAGGGCAAAAAGAAGAAATCATGGTACTTGGACAGTGGCTGTTCAAGGCACATGACCGGAGATAAGACCCTGCTAAAACAGTATGAAGAGAAAAGTGTCCCAAAAGTCACTTTTGGAGATGACAGCAAAGGCCATACAAGGGGATATGGCAGTGTTGAACATGGTGTTAGAGTGTATGCCCTAGTGGCCAATTATGTAATGATTGTGACAC